>CARXXK010000005.1:25386668-25870958 GCA_949089665.1 Macrosiphum euphorbiae | reverse complement strand
TTAACTCTAAAGTATCAAAGTTATACCAAGTATGTCACTGAACTCCTCCTAAACGGCTGGACTAATTGTGAATGCCTACCAATATTTCCTCCTCATCCACGAAGACGGGGCATTGTTTTATGTACGTAACTTACCTATATGTGAGTATAATACGCTCAATATGTACGTAATTGCGGTACATGTAATATCAAAACACAGAGTACAAAAAAATTAAATGCATTGAATTAATACACTGATTTCACTGCAACCAATAATTGTTATTATAATAACTATAAAACCCATGGCGACCATTTATAAACAAAAATGTCCACTGTAAATCTCTAAATCCCCGCGGTTTGAGTACATACCCTGGTTGGACCTATGGGGGGGGGGGGGGTGATTTGTAGTCTATGTGTTATTCTGATGTATAAGCTATATTATTGTAAAGTTTCATTAAAATCTTTTCAGTAGTTTTTACGTGAAAGAGTAACAAACATACTTACAAACTTTCGCGTTTATAATATTAGTGGGATATATTTCTCACAACTTTATTGTTTTAAACCTATACTTGGATCGCAGTATGCCTACAGGATACGCTTATCTGAACTTACACAGAAACAGGTTCTTCTAGTTGCAGTGTTGCATTTTAATCTAATTTTAATATCACTCACTATCTCTAGTTAGATATATATATTAATCTGTTATCCAGTATCCTCTATACTTCTAATATTGATAATAAATAATATTAAATAGTTTTAATATGATCAGAGTATCAGACCACTAGATCTTCTAGATCTATATACATGAAATTAAATTTGTTTAGGTACTGCAGTTCATGTGGAATTTGCTCATGTATGTAAAACCGCAGGTTTCAATTTGCTAAATAAAATAATAGTCGCATGATGATTGATCACTACATTAATACTTTAATATTTTAACACTATTACCCTTGATTTGGTATACAATTTAATACTCGACCAAAACCTATTTTAATGCATTTAGTAACTGAATGTTTTACTATTATATATTTGGTTTAAAATACTAATAATAATTATACTATTTATCTATACTATTTATTTAAAATTTTTTTTTTAAAATTATATTACGAAACTATTAATTACCACATCTTTTACCACAAAAACATTGGTGTTCCTCTTAACTTGTCTAAACATGCCATAACTTAAGTTAAAATAATAACGGTAAATACTAAATAGTTTATGGAAATAAATTTAATAATCTGAATATATAATTATTATTTTAATACACCTAAATACAAAATTATTTACATAAATGAAATTAATATTACATTAATATTATATTATAAATGTATAAGTTATAACTGATAATATAAACTATAGGGGGACGAGGTGGCCGAGCGGTCTAACGCGTCGACTGCGGCGCTGGCAGTCGCGGGTTCGACTCTCGACCACTGGGCGGCATTTTTCTCCGGGCATGTCACGGTGTCCGGAGTACAAATGCCGCCATCCCCCACCCCGGGGCATGGCAGAAACCTACGGGTGCCCCAATAAAAATTCTGCCACCACAAACACACTCGTGTACCAACCTACCCAATCTAAAAACCTACAGTTCTCTCCACACACCCAATGGCCCATGTTGCCGCGGGTTATCCATTAAAAAAAAAAAAAAAAATATAAACTATAAAAGATACATATTTAGAATTTTATAAAGTAGTTACTACCTATATAATATATCTCCCCAATTACCTTTTTCCCTTTTTCCCTTATTAAGTACTTACCTACTTTTGTAATTTGTAAATTTAATTTATGATCTTGTATATTCCTTAGTTATAAATATATGTTGATGTACAAAGTATAAATATTAAAAGAATAATATGTTTCATTATATAGGTTGAATAAACTGATAATAAACAATCGTTTAATGTCCAATACTTTTTCCCTTATTTGTATAACGTTTTGAACATCTTTTTTTTTAAATATTTAATTCATGTAATATATTGTGTAGCTACAAATTTTAATACATAATATACTATAGGTATAAAAGATAAAATAATGAATATTTTGTTTAGTATATCTGTAAAGGTCAGCTATATATCTGAGTATGCGAAATTTTTGCTTATACATGAGAAAGTATTTTTTGACAGCCCGTTTTTAATACCACTCTATTAATAACGGAGAAGTTGATGAGAATATGGCGAAATCGAAAGTGTTGTTTGAGGATCACAAAAGATATAGATACCTAATAAACTAACATGTTTCTTTTTTTACAGATACTTTATTAATCTAAGTCATATACATGATACATAAGCACATGTATGTTTAAACGTTTGTATGATATCGCAATCTGTTAATAAACTTTAAATATATCTATGTATGATTGATATGTCTTTAGGTGTTTTAAACGGTTAAATTAATTTTATCTAATCAAACAATCTATATCTTAAAATGGAAACCTAATTATTTTTTTTTGGTTGATTAATTTGATAAAAATATTTTCTTTCTATACATTTGTAATGAGTAATAACGAAGGATATACGTACTTAAAACCTACACAAAAAAGTAAAAACTATGATAGGAATGCTTAGTCGTTTTCACTTTTAAATTAAAGAACCACATGGTAACAGTGACCTGCAGTTCTCGGACATCATGAGCCTCGATATGGGTGTTGTTGGTGGTGTGAAATACCTAATATTCAATATTATTTTGCATGCGATGATAAATAAAACGGTACGATGGACGACGGTAGGTACCCATTTCTTAGAGGACCTATACTGAGAAAATCAAAAAAAGATAATTTCATCAATAAAACAATAATATATTCTTTATTAGTAGAATATAACATTTGATAATACAACTGAATAGTGGGCAGTCGTAAGTGAAAAACTGCTATTGAGCAAAATCCCTGTATTATTGTGTCTGCTGCAAAACAGTGAACACGATCTGAAAACTTAAACAATAAATATTTTATTATCTTTTAATAAAACAATGGGGATACCGCGAAATTTTAAAGGACGAGGAGTAAACAATCACGCAACCGTAGAATAGACTAAGTACAAAATATAATATGAGAAAAAAATGATTCATTGTGTTACTTTAAAAGTAAATAAAAAAAAAAAATATGTATACAAATTATGCCAACTTGACCTCTTGGATTTATAGACATCGTATATACAACATTCATTATTGTTTCCGCTGTTATAATATTTACACACTATACACGAAAATTAGATCTAAATCGAAATATTTGTTGTGCAGCAAACTGTAATATAGTCCATAATATTATTGCTTATATTATGATAATTTCAATACATATTATAATTGTATAATATACCTACTATAGGTATAATGTAGTTTTTATATTCTTAAATAATTGTCTATATCAGATATAATAATATGTATCTTGCTTCTTAATTTTATTCAGAAAACAGTTCAACTTAATATTATATACCTACTATCAGCTATTTAGAAATTCTATCACGTATTCTTCACTAATGTTATTTTTTCTTCAACATATAAATTTAGATATTCAGCCGCTGAAGATGAAATCGCTCTTTATATAAGGTATATTTCACAGTAAATACCTATGTAAACAAATTAATAACCTGTCCAAATTCTCATTAAAAAAAAATATATTTTATTGTTTTAAATTAATTTCATAGCAATTACTTATATTACACTTTTTTTTCAACTTCATAAAAGTTGAAATAAGTATAATATCTCTCTATACTATCTAGACGCGTTCGAATAATTTTAACACGTAAACGTATTATTTTAAATGTGCTGAACGATATGTTTGTGGTATCATATACTTAGAAATTATTAATAACATATTATCTTTTTTTTTCTAGGTATTTTAAGTTTGTAGTATATATTATTATTATTTAAATTTGTCAATTAAGTAAATATTGCAGTCCTGTAGATTTTACTCAAACAATACATGTATATAAATATATACGACATCGCGAATTCGATAGAAAGTAATGATTAATATAATTTTGAATAATTATCGTATAATATTACATGCGTCATATTTATTTTGTCAAAGTTATAATAATGTAAATTAATAACATAAAAATTTTATAGTTGTACCTACAATTATAACATTTAAGTCTAGTTCGGTATTTTAAATTCTTATTAGCATATTATATAGTTAGTGTTCCTATAAACGATTTTTTTTTTTTTAATATAGCGATTAGTTGTATTATAACAACCTATTACTTATACATTTATGATTTATTATCTATTTGGATATCATATTCTTATAGCAATAATTTATGATGTTCTGAATACTATTTTAAAGTGTAAGTGTGAAGCGAGGTTTATGATTTTGAGAAACTTTGTAAAACATTGACTATAATATAGATTTATATAAGCCTATTATAGAATAAGCCCTTACATAGGTAGTAGGTACAAACCCAGAGCAAGGATTTTATAAACCTTACATAATCTATCAAATCAAACATTTTTATAGTTGATGGATCACTTTATAAGCTGTACTATCATTAAGTAGGTACTTTTATAAAATTCCATTATTGTAATATTATTTATGACTTATTTTGCGCGGTTTATGAAAGTTATATTTAGATTAAGTTACTCATATTATGGTTGGTGACAATTATTACTTATATTATTAGCATCGTCTCTCTATTTTTATTTCTAATGAATAAATGACAATCTGGAGTTTCGATTCTCGACATAAATACCATTGAAGTAAATGTCCATATCTTTATAATCGACCTGTACCTATTGGTTATTATCAAGCTTAAAACGTCATTTTATAAAAAAATAAAGAAATCTTATCTCCGACGTCTGGACAATAACGGTTTATACTGTATAGTGTATATTCAATATCGGAACATCCATACATAATATTACATATAGCCATTGGATTATTGGAATATATATATATTTTGTAACGTATCTACTGATTTTTCATTTGTAAATAAGAAGTGTCTGTGTGCTCCTTACTATACTAAGAAATTTCAAAACAACATACGCATCATTATGTACGAGAAGTATAAAAAAGAAAATTATTTTACTTTTACCATTATAATATTATTATAGCTAATATTCGATTATCCGTCAAATGCACTACTGATAAACAACTATTATGGCCTGACAGTATAATAATAATAATATAATATGTATTATATGTAGAAAGTGATATCTTTTTTTCTTCAAGTATTCGTAATATAGTCTTTTTTTTCGACCCAAACCTTTCAGACCCTTGACCCGTTTTTTTCTCAGCCAACTATATATTTATGTGGGTGATATTGTGTTTGAAGGGAGACTAGGAAAAAATATGTATGTATAATATATATATATATACGAAATACGTATAGCCTCCCTCGGGCGAAAGGTGATATTCGATGTAATAATAAAGGATGACCGAGTTTATATGAAAACTTTTGAAGATTACCAAAATCTAGGATATATATTATAATATAGTACAAGGTCAGTATCTGAAATGACCTGGTTTTTGTTTAGCGTGTATGACTTAACGTTAAGCATTTTGTAGGTAGTGTACCACTACCAAAAATAATTAAGCTATAATTATAAATGCATATGGCTGCAGGTCGCCAGCTTTTTATAGTATTTAACCACCGTATTATTCATTTCGGTTTTTTGTTTTTTTGTTTAATGTTTTACAACTATTTTAATTGTTTTTATACTGTCTTATGTTACCTTACAACAATATGTGTTTATTCCTTACTGCACTAATGCAATGCAATTAAAATAATAAATTACGCATGGTAGGTATATTACATTACAATTAATTAAAATAAAATTTACGTTTTTACACATTTTTCAATATTGTCATCAAATTCCGAATTTCTTTTAAAAGTTTCAAATTGTTGAAAATGTGTGTTATTCTCTAACCATATAAATATGCATTGCTCATTCAATTAATTATAAAATTGGCAAGATTTCTGACTGTTATTTAATATTCTGTTAAATTCCAATATGATCACAACTTATGAATCATACATTTAAGCTTAAAAGTATTAAATTAAAGTGTAAACATATATTTCTTTGTTTTCCAAACAATAATATTTAATGGAGCAAAATAAATTAATAAGAAAATACACACAAAACTTTAAAAAAAAAGTTATCAATCCTATTCTTTAGGTACTATTTACCAACCTACCTCAATTTAATATTTATATTCTTGTTTCGACAATTCTATGCATGGAAACTTGTTGAGATTTTCAAATCTTTCCCTGTTAAATAAATGCAAATAAGCGGTTGACCTTTTTAATTGATAATAACATCTTTATAGTTCATTTGTTTCTTAAGGTATATGGTCGTCTGCCGAGTACAAGTTTAAAAACCAGAATAGGTATACATAATATTATTTACCCAACAAATTGATTAATTAATCAAATTTTCGTTTACTTCGATCAAAATATTATTTTACTGATGTTTGTTTAAAGAACTTATACATGCAGTTTTTATTATTACTTATTATTTTTTCTTAACAGTGGTATTTATATAAACCTATGTGGCTACGATCACAATTATTACTAATTAGTATATTAAATATTTGATACAGAATGTTACACGATGAAAGTAATTCATGAGTGTGCATTATTGTTGACATGTTATAACGTACGTCGTTAGTCGTTACATATATACATACAAGAGTAGTATTATAAATGTAATTTTGTGATATTCAATGCTGTAAGACGTATAGTATGAAATTAAGTTGAATTTATTTTACATATTGAATTAATCAATTTAAAGTAAAAAATAGGAATGATCCCTAACTGGTTTTATTTTTGTCATTTATTCAAACGAAAAAAAAAATAACGGACATTATTTAATACCTACCAACTAACGACTACTGTTATTTCTAAAATATAATAAATGGCTAATTTATATATTTTGCTTTAATAATTAATAATATTTTAAAACAAGAACTAAAGTATTTTCTCGAAATCTTAAGAGGTGGTTGGGTGGTCCCTACTCTCCGTCTGTCCGTAGGTACAAATATTTGAGATCGCCCACCATGGTCTATGAATAATTTTACTATGGGAAAATACATTTTCAATTATTACAAAAAAATAATAACAATATATATCTACATTATCGTACTGTATACTTGTTTTCAATAACCGACAGTGTACCATACTAGCATAATAATATGTACAGTGTACATATTATTATGTAAGAGAAGTTTCACATTTGATTTGAACATATATAAAATGTAGCTTGTAATGAAAACTACGTATTAATTTGAAACAAATATGTTGTTTCGCCAATTTCGGTATTCATTTCTGCTCATTCGTATATAGAACAAGTTTGCTAAGTTAACCTATTGCGTGATATTCTGTTCAAATTTATGATGTGTTTAATAATTTGTTAGTACAATAATTTATATTTTCCAACGATTAATGCGCATAGTGAATCATTATGGGATATTTATTATAATTAGTTAGTAGTAGCATAATGATAAATAATAATAATTTGTTTAATGTTCAAAAAAACCGTATTTTTTCTCTCTCTTACGATATTCGATCACAGTACAGAAGTATCGAAACACGAAAACTGATTCAATTACAACGTGTACGCAGACAAACTACAAAAAAAAGTGTTGAATGAAAATTTCTACTCTCATTGTAATTATGTATACCCTCGTCGTCGTCGTACATGTATGCCGTACCCATACTATATACACACATACGTCAAACATTAATAGGTAATCATTTTATTGGATTGTCGTTTTAATAAAATATATATAGAAGGTTGTGGTGAGTGATGCGGCCCGGCAAACCGCAAGCGTATAGTGTTCAATGTCAGATCCCGCCTTAGATATGTCAACGTAACAATATATAATATATTGACGTATTGTATACAGGTACTTACAATATTATATTGATACAATATCTGTATAGATGACGTCGGAATTTTTTTTATCGCACATTAATGTCTTATTATTACGGCACACACGCTAGTGCGTATTTATTGGCTCAGTACATATCCGCCTCTATACTATATAGTTAATAAACTTAAAAATTCCAAAAATCAGAATTTGAATACGTCCATAGTTTAAACATAAAAATATGGGTAGAGCATGCTCAAAAAATCACCCTCTGTATTTAAGACCACCTCACCTATACCTCACCAATTGTACCCCACTGCAGTGTTTATCGTCATCCGTGTTAGGTTAGCACCCCTAACCTAATTGTCGATGGTCAGATCGCTTGGATACCTTCATTATACGGTAAAGGCAAACGATGACTAGTGTTTACTGTTCTCTGGAGCCATTTGAGTTAATCCAGAATACGACTTGCCACCGAACCGAAATTGATTCCTCGGAGTCCTAGGGTAGGCAACGTTTGCCCGACATCTCGGTGACGGGAATGGTCGTAACTGATTATTAAAATCTTGTTTTGACTGCGGCAAGTTTTAAAAATATATTTGCCATTCATTTTATAATATCAACTCTACTCGTATATTACATATCATAATGTAGATAACATATTAGTATTTATATTTATTACTTCGTGTATTATAATTTAATCTAAATCAATTTATTGCAATTTAGATAAATAAATATAATGAAATTTTTTAATTTAAATAACAGTGGTATCTTGAGATTTAATTATGTACCATTAGTAATTAATACGAAACCATAAATGAAAATTATGGCTTGTTGTGTATTTATAGCGGTAGGTATATATATATTATTATGTATTTAATATTTATGTTTATTAACGGACACACAATAACTGGTCTATAGAGTAAAACAAACTACTCAGTTGTAACTAAATACATCATAGGAGGTTTACAAACATATAAATAAGGAAATGAGTATTGGTAATCGTTATTCAAAAACAAATTCACACAATTTATTTGATAATAAATAATAACATCTCGTCATTATACTTAGGCATAAATTGTAATTGTTCAAAAACTTGAATCTTGAAAAATGTTCTTGATTATCAATATTTACTATAAGTATATGGGTATAGATACTATTATTATTATAGTTGTCTATAGACTATAATACCTATACTATGACTAAATAAAGAGGCATGTCAGCTTAAATTTCATTTTTGCTATCGTTGCTCATGTTCCCCAGACATGGAAAGAATAATACAAAATGGATAATGTGGATTATTATTATAGCGTACAATATTTTAGCGTTTATTCCAAGTCTGGGGAACATTTTATCACAAATTTATGCGCAGTGTTATCGAGCTGAAATGCCAGTTTATTTAGTCATGACCTATACATTACAATACATTATCGTCATTAAATTATGTAATATGTGACGAGTTACAATAATAAAATTGAAAATTTCCAAAATATTTGTTTTGTTTCATAAGATACAATTTAAAAATGTTGAACTCTACAAGTTAATTAATTAATATGTATACATATTTGTTACAGCTGTTACGGTTCGATACCTGACAAAGAGATACATCGGAGAATACAGTTCAAACACAGGTACAATTTAATTACGTATATTATGACACATAATGTTATATTTTTATTTTTTAAGAGGGGTAAGAAAATGTTGATTTAGAAATTAGTTATGAATATAATTGGGTACTGGATAAGACATCTAATATAGAGCAGTGGTGACACAATTGTTTTAACACTATGTTGAAGAATATGTACCTACCTATTATGTTTATATTCTACTATTTATTGTATTATTGTTTGTCCAGTGTATAATGAAATTCTCAACATTCTCGATGTCGTTTCTGATTATTATGTTGAATATATAATATTATAATGAAACAGTCGACTTCAATACGTTTTAAGACAATAATCGATATATTAGATAACAAGTGACGGAAAAACCATTATGTTCAACGCCATAGTTGATTTTATGATCATTATAGGCGAAAACGTCTTTGATTAAAAAAAAGTCTACACCATTGTAAGATTTATTTTAACAACTAGATCTATAGATATGCGTTAACGAGTTATTACCTTTTTTTATACCTATTACGTCCACCATCCACGCATTTCTTCGAAAATTCAAAAATAAGTACTTCTGTGCAGTGCCCGTAGTACCCATCTTATAGTGGTTATCAGTGTATAATTTTATTCAAAATCAAATAGGTTGAAACCTAAAATAATTATTTTTACTTTTCGATGCCAACGCACATAATATATATGTATACTAATTATTTGGATTTCGACAGTTTTATCTCCGAGTTTTACTGTTATATATTTAGTACTCACACAAAACAAGATTTAATATACATATAACTGGTCTGTAGTGCGGGGTTATCGTACACAATAATTGTGTATATATATATGGGGTCGTAAAAAGTCGGTGTTGTAAAATCGCTTGAATCCTCACTTCTGATTATGCTCGCCTACGCGGTAAGAAGGTATTTTTCCTTCGTCTTCTGCAGCCATGCACCCGGGCACACGGATATTCGAATATTATTATTATTATTATTATTATGTTTATGACACCTCTCGATCTCGATATTCCTTTTACATAATTACTAAATTACCCTACATACTCATTGTACCGAACACCCTGCGGATAAGTTATTACAATCATTATTATGCATACGGAGCGTTTCAAACGTCTACCTCGATATCACTTTTCAAAAACAATGAGCGGTCGCGCGTATACCGTACACTCACTGTTGTGCACCTATGTAGTATATAATATACGTATAGGATTTCTCAGCGCAAGCAAAGCCAGCGGCTATCACGCCCGCGTGCTCGCGATATTCCTCTATACACATGTATAGAGTACACGACGTATACACATTATATATAAAAATATTGTTCACAGCACAATATTATTACACTTTTCAATGGGTGGCCACGTGAACACATTTAATGTATAATATAATATAATGTATATACACTATATACACGGTAAATCTAGTTCATAATTGTGATAGAGATTGATTTTTTTTTCTATCTCTGTTCGATTTGCATCGCGTCGAACTTTTTTTCCATATATTATTATTATTATATAGCTGCTGTCTGCGCCCTGCAGGTAGTTATTTATGTATACCTATGTAGGTATAATATATTACATATATATGTATATATGTATTGTATGCCCGAGTCGCGGGCACACCGTATTTAAAATCAATGATCAATATTATACGCAGTGGTGGCTATACTAGAAGTTAAATGTTTTGGTGGTGTTTTCTCTGGAGACACGTATTCATCCTCTTTTAGATCGTCTTCTGTCGATATTTTAAGTTAAAGTAAAGTTAAAGTTTACTTAAGCTAAGCTTAAGTTAAGTCAAGTACAAGTGTACTAATATAAACTACCCAATAATAGTAATAATAATAGTATAAAGAACTAAGAAGTATAATCTCAAATCTCAATATCCAAGACTGAACAATACCTTCACTCAGTGTTGGGCGAAAATCTTTAACACTCTATATTATAATTAACCGATAACTTTTACGATCAACAATATTTAGAATATATATTTTTGTAATTAGTAAACAAAAAGCGTTAGAATTAATAATGGAGTTTGATTAATTTCACTACTTATAGGTTTTACTAATTTTTTTCACAGTCAAATTATTTTCATTTTCAAATAAACAAATATACTGAAGTATTACCAAACCCAATTAGCGTTATTTAATGGAGTATATCAATTTTTATCAAATCTTAGATGTAATATATTTGTAACCTTCAATCATCGGTTTAAATGATTAAATCATATAGTGCTCTTGCCTAACGCTGACCCAGAGGACCACCATGCCGCAGCCTCGCGGGGAAACGCATGGGCCATATACCATAGGACATGTTGGACAAAATCAGTATCCGCGTCGGGTTTCGATCGTTATCCTTTCGATAGTGAGAACCTATATATATATAGTATTATTACTATACGCGTATTGTTCACTATATCCGCTGTGCATGGTCAGGCACCTATGTAAACATTTTTATAAATACATAATAATATACTACAAATAAGCATACCCGTCGAATGTAGGTCGATTATAACTTGTACTAAAAGGAAAATATATCTCCGAGTTCAATGCCAAACTCGTTAGTCGCCATGTGACGATGATGGCTCGGCGGCTGACCGTATGACGTATATATTGTATTTATTATTGTTAATATTATATAACACAAAACGCCATATATTGTACCTATAGGTAATATTATTATGTGCGAGGACGACCATCGAAATTGAAGAGAAAACACAATACTTGCAACAGTGCAGCGTATTAAACGTGAATACATACGTTTAGATAAATGTGTATTATTATAATAATATATACCTATACTATTGCGCAGACATCGGACTTTGATGAAGAACTCCGATAGAGTGGTTCGACGCATACTGCAGCGAGCCGGGAACATAATATACAACACTCCCAATAGGACGTGGCCACAGTCGACAATACGCGTTTTGTACTCAAGTCAGGTCCATATATTCGTATATCCTTCAAACCGTCTATATTACGTATAATATATATAAAACGCATAACCCATAACCAATGTATAATATTAATATTGTATTATGTATAGGTTAGCTGGAAATTATATTTAAACACGCCGCGAGCGGATAAATAGATTTATTGTTATTATTGAATTATCCTATCGGCAACTTATGGACATTGGTTTATAAAATTACATGCATATAGTTATAACACCATTAAAATTATAATAAGTGATATTTACAATAGGTGCATATACAATTCAACCAAACCACCTTGCGAGTGGTGCAATCGGTATATAGAACAATTTTTTTTTTATTATCTTCAAGCCCTTCCCCCTGAATATTAATTTGCTTTTATAACCTTCCACTATTTCGGGAGGCTTTTTCTTAGTAGTATATCTCAACATCCGTTACGAGTTAAATTGTTTTACCAGTATTTTAGAGTCCCCCTCTCGAATATTTGCATCACTGTATCTGTATAGGATGTGGATTAATGGCAGATTATATTATTATTATATACAATTCACGCACGCCGCTGCAATACTTAAATCATAAAAACACGCGTTACTGCACCGAGACGGCGGTGGCGGTATATTTTACTACTTGCACTACACACCTGCAGCCACCTGCTGCTTCAGCGGCGCGTTTATGTATAATATGTTTGGACATTTATTGTTTATAATAGTAATAATGGTAGTAGTAATAATAGTAATAATAAAAAAGTCTGCAGTTGGAGAGACGTTTTCCTAGTAACTATATTATATGGAATATATATTGTATTTTATGTATCTACCTGTTTATTAAGATCGAAAACAAAATTTGGTGTTCTATTATCTAAATATCCAATATGGCTTTTTATAATATGTATATCATAATAATAATATACGATCACAAGCAGTTCATCGGCGTTTAAATTATTAGAAAAAACAAAATATTTTAGTAGTTGAGGAGGTACCTACACAGTCGCTATAATGCTATATTATATTCCCTTCTTGCGTGGTCCATTATATAATAATATGCCACCGTTAACTATCCCGACCCACGTCTCCGATACACCTATCTATAATGTTATTAAAGCAGTAGTATATTATTGTTGTGTACGTCATATTATTTAATATATCGTTCGACCGTTGTAAATATCGCGTGTCTTCTGTTCTCCGCAGTGTAGTTGTTACAATATATTATTACCGGTGGCGATCTCGTGCCACAGCCGCCGCGGGTAATTCGGTATAAACGAGCAATCAAAAAAAAAGGGCCGACCTCGCCCCATTATGTCTATACTATAAGAATCTCGTGTTGTATATAAATCTGACGATACTCCTATGGTTAATGAAGATATTTAGAACACCCGCTAAGTAAATATGAATAATAATATGATGAACGCGGGTTTGTAACTTTATTATTATTAGGTATTATTATCATTATTTTTAATTAATCAACGGTTGATTAATTTAAAAAAAAAATAATAATAATGATCAATGATTAATACTCGGAGTAATCGAAATCATCCGTTATTATATTATAGACTTACAGTTACGCAGGCAGACATCAGTGACGTCCGCCCGGGGGGCCCATACCCGTAAGAACTTAAAATGTTGACTCCCCAAAATACCGAGTAGATCAAATTTTCAACCAGAAAGCACCTTGAGAAAGTTTAAAATTGAAACAGTTTTACTATTCTAAAAGGTGAAGACAGCGAACAAATGTAAGACATTTTACAATATTGTAACACCAATACATTAATCGATTCGCTCAGAAAGAAATATATAACCTACTAAATATAAGCTGTCATTTATATTACATAAATACTAAATATGGTATACCATTTTATCACACATTTTTTGTTATCATGAATTAATCTGTTAGTTATGAAGTAAACTATACTTATCGCCTGTGCTGAGTGCTGACCAATTGAAAAAAATAATTAGTGGGCTTAACAAATTCTTGGGTACGCCTTACATCACCGAATTATTTATCAATATAGGTAATAGGTATTCAATTTCATTTAAAATGATACTCAAGAAAGCCCAACAGTGAATGCATCATATAAATTATATACTATAATATACCTAAGTTAATGTTTCAAGCAGCGTATTTATACGTTTTAAAGGGTGCAAGTGGTTTTAATTTAAGTTGTAAATTGATATTTTATCCTTCTTCGTCGTTGTATTGATTTAAAAATTATTTTTCTAGTTAACGACTTTAAGCTTCGGCAGTTCGGCCGAATTCAAAATAAATATCTAATTAAATATAAACCTAAGTTCTTGTAGAGCACATAAATTTAAAATAAAATTTAATTTGGTATACATTTTGTTTTTCACTACCAATAATCTAAACATTTATTTTGTTATATATAATTATTATTAATTTATAATATAATTTATTATTATATAATAATTAATACATGCATACAATTTATTATACGACTATATTAGAAAATAGAATATTAGAATTTATTTGGTTTTTCGGGGATTTTATACTGCAACATTGTTAATTTTGTTATTGCTTATTTATTGTTAATTCATGCACTATTATTTGAGAAGTAGATATCTAACCTATACCTATTTAGTTTTCTGCTTCTTAAATAAATTGTTGTATTGTTTTATTATTAATCTGATATAGTTAATAATAGTTGTAATCATTACAAAGGGGTACCTACCTATGTCCTATATTAATGTTTTTTTTTTTTTTAATTGTTATTTATCTAAATAATATACTGTTCTGGTGTGATATTCTATAGTTCGTTTTTTAAAGCGTATACCTAACGTATTTCTATTGTTTGACGTTTGTCAGAAACAAATTTTATAATCATTTTCAACATGCATTTAAATTCATATAAAATATAATATATTATTATTTTATCATTCAATAATAATGCTAATTTATCATGATTCAACGGTTATTTTATTTTCATATTGTACAATGTGTTGCATATTTAATGTTTAATGTTTATATTTTACTTATGTCTTATTAGTTATATTAAAGGTAGGTACACTTACTATTTTATTTGTCGGTATTATGTAAGTACGTGACATTAACGGTATTCGTAAAGTTCTGATGAACTGTTTTATGGTATTGAGATTTGTTCGGAAAAAAAGAGTTATGCGATTTAAGGCTTTCACTTTGTTTTATGGACTTTTACATAAGTCGGTTTCTTAGAGTAATTAACCGCCGTATACCATACAACAAACACATCAATAAGCTCATAAAACACATGTCGGCTGCTTATCTCGATTTTATAATGAATAAAACAACGAAGTATAATAATTATTTTTGTGCTCTCGCGGCCTTTCTAGAATATTTAAGCAAATTTATTTAAGATCACAACATAATAACGTGTTAATAATATATTTTTGTTATGACACATTTAGCATTCGATGTTGGTGAACTATGCGTGTGTCCCCGAACACTAAAGGTCCATAAATCTCATTTGTCCCGCGCATTGCTTTATGGCGCTAACCGTAGTACGATTTTTTTACACACCATTAAAGCCATTCCAAATGATCCAAATACCTCTAGACTGTTCGAAATAAATAGATTCTAATAATAACACAAAACATTATGTTTATTAAGACACTATAGATGGACCGCCGCGATGTGTCCCGTTCGGCGCCTAGCTGTTCCGGATTTATATGTTTCTACGATTTCGGAGTGTCTAATTATTTCCTATGTACGATGTACCTACACCCTGAACTCGGTTGCAGCTATGACTTTTATGATTTGTGATACGCCCTGTTAAAGTTAATTAAAATGAAAGTTGTACAACAAGACGGCGACGATGTTTTCGGAATGAATAATATATATTATATGTACTTAAATAAGTTTTTTTTTAAATTACCGCCGTCATAACGTTTTTTTTACTTTGTCAATTCTTCAGAGAATGATTTGTCTTTTAAACGTTGTTAATTACTCGGTCTAAAGAACAAATTGCTAGTGGTCGCTTTTGGAAACTAAAATGGGGACCAGTTAGTCGAAGTGACAAACTTTTAGAGACGGCAATTAATTAAAACTGAAATAGGGTTTATATAATATGTTTGTGCGTCTTACGAGTTATACATATAAATAATTTTAAGAGTAAAAATAAGCTTTATTAAATTAATAATAGTAGCAAATTTTAGAAGATGTTTTAAACATTTATGTTTATGATGAAGTATTATGCAGTTTTTATTGTATTAATTTAAGTTCATAAATTAAAAGGTATTTGAAATTTGTTATTATAATAATATGTTTGTACGGGTATAAAGCTTAACTTATAACAAATAATTAAAACTAATAATATTTTATTTGAGAGAATGAATGTGGATCGTCGTTGTTTCATCATTGTGATCGATTCATATGTTATTATTATATTATATTATACTTGTTCAGTCGTTCACATAATATATTATACGTTTTTTTGTATGAAAATATAAAAATAAATTTCTCGAAATGAAAATGATTAACGTTAGTCAGAAATACGTGATTTGTAGTGATTTTGTAACGTATTAATTAAAGCTACTAGAGGTTTTTTTTTAATGTTCAATCGGCTCAATTCTTGTGTTCGTAAAAATAGATTATGAAATAGCACGTGAAAAAAACATCTAATTAGGTAATCCTTTAATAATAAATGTTTTACTTTTACTATAAAAAGTCGTACATGATAGTATAATGGTACAATTCTACTATTGTCTAAATTTGAATTAACTGTTTTTTTCTATATATTATACATTGTTCGTAATACACTGGTACGTGATGTATATTATTATTTCAGATCTGCATATTATATATATATTGTTGTCGATGTATTTGATGTATTATAATTTCTCGCATAGACGGTATAAATTTCACGGCGACTTACGTTTAAAACGAGAGTTCAATAAATCATAATAACAGCACTTGCTGTATATAGTCTCTATCGTGATTTCTTAGAACTTGAAAAACTGCGAGTACAACAACTAGTGTTTAAAACGATATATTACATTGTTTTACGACGTTCCGGCGAGATCGATGATTTACGCGTTTCGCATATACACGTAGATATTATAGCGGTAGTTAGGTACCAAAGGTGGGTAAGTTAATGAAAAAAAAAATCACTTGAGTTAGTTGAGTTAAGTCAACGTTAAGAACGTTCACCAATAAGTTAATATTTTATGTTTATGTATTTTTAAATTCATAATACCTGTGTAGGTATACCTATATATTTATTATTTATATTTGGTTAATACTATTATCCTGGGTCATATACATTCATGGAAACTTTCAATTTTTTTATATATACTAATAACTTAACATTTTATTCAAAGTGCATCCTATACTATTCCTTGTTAATGCACGCAATTCGTTTTAACAACAGTATTAAGCCTAGATATTAATAAACTAGATTTGAACCATAGACCTATAAAAGACCTAACCTTCTTTTATAGGTCTATGATTTGAACCTAATGTATTATTTTTATAATTGAGACACTTATAAGAAAAAGGGCCCAATTAGTCCTTTTTCAACAAAGGCCCAAATTTACAATTTTCAAACAAATACATTGACTTACTGAAATATTCAAAATAACTTCTAACTGAAAAAAATTATAGACTTGAAGGTATTAAATATGAAGACAATTCAAAATTTGTGATCATACTAATAATATTTTTAACTGAATAAGTTTTTTTTGTCTCCTGAAAAAAATTGAAAGTTCGAATTGTTCCCTTGTTCTTATAAGTGTCTCAATTAACTGAAAAAAGGTGATTTATTCTAATCGATTTAGTTAATTCGAAAATAAACTAACTATCTACATTTTATACTATTAAGTTAACAAAAAATGAAATTTTTGACTATTCTTTTGATTAGTTAATGGATAATGCCAATTTTTGAGTATATACGTATGTACATATAGTGCAGCCCTATTATATCTGCAGTATAATTCTATCCAATAAGTGTGTATTATATAGGTATACTATAAGTACGTATATACGATTTTCGAACGAGCTTTCCCCTCTAATAGTTTAACGGCGTTAAAACTCGCGTCCATTCGTCATATACTCACATATTATCATTATTCATTTTATTACATAATTGATAATAATATCCCTTCAAATGATGTTTAGTATTTTGTTTTAAGTACTAAGTAGGTGTACAATTATTGCTTTAATATAATATGAAACGCCGATTCCGGTATGCCTATACATACATGCATGGCGGTCCATATATAATACTGTAACATAATCGAGCGAGTTGCAAATGTATTTAGTATAATATAAATTATATATTAGGTATTATAACAACAATTAATCCTGTTTATGTATAACGTATGGGTCGTAAATTGGCATATCGCGATGTGCCGTACCTGAGCAGCGGATACGTCTGCAGCGGAAATATAATACTCGTGTAGGCATAATATTATAATAATATACAATATATACGTATCGAGGTATAATATAATTCACGCGGTAACGATTATCCGATTAATTGAACTATGCGACCGCGTTTGTATGGCCCCGACCTATAGCACCCCGTCATCACCTCGAGGGGAAACGAGACGCGGAGAAGATACCGCTCGGAGTTCGCTTATTCGCGCTCTCGCGAGATCGTCCCGCGCACTTCAACAGGTGTACCCTCCGCTACAACAGGTGTATGTCCATCATCACTGCAACAGGTACAATATTATGATATATTATGTATAATAATATTATGTATCTAGCCGGTTAATCTCCAATAGCTTTGTACGATTTAATACGTGCGCAATAAAAACCCACGGATATCGTGGGGATGATGCGGACGACTGCGACTTGGCCGCAAAAGTCACCACGATCAGTAGATTTTAGATTAACATCATCTTCATCATCATTATTTCGATTATTATGCATCGTTATTCGTCACGGACGGTATTATGTTTTCCATCATCGCGTGCAGCGGACGGTTCGTTTTTCTCCCATACATATAATAATATTATATATCCACGCTACCCGAATGCCGTCCATTTTGGATTATGTGATTACGGAATCGCTATGCAACCCATAGCCATATAAATATATAATTTATTAATGTATAATATTATGCTCAGTGCTGGAATCTATTTATCTATATAACACATTTAGCTCCAGGGGCTGGAGAGTATGCACTGTCTTTTCGAATAAATTTAATTTTAAACAGTTTTAAATCACTCACTATATTATATAATAATATACGTTTAGATGCAGGTAGATAATGACTGAAGATCGATAAAAACATAAGCACAATAATTAATAATCTAATAATTTGAAAGTTCTTTGTTTTTACTATTATTATAGTCTTTTTTTTTTAACTCTTGTAGAGTCTCTAGTTATTTTGAAAACGCTTTTACAACCATCGAAACGAAATTCTTTTATTTACTATTTTGTAAGAACAATATTATGTCGAGACGCCCTCTTATATTATATTATACAAACGGCTTACGTGAACCGTTTACTATAATATGTATTCGGCTGCTATATAATCGCGCCGTCGTGCGTTACTCAATCCCCTCGCATTGACCGCATAACTTGAGGTAGGATTTCCCGTGGGCACGCCAGGAATCTCTGCGACACTATATTACTATTATTATTGTGCGTTCTATGTATGTATGAATTATATTGTAAGGCTCGCGCCGCGTATAAACTTGGACGCGTTCCCGAAATGTGTGAAATCGCCGTCGCCGCCTCCCCGTTTTCGCGGCGCAGACAAATTTATCGCGCTTTCCGCCTGCCGCCGCCGCGGTCAACGGCCACACGTATTCTCTCTATAGGTGGTGTTACACATATAATATTTATATAAATATATTATACAACGGGAAAAGCTGGCAATTTAGTGACCGATCACTTCAGCGTATATAACATTATATATAATAAAATATAGCAACAGTTCGAAATTGTATGTATAGTACCTATACACGAATATTGTCTACAGGCCCGGATTGGGCTGGCGAGCTACCGAGAAAGTCTCTGTGGGCCACTCATGCAGAGTGTCTGTCCTTAGTTTTATTTTTCTATGTTAATGAGAAATTAGTCCAAACATTAGTAGAAAATATAATTGAAACGAATTATTAAACCATACAGTAGTAGTTGTAGTCAAACGTTAGAAATCCTAAAACACGGTTTGCCGATATAGGTTAGGTTAGGTCCGACTTTTTGTAGTTGACGGGCCAAATTATACTTTCATAAAAACATTGGGAGCCTCTATAAAAGAGAAAAAAATTCCCACCACGAGAATTCTGATTTGTTGTGTCTGATATACATATACGAGATCTACATACGTGCGTAGCTATATAGCTGAATTGAATCATGGTTCTCTTCTAAAAAAGTTATTTTTTTAAACATAAGTTCTAGGGGGGGGGGGTAAAAATAAGGGGACCCCTGATCTGTACAATATGCCAATATGGTATGAAAATGCGTATATCACAACATATTAAGTCCTATACGAGATTCTACAATATAGCCAATAATAGTGATCTGTACAATATAGTTTCCTCACTTTCCTACGACCATGGAACAACAATTATTCGAGAATGTATATTTCATCGCCATTAAACTGTAATGATACTGCGATCGTATGAAGTTTGAAATGGGATGACCGGAAAATTATAAGCTCCGAAAAAATCCGACGAGTCTGAGTGGCAGCCTATTACTTCTCAGTTCGCATCGTATTTGTATATATATATTGTTCTGTTTTTGTTATGTTTGTAGCTTTATATATAATATATATTTAGGTATATATAGGTATAGCTGGTACACTCAATTATTAATGCCGACTTCACACTTGCTTAATACCTCATTCGTGCAAACTCAAACTAAATTTTTCTCCAACTTTTGAACTTTGCTGCACTTTTACAATTTAAATCATAAAAAATTTAAAACTATAATATTTATAAAACAAACGCATAAACTATAGCTTAAAGTAGCTGCAAGTTCGACAACCTATATCTATATTGTTTGCTTCCACCACTCTCGGATCACCATGCGTTTGGCAAGGTTACATAATACATTTCAAATAATCATGTAAGCGTTTTGTGTATTGTACAATTATACAAACATTATAAAAGCACAACGAACCCATATAATATTTACGTTTCAATAATCCTGGCTGCGCAGTAATGATTTTTTTTGCGTTTTAGACGCCATCGCCTTTTATGTGTTTAACGAACCCCGGAACTTTTTTTTCGAGATTTGTCTATTAAGTACGTATCGATGGCACATAAATAGATTCGGAACAACAAAATATCAAATAACATAATAATATTACACCAATTATAATTATTACGTAGTGAACGCATTGTTGCGTGAAACTTGAAACGTGTAGAAATTTATATTTTTTCTTTTATTATTTATCGAAATATTACGTTCGACAATTATATTTTCCCGTTGGAATTAAAGTAACTTTGTCGAATACAAAATACAATAATAATATAATGTACTAGTGTACTATACCTATGTTATTGTTGACTATTGTGCATGGGCGATGCTCATATATATTGCATATTATTATTATATTATAAGCAATATTGCAATGGAAAAAATATGTGTAAACCCACGCTATTCGATTGGAATTGAAAACGTTTCGTGTGACGCGAACCCGACAGAAAGGTCAGTAAGTAACTGCGTTTAGAGTTTATAGACACACACCGATGGTGTCATTGTTATAATTTAATATTATGTATATAATAATAAATTATCGTAATTATTACAATTTCACGGACGCAGTGACGTTAGAACGAATAATGTCAGCGGCGAACGGCCCATAATCAGCTCATAAATCATCCCGACACCGGCCCATAACAACCTTGACACCGGCCCATAATACGACCTCGACACCAGCCCATCATAACAAACTCGACACCGGCTTTTACATCGTCGGATACAGGTCACTCACCAGAAAGCCACCCCCCCCCCTGGTGTAAATGAAGCCACTGATCAGACGTACCTCCGATTAAACGACGTCGTATTTTTTTTTGTAACACGCGTTAGGGTGAAATACCGTCTGGTATACGATTTCACGAAGTCCTTCGTCGTGGTCGCGACGTGTTATATATTATTATTATACTTAATTCGTTTTCTTCTAAACGAGAAATTAAAAATATAAATTAAACTGAATTTTATTAAACTGTATTTTCGAACGCGTGTATAGTCTGGCGGAAAACTATAGCCGAGGTAACCCTTAGGAGTGTGCCCGGCGCAGACGACAAATTACAGAATCCGTACAATTACCATTATTACCACCTAAAGTTTATCGACACCGTTTTTGTATTTACTGCGACCAAATATAATGCGTGTTTATTTTATCATTATTAATATAATTTATTGTTACCGTTAAAGCGACGCCGCCACCGATATCTGCACGCTCGGTTGTTTGTATTTGATTTGGTCCACCGATTCTGTGAACAGCGCTGATGACGTTTATTTGGTTTAATACTTTAAACGCCAATGAAACAATATTGTGGACTTTAACCTTCGAAACGATGTACCCACCTATAACGGGCAACGACCACTACCAATACTAATACAGTAATACGATTATACGGCAATATCAATACATTAAGTACCTATGCTACATACTAATACTATAATAATATAATGTCTAATACCCGCAATACTAATACCAATATTAATAATGTTACAGTGTTATATTATTACTATTTAATACCCTTTATGTAGTTTTCCGACGAAATATAATTATAAATTATAACTAAATAGGTGTACAAAATAGTCCTAATATTATCGTCAAAAACCACGAGTAAACACACACCTTGCATGTCTAGAGGTTTAAACATAGCGTCACAACGGGATAGCTCTGCAGCGATGTTTGCATAGGTATATCCAACCACTCGTATATTGTATATTATTTAATAATAATAATAACAATAATAATGATGATTGATGATGATGGTAACAACGTCGTCCGAGAAGCATACGCATAATATTCTCTCATATGGGTTTTATCGAAGGAGCACGTAAACTAGGACCGATGGCGTGGTCGCACACTTTATAATAATATTAAAATTTATAATAAATACCGGGTGATTAATTTAACACATGACACTTATTATTTAAAAAACTATCAATGTTTTTGAAAATATTTTTTACAACATTTTAAGTCGATAAAAAAATAAAATGTTCCTAAAAAAATTATACTTTTTACTTATTTTAGTGACAACAATCATTTTAAAGTTATTATTGAATAAAGTTAAAGACTAAACTAAAGTTTAGAGCAGTTCAATATAAAAAAAATTTTACGAGTAGGTAGCTTGTGTATAAGTTGTAAGTATTAAAAGTTTACCCGCAAAATTATGTTGGTCCACTCATCTAAGCTTTAAATACTTATATATAATGAATACATAATAAACTATATATTTGTCCGAAATTTGATTTTATTAATCGAGATACTTCGTAAATATTCAGTTTTCGAATTATGAATTAAAAATGTATGTTGTCATTCAAAAAAGTAAAATAATTTAAAAATTGATAACGATGAAAAATAGTTTGAAATAAAACTTTGTCACGACTTATAGTACCTATTATACGTAAAACTAATATTTTCAACACCGTTTGTGTTTTTTGAAATAATAATGAGTCTTACGTTAAATGGATCACTCCGTATATTATATACCTATATTACCTACGCGGCGTGTACCTATATCCTCAGATTTCCATCCGTGACACGTAACGTGTTCATTTGCGGGCCGGAGCCGATCTGATAAGCATATTATATTATTATGTATATAATATAATAATAATATTGTATATAAATCTCATCGTGACCACCTCCACGGGGGATACCCGTCACCGCCGTCTCCGCATCCTAGCTGCAGTATTAGATACGTGGTCTCGGATAACCCTATTAAAAAAAAAAAATAATAATAATAATAATAATGATGATGAAATAAACGGCGTCCTGGTGCTGCAGGTATACACCGCCGCGGAGAGGAGAAAAAATAATCGTAGGAACGTCTTACCTACACGTACCTATATACTATTATGTTATATATTATTATGTATTCCTTCCCTCGCGTTTTATTATTATAAATATAAATAAGCATACGATAATATTATATAGATACCGTCGTCGCGCGGTGGTGACTCGACTCGTGACGCGAAAAATTCGTGTCCTTCGGTCCGTTACCGCACTATACGGTTACTGCCCCGCCGCTGATGGTCACACACGCGCTACCGAGATACGTCACGCGTGTGCGACAATAAATCTCAATCAAAAGCGCTTTTCGTTTTCCCCGTTTTTCGTTTTTAAGCGATGGTTTAGAGGTGGTATATACGGTATAATAGTTTTATATTTTTAATATAACTTACACATTGTTATATACCTACCTATAATACGGTTTAAATGGTTTTCTTGGGGACCTTTGACCCGCCGGATTGCATGGTTTTTGCGGTAGTCGCGGCGCGAGGCCACGTGGGCGACGTGACCTATACACGCGCACAAGTTCAATAAACATCACAATATCGGTATATTGGCCTTTGGGTGCGTGTAGGCTGCACCACTACTCAACTGCCTCGTCCGTTTATTATTTTATTTCGAACTTACATAATATTATTATTATTATTATTATAATACGCCGCCGCGGTGTATGGTGGTGCGTATTATTTATGATAAAATATTATTATGTATATAAATAGGCGTACAGAATTCCGTCGGCGGGCCTACATAGTCAAAGTCCGCCCACTCGATTAATTGAAAACGAGAGAAAGAGAAAACGTCTAGTCGCCGACGATGTTTAAATGTTTTCATAAACGATTTGTATAAGCGCGACATAATTAATAAAAATGTGGCTGGCGCTTCCTATCGTAGTTATGCGTATACACTCATATGTAAATATTATACACACTGCGGCCGGAATCAAATTTTTCTTCTTCTTCGCTCGTTCGTTTCGTTCACCCGCGCCATTCCGCTATTTAGACGCCTCGAATATTATGGAAGACCACCGCCGCGCCGTCGCTATCGACGACCTCGGTGTGCTATAGACCCGCAGTCTCGTCGTCGGTAAACGGACACTTTGTACATAAATTGGGGATAATTGATCATATGTGCGGTGATAATATTATATACTGATAGTAATATCTATCGCAATCACTTTGTATAGGGTATGAAAATAAACTGGAAGTGGAAAATATAATATATATTTTATTTTTTCGAAATGACAGTACAAAGTGTCGTACAACCCTCGTCATCGCGTACACGATAAATGATAATAATATTATACTTAAATACGTTTGTCATTACACGGTCTTACTATAATATATTATCATTGATATTACGTACCTCTATATAGTACCTAAATAGTACTATAGTACTTATATACATACCGTCTATATTACATTTTTTTTATACACTTACGAAACTTTGGAGGTGAAACCTTCCTCAAGATAGCAAACTAGACGTAGTCGCTTCTCTGAAAATATTTCTTCGTGTCCCGTTTTGACGATATATTATATATGTAGAGTTATTAAGTTTTTTTGATTAACTCATACTACAAAATTATAAAAAGTCAATATTTCTAATGCTGGCGGCATTTTTCTTCGGGCCAGTCACGGTGTCCGGAAAACAAGTGCCGCCAACCCCCACCCGGGGCATGGCAGAAACTTACGGGTGCCCCATTAGAAATTCTGCCACAAATACATCACACACGTGTACCAACCTACACAACCTAAAACCCCACGGTTCCCTCCCCACAACCAATGGCCAATGTTGCGCCTCGCGTTAGAGTTATCCAAAAAAAAAAAATATCTTATATGTACCTTTCTTTATGTAACACAGATGTGAATTTTGTTTCTAAAGTATCTGTCTACTAATTAATTAAATCGTATTTTTTTTGTATTAGTATTTTAGTATAAAGCAAATTGTAATATCGATGAACTTGAACTCCGCATTCTACGAGCTTTTAGCTCAGTTGGTATTCATATCGGTTATTATTAATGTAATTTATTGTAAATATTTAACTGTAAATTATTTGGCTAAAAAAAAAAAAGTATTCGTTAGTTTTGCTGATTTTATTTCTTTTGCAGTCAACGACCATTTTATAAAGTATCTTCGCAGTTAGTATATTACATTTGAGTTTTTCCACGGTGCATCAACCTGCAGACGTACGAATGCGTGTGCTTATCAGAATAATTATGTACCTACATAATTTTAAATTTCTTGAAAAATACAAATTTTACCATACTCTATAAAGGTATAATAATCAATTTGAATAATTGTTTAAGGATACCATACAATTTCAAGGTCTTATTTTAACCTAGGTTAAAAAGTGAGGAAAATGGAATTTTTACAATGACTTTTCGCTCCTGATTTGTTATTCCAAACAAACAAACAATATATTTATACAACAAAGTCTTTTATAAGTACGTAGTAAAAATAATGAAATTTAGTGTTCACACGTTTTAAAAAAAATGATTAAACTATTGAAAGTAAAATATTAATTTAATTTCCAAATATCATAATAACACATGCACACATAATTTCACTTTTTTTAATATCACGTTGGCCCTGAACCCTTTAAAGGTTAGGTCTACGGTCTAATAATAAAAAGTGTTGGTAAAAATTAATTTTGAACATCCAAGCACCAAGCTATTCCCATTAATCGTTCTAATAATACTGGCTTAAAAGTAGTATACCTTACTACCTTAAACAAGGTAAAATTTAATTAAATTTGTCGATAAATGGTATATATAATTATTTATAATATAATATGTAACTTGCATATTATACATAGGTACTAGTGTACTTACCCATATTGCTCATGTAATGATAACGAACACTACATAATATTGTAATAAAGACTTCTTGAATAGTTTACATAAAAGTAAAATCTTATTGAATAAATCTATTGTACACATACGTATAAACGATTTTTTTTTTTTTTATAATCAATACTTGATCAATTCTGAATCTGAAACATAAATCCCTGTCACGGAAGAATAATATTGCACATAAATGTTTGGACTATACGTATTGATTTATATAATTTGAACTCTGGAGTGTTATTGGTAGATTTATATAAATGCCTAAGTCTTGTCTGTCTGTATCCTATATAAATAAATATAGGTACAGGTATGTGTGCGCCTATGTACCTGCCTATATCCAAGTATAGGTATGTACGAACTATTATACGCTCGCGTAGTACCTTTTCTGATCTAAAAATAGATAACATTTATCACGCCGTTTGCATAATGCACTTTTAATTAATCCTTTTTTGTTTTTTTTTTTTTTTTGTTACGTATAGACCTGTTGTACAGACACGACGTGACGTTCGATAGCGTTCTCACAGAAGTGGAAATACTCGACACATGCAAATATTCGGTAAGTACAATACTGCGGCGAGCATACATTATTACATATTATAGTTGTTATAAGAGTCCATATATACCTCCCGCGCACAGCACAATAGTCGTGTGCGCGTTCGAAAGATAAAAAGAAAGAGAGAGAGACAAAAAAAAAAAAATAATAATAATATACGTAGAGATACGTGATCTGGACAACAATGCTCGACTATTCCATTCCGCGTGCAGCTCGCGCCGGCGAATCATCGTCTCCCGAGTCATCGTATTCTTGCGCAACACAACAACGTGTCCGTCTACCACCGTAGTATTGCCCATAATAATACCTACCACTGTTACAATATTTACAACTATATGTACAACTACAACACTATTATAATACTACCATAGGTGTACACAACCACCACTACGCATGCTCGGTGACACTACACATATATATATATATATATATATATTATTATATTACCCATGTACCATAAATACATCTCGTCCGTATAGTTGTAATACGCTATACAATAACCGATTATAACGTAACGTCACGTTTCGGTTTGAAAACAATTTCCAAACGGTGTTCGTATATTATGTATAATTATATATCGAAAGAGTTATTGTTATTGTCGTGTCGGTCGTGTGTATGTGCACAAAACGCGAGCTGTGGAATAGGTACATCGTCGTACGTATATTATAATATTATTATAGTATAATAACGGCTCGATCTCGAAGATGCGCCCAAGACCGCGCGTAAAATGTAATAATAATAATAATAATACGCGTTTGGACGAAATCTTATTTATTTTTCTCTCTGTACATAATAATATATAAAATACTAATTTATCCGCCGCGCCCATAATGATACGGTTGTATAGACAGGTGATGCGGTGGTTAACCATATATTATATACGTGTATATAATACCTATCTTTGGCCACAGTTAATATAATAATATATACGTATGCGTGTGTGTGTTTTATTGAAAGCGGTGCCTACTTAAAAACGTATTATCGCATTTATGGCGCGGCGCGAGTCCTCCCCCGTGTGCCAGCTATACCTATAGGTATACCTAGGTATCTGGTATACCTATATATTATATATATTCTAACTGCAGCAGATGACTTTTTTTTTTACATTATATCTAATAGGTAACGGCTAACAATACGCGTGTAATTATTATATTTTATCATCGTGTACACGGTTTATTGTGTTCGGCTAGACAGCGGCCTATCGCGATTGATTTTCACGTGTAATAATATTATAAATCGGTTTTACGATAATACTATTATGTATGTTGTGCGAGTCCTGGGAACATCAAATACGCGTTCTTTCGGATAGACCTAATACAAGTATAATATTATAGCAGTCCACTATATAGCTATACTATGATAATATTATTATAATTCATAATAATCAGTTACAACACTTCCGATCGCTATGTATAATATTATTACTATTACATATTTACATGACGTATTATATAGTGTAATGTACACTAGACCTGTACACCGTAGAGTGCTAATAAATATTATTCTTAACGATCTAACTGTACACAAACGATTTTATGAGCGACAGCCGATTATTCCGACGGATGGACGTCGTCTGCAGCTGACTGTGGAACATAACATTATTATATTCTCAAGTATTACATTATATATATATTGATCGGAAACCCGTAGGCGGTATAGGTACCTATAGGTAGATCGCGAGAGTGCAGAAACGAGAAAATGTAGAAACGCCAAGGGAAGACGATGATGTATTTTTTGCAACGGATTTCGTAGCTTCGGGCAGAAGTGACACTGTTATGATAGTATGTATTATAATATATTATAGTGGGTACGATGAAAAGAAAACCGATCGATATATTATATTTATCATATTATATCATATATAGGTACGTTTTGAACGGAGGTGTCTTTCTAATGGTTTTTACAGTTTTACTAGGACGTATGAATAACGAGAGGATAATTAATAGCAGCGATTAGGGTAATGGGGTGTAAGTAGTATGTAATGTATTATTATTTTTGTTTTTAACCTCACACGACGTAGTAGAGTGACGAGAAATTTTTTTCGCAAATTAATTACCATCCTACGATTCGCTATAGTTCATGTAGCCCTGATGTAGTCAAATATTTATTTTAATTGACTGTCGACTCGTTTAAACTAGTTTTGTCGATCGTTATTAAACACATTTTTGTTGAGAGTTTGGATCATTAATTTTCGAAAAACTAATAATTACAACCATAAATTATTCAACTTATGCAAATGAAAATATGAATATGAATAAAGACTTTTTATTAAAATCGAAACTTTCAGCAGCAGGTTTCTGTACTACATGTATCACAAATGAACGAGAACGTTATATAATATTATTAATCAATTTTGACAATAATTATGTTGCACAACTAAAACGCGTATCCTTTTTGTTGGTATAATAACTTCTATTTCTATATACGCGTTTAGCATATTGTATTAAACAAAAGTATAAAGGGAAGCGTCCATATAATATGATTTCTCCAAATGTTGAAACAGACTTGAAAATATTTTCTTTTCTTTATTTTATAGAATTACATTTTTCATCTAGAAATATACTACGCGTGTCATGATCAACGATTTATTACAAAATATCTCGATTTGTCTGTTTATTCAGCGTTAGCGTTACTTTCTCGAAACTTTTACTGCACATACAATATAAATGGAACGGAAAATCCAATTTTTAAAAAATATTATTTATACTACCAATAACATATAATATTATTATGACTTATTTCTTTTTAAACTTTCATAATGTGTTTATAGTCAGGATTACATTCAACCGCGTGTAGTTTAAATAGTAATACGATTTGGTATACAATTATGATAAGAAAACTATTGTTTCGTGTGTTGATCAGTACTTTATTTTGGTCGATTGTCAATACCATTTAAATCGTAACAGCATCAAAATGTACAATATATTATGCATTACGCCAATACCAATGTGTGTTTGTTGATTGTTCACGTAGTCACGTAGATTGATTTTAAGATGTTGCACTTTTTCTATAGCTCCCCACAAACTAATGATTTCACTACTTTAATTTAAAAGCACCATAAGAGTATCAAGTATAGACCTGAGTGACAGCGCCCCCCCCCCCAAATTTCAAACACTATTTACTCTTATGACCAGCACTAATGTCTAATCAAAAATATATCTCAATAATTTATGATTCGTGACGATAGTATACGAGTATCTGTATACTAGATATTAGCTCATAAATAAATACAATTATAAAGTATTGTCATGAGCCCCAGGTAGGCCCGGCGAGTTACCCAGTTGAAATTTGGGCAGGTTATATATGATCGAAAATTTTTGAATACCCCGCGAATTCTGAACTATGAAATATGAATAATAATAAGTAATAACTAATATAATATATTATATGATATTATGAAAATTGGCTTTTTTTAATGTCGTATACATTCCTAAGACTCGGTGGGCCGATACGCCTTGCCTATTTCCGGCGCTGGTTGTCATAATCATGAACATTAGAAGTAACATCCTCAACATAAACATCAACAGCAAATGATCATGGTCATAATATATAACGAATTTAGAGTAAATAGATTAAATTAAATATTTTGTATTTCGATAACAATTTCATTGTTGCCATTATCAATGTTTCTTTTTATAACAGCTTTACGTTCTATAATATTCCAATTTGCAGCTCATTATTATAATATGTACTTATAGTTTCTACATTGAGATTATTGATTTCGTTGAATCTGATTCATCAATTGCTTTTATATATTGCACCACAAGTATAATATTATTATATTTTTACAATAATCGATTTTATTGTTATTTTTGTGATGAAGAATGAATATATAAAAATATTAAGCGTATTATATCGTATACCAAAGGTTATTTGATCTTGTCAATTGGCAGAGCTTAAACATTTTTTGAACATCATAAAAGGATATGTTCTAGGGTAGTTCTTCGCCAGGGGAAAAATCTTTTTAACTACCCACCTACTTTATTTTGTATTAATAAATATTAAAAAATCTAATATAATGAATTGTTATGAATAGTTTACCAACTACGATGCGTTATTCTATTAGTCACCACCGTCATATATATTAAATGTATATGATAAGTACAGCTGAACTGGTTATAATATTATGAACTTACATATTATTGTGTCGAATGTCGACCATATTACTCGTTTTATCCACCCCGGGGTTATAATAATAATAATAATAAAAATAATATAATGCCCAGTGTCGTGCGTTTAGAGAGTGAAGTGAAACTGTAAGCATTTTATAATATATAATATATATATATATATGTGTATATGTATATGTATATGTATAGGTAAATGAATTGTCGTCGAACGTTAAATCGTTAAAACATTGTTACTCAATTATCCGGGTAAATGTATTATTCAAACGTACGACCAGAAAATTCGCTCATCCGTAAATAACCATTAGGGAATACATAATAATAATAAGAATACATAAGTATCGATTCCCAAGCACATATTCAACATGCACACAATATAATGTGTATAGGTATATTGTGTAATAACTATCGCCGCCGACACGGTTCATGTTTACCCTTAAATCTTAATTGACAACAATATACGTAACTACTATAAAATATAAGACCAGCGGTCAAAAGATACAGAGGCGTAGTAAAAAAGTATAACAAAAATAATAATAAATCGATATATCTATTATAATTTGTAAGTGTGTATAATATTATTAAATACGGATGATGAACAGAAGAAGGGCGGGCGGACGGGCGGACGGACCGACGGACTGACGAGTTCTGACGACAATTACAATAATAAAAAACGGTTAAGGTGTGACAATAATAACACGTGGTATAATAATGGTATAAGACCGTATACCTATACAATTAACGTTATCAATACGCGGTATACGTGTTATATAGTGTGACCATCTCAATGGACGTGCGGATGGTTACGGTTCATTCATATAGACTTCCACATCAATAAAATATAATATGATATTAATACTTACGCTTCAAATGTGATATTATTATTATTGTCATGCGTAGTTGTTCGGCGTTAATATCCAAGCGCCGCCGTAGACTGGTGCATCAGGGAATCGTGAAATTACATCACGGTTCACATATTATAATCGCATATTATAATGACATAATAATATTATATTATTGTCGTCGTCGTCGTTATTGTATTATATTATTTTGTAGACTGTGTCGTCGATTTATCGATCGAATCGTCACGCTGCGAGTTTGATATTATTCATATTCCTATTATAATTATTATTATACTCACAACTACTATACCACGCGCTATACGTTATTATTGTTACACTCGTAACTCGTAAGTCGTAGTGGTGCGTAGTACAGACTCGCGGTCAGTGGCGTGGCGTGGGTATTAAAAAGATGTAAGCAGTGAAATTTTTTTTTTAAAGTGATTAGAATATAGGTAAATAGTACCTAAATACCTAATTATAAATTATGTATAAAAAAATGTTATCCTTTTATAATTTTTAATATTTTTAAAAATATACTAGTTGTACAAATCAAATTCGAGAAAATAAAGAAATTGAAGTATAAATACTTCAAAAGTCTATTAGGCGAATGACAGTGACTGTGTAGTGTGTACGTAAAAACGACTACAGTCTACAACGCGTCGGGCTACGTACAGGTCGCTCCTTGTTTCTCGCGTAAGCAAAATCAAATGTGCTTACAAACGCTAGTTAAATACGTGACCCCCACTATGGAATTATAGACTATTCGAAAACAACAGTTGCGCGTAAGCAATTTCAGAATGTGTTACACTGTATATCGTATTATGATTATGCAGTTAACATAATACAGAATGGATTAAAAATATACCTACAATCGATGATTTTCTTAAAATAGTTGGTAATCAGTAGACAGCGTACGACACAAATAAACAATAACAAAAACCACTACCAGCTATAACTTAAATATTTTATAAATAAAATTAAAAATTTAAAAATCATTTATTATGTACCTATTAGTCGTGATTGATCAAATTTATTTTTTCTTTCATTTAAAGTGTAAGCAGCGCTTACAGTGCTTACATTCACGCTACGCCCCTGCTCGCGGTCAACTGCCCCTTCGTCCCCCGGAAAACGGTACATCCCATACCGAAATCGTACATACGACACTATAGGACACGACTATAGTTTATACATCGGGAATATCATCAGTTAGAGAATATAATATTATCGTGTGTCCCGAGTATAATTATTATGATATTATTATAAACATTTTATTATGTTTACAGCGTTCTTGGGCAAATGGTCGTTATTATTGTTACCGGCTACTTATTAAATTGTTTACTGTGACGGTGTTGGCACTTGGCGCTAATAATGTTGTAATTCGATCATAATTTTTAGTATTTCAACACGCCGTGTCGATTATAATTTACCTGCCGACCTACCTGCTCCATAATAATATTATAATAAAATGCATTTCTCTCCGTCGTGGATTAATAATAATTTATTATCTTAGAGTTTGATCATATAGTTTCAATTAGTTTCTATATACCGGGTGATTCACCAAACAAGCTCACCTTCGTTTTCCCATTTAATAATGAATTTATTTTCAAATACTTTAGGTTCAATATATTTAGAGTACCTGAGTACCAATAACGATAATAGTACTAGATTAAATTTACATACTATATTTTATAGTTTTATAAAACCACTTCTAAAGACCATTATCCTTAGAACATACATTTTAATAGCTCATATAATATAAGCTACTCGTTCAAATTTTGATTTAGATAAAAAAATTGAGTAAAGGGTTGGCTGTTATTTAAAAAATAAAGAAATTTGTATCCCTACAGGACACTCCTCAGATGGTGTAAAATATCTATGTATTTGAAAATATGGGCAGAAAATCAAAATTTAAATAAACTCAATATTAAAAAAAGAGAAAATGGGTGTGACTGTGTGAGCATGCTTGATAAGTCACCCTGTATAATATATATTGGTAGTTGGTACCTACTTATAAATTATATTTTTATATTATGTAGTTAACATATAATATGATTTAGCTGGGAGTTATGATTTACTAATTGGGTAAAATGTTATTGGGAAATGTAATTTATAATGATTAAATAAATATTTGATTATATATAATCAATGTTTCCGATTAGTACCTACGAGACAAATGCATTTAGTCATAATAATAATTAACCAGTTGACCATTGACTTATAATTTAATATTTAAGCTTGTTAAATGACCATGGGAGGAAACCTATATCCGACGTTCGACTATCCCCTCCCCCGCTGCGACCAAACTGCATTTTTTTAATTGTGGTATTGAAAACCGTATATGTATATACAATTTACACATAATTTAAACATTGGACTCGTTTTCTTGTAATACAAAACACACACACACACATATTATATAGTTGTGATCAGTGACTGTGAAGCTATATTATACGTGCACTGTGCACAATATTTTGGAAACGTATCATCATCTTTAGGAGTGGTTTAATTTTAATATTATATTTCGAGGGTAAAATATTATGTACTATGTACATGTACTTAATATAATGTAATATTCCCAAGTAATGTGCCTATATAATACCTACAAGTCAAAGCACTTTCAAACAATCTTCAATAATAACAATGCCCGTGTATAATATAATATAATATGTTATGATCATAATAATTATGGTATATTAATGTTATTATGTATCATGATTTGTTTTTTTTACTGCGCCTGTGCGGGAGGAGGGGGGTTATTGCTTCTCGTAATATACACACATAATATTAAATATAATATATTATATTACAGCAGTATCGGGAAAAAGAGACTAGGAACGTATTATTATTATTATACGCAGGTATAAGGTGTGAGTATAACAAGGTGCGCGGCATCACGTCGTATCCAATTAGTTCTGCTGGCGCTGGATAATAATAATGAATGTCTCGAGATATATTCTAGTATATATATCTGTGCTTGTGTGTGTGTGTGTACTTGGCGTCCAGCGAATCACTAACAATATATATATATTATATGTGTGTGTGTGTGTGTGTACAAGTGTACAATAATATTATCTATATACTATATGCCTCCGGTCGATGCGGGGCCGAGTGTTAACAATATATACTTACCTACATATAATATAAAATATATAAGCGATTTTTTTCTGGATCCTTCGATATCCTCGGATGCTGATATAGCTGGTGTATACGAGAAGTCACGTTGCTCGCCGGAACGGAATAGCACATAAAATACAAAGAAAACCCATTATTATTATTTTTAATGAACTGGGGGGGTTTGTTTTATTCATTTACATTTTATTCTTTATTCTTTATACTTTTATGTAAGTGCATTCTGTTTGAGTGCCTACGAAACAATATATCGCTCATTTGTATATTATTATAATACATGACGTATGGTATTTAAGTACATCACGGCCCCGCTATTTACGCTATTCTATAATAACTATTGTCTACAATATAGTATACATAGTTATGGGCTGCGGTAAATGCAAAATTTCATACAGTCTAACCGACAAATTTGATCGTAATTTACTCTACCTACTCGTGTTTTTTAACGACACATAACCGTGATTTATGTACCGTTTGCCATGTTGTGTACAAGGTGATCGTTAAAATTTATTGTACACACACGATTTGTTTTATTTCGTTTTTAGGAAGTGATAAATTTCTACTTAACATTTAAATTTTCGATTTTACATATTATAAAATTGTTGTGTGGATATATCATGATGTATATTGTACATTATATTGATTAATTTAGATATCCGTATTGTTTATTGAAATTGGTCGATGAAACCGAATTATGTATACACGTAACTTAAACACGATAATTTTATAGCAAATAAAGTGTATCTATCTATATATGCGTGTATATGCAGCTATTTTAATAACTTTAAAACCGGTATTAATCTTTATAAATTTCGTAGTCGGTTTGCATAATACAGTCATCGTAGTGTAAGTTGACACAATATTATAATATTATGCCTTCATATATTTACTATATATATAGGTACAACTAACTGAACCGGCCAGATAACTGCAGGACGTGCATAATATAATATTATTGTAGCGCGGGTGATTATAATATTGCGTTTTTTTAACGGAGAAAACGCAATTAAAATTACACGTGCACACACACATATATAATATGCGTTGGAATAACGCGTAGGCGGTCAGCCGTAGGTATATCATATAGGCATATAGATATAGAGCTCCTAAAAAACGGACCTCAAACGCAATAATATATTATTTCTTTCTCCGGATCGTATAGCGTTGTATATATTGTAACCGTATACCATAGCAGCGTACCTGTATGACGTGTACCTACCTACATGTGACGGTTATGATTAGGGACCGGATTTATATGCAAATGCATATATGTATTGGAATAAGATTTTTGAAATCTTATGAAAATTTTCCCCGATTTCGATCACTCTTATTAAAATAACACCAATTTTATTTTGCATATTTTGCATATTTCAACATTTTTACCTATTAAATACATATTGAATGCATATTTGCAGTTTTAAAGTGCATATTATTATTTATAACACATATATTCGTTTTTCGTCGTATTTTCACGTTCACAGACACATAAAATCAATAAAATTGACAATGCAAAAACCACATTAAAATTATCAAAAAACAAAATTGGTGGTATTATAAATGCCAAACTTACAACTGTACTAAGAAAAAACCCTGGATATAAAATAATGAAGACAATATCTAAGATTTTGGAAGGAGAAATAGACGGAAACTATGAACTACATGAAGATTTAAATGCAAGTGATATTGCATGTATGAAGTACGCTCCTATAAATACTGATGAGGTCGAGCGAAGTTTTTCAATGTATAAAAATGTACTTATAGATAATCGGAGGAATTTAACGTTGAACACATTAAGGAACTTCTGATCATCCAATGCAATAAGGTAAAATATGAATTCAATTTTTGTTTCAGTTTTTATTAATGTGAGCTAATACTTTATAGATTGAAGATACAGAATGTTGAATGGCGAAGAAGACGAAAAAATACTTTAAAAGCTTTTTTATACTTTTTTAATACCATATTAATTAATAAATATTGTTACATAATTTTACATAATACATTTACATATTTTTACATAGTTTTAAACAAAATTTTAAGTGCATATTTAAGTACATATTTAAAAATAAATACATATTTTATAACATATTACAGCATTTTTAGAAGCATATTTTGATGATTTTTTGTGCATATAAATCCGGTCCCTAGTTATGATAATATATTTTATCGAGAAAGGCGAATAGTAATCGAATGCGCGTTACGACAAAGCGACACTGCAGCAGCTGCAGCGACGACGTCGTCCTGCACAGAGTCGTGTGACGTGTGCGCTGTCGTGAAAAAAACAACGCGAAATCGTAAAAATGGGTATATCATAATATTATGTAGGTAAGGTATACGCTTTACACGTTCCGTCGGGAGACTCGTCGAACGGGCGAAAGGGGTTCAGGATGAAGGGAGGAGGGTGCGGGGTCCGAGCGCATGGTCCGCACGATTTATTTGACGCGACACGACAAGTCGCCGCCGCCGCCGCATGAACGCCGCCCGCGAAAGGGTTGCTGCAACGTCGCGTGTAAGAGATTAGTAAATTATATACCCAGTCACAGTATAATGTTATGTCGTTGTTTATGTTCTATTCCCTTCCCAGCACCGCACCCTAAATCCGGACCCGCCGCCGGGCATCCCATAGATCGTCCCCGTGCAACTATGTCTACGTCGTACGACGCTTGTAAGATATGGGTGGTGGTGGGTCGTTATCTTTCGACCCGAAGATACGTAATAATTCACGGATCCCGCCCACGGATCGCGGATAAAAACAATATTTTGAAAAGTCTCTGCGTGGAGGCTATCGCTATCCGCCGCTGACGGACAAGCGGCCAAAACAGGAGGTTTCGAAAACGTGCGGCGACCAACATCTCGCGGTTGAACCCGGCCAGAGTCACCCACAGAAAAATTCTGAAAATTTCCAAGTCTACCGCCACCCGCATATTCTTATTAATATATTATTATCTCGATGTGTTGTCGAATGACGGACGAGTTTCTCTCACTATGTATATACCGTTGTAGTATTACTATAATATACTAGGTGTATCAGTGCAGTGTTGGTAATTTAAGTAAATACCAACTCCACCGCGAGATATTGTAGGTACGTTATAAGTGTATTATTATGGATGACTTACCTCGATGACTTGGTGTTAAAAATAAATACAATCATATTACATTATATAATAATATGTATGTAAACTTGAAAAAATGAGAAAAAACCGCCCGTCGTATTATTTTGTATATAATATAATAATAGTTTTAGGTGGTACCCACGACGAGAGTTGATCCATTATTTGAAAGTTGTAACTGCGGGCCGGTGGTTACATTGATTTGTTGTCATTAAGTTAACGTGAACTTTTGTGACTCCGAAAAAAAAAAATGTTATCGGAGACCGAATTGAACATTTTTATGTATAAATTATCGACTCTATATATTGAACAAATAGTTAATTATAAGCAACCGCTTGAACTTTTAGATGAACGGAGGATCATGGAAAGGGTATATACCTTGCAAAAGTTAAATTAACTAACTCTACTCGTCTAAACTTTATGAGCTTATACTTTGTCCAATAAATTCGAAATTAATCATACTTCAAAACTATTATAAAAATACTCCGCTTTAGATTATAAAATCAAAAATATAAGTACTACCTAGTCATTGATACGTCTAAAATATCGTTATGTTGATCAAAAGTAGGAAACTAGTATACAACTTTGAATATTTCGGTAAAAGTTTAAAGTGTTGCGAGTACTGCAGATGAAAATCACAAAAGCTGACAAAGGAAAAGCGTTTATAGTCAGTTAAAATGGGCCACCTATATGTCTACAATTTCAAGAACAATAAAAATAAACGCGACATAATAGACTACAATACAATTGTAAAATGTTCGATGCCATCGACCCGACACCGCCATCCCGGCGACCTTTGACCCCGTTTGATCAAACTGAAACGCCGACCGACCGCGGGGCCTGTTTTACACGGAATTATATTGTTTGAATACATAAATTTTGCGGATTACATAATAATAATATAACATAATACTATTAATATTTGTAAATTGTGTTCGCGGGAGGCGTGACAAAAACGTCAACCCACGCGCGTACCCGATTCCGCAGCGTTTTCCGAACAACGATTTTCAATTAAAATGCCACTTTTGATGTGTACTATATATTATAATTGGAAACCGCAAACGTGGTATACGAAACCATTGGCGCTGCAACGGCGGCATTACACACAACGAGGTCAAAGGACTCGGGTTACCGCGCGGTCCAGACGAGCATTTGAAGCTATTATATGTATATATATATCGACCTAACCCGAGACTTGTGTCGCCCGTTCATTGTTACGGATTCAACATTTTTCGTACCAATATATTATACGGTTGGTCCTTCTGAAAATGAGGAGGTATATAGAGTATATGTTAGGTACCCAATTAGCGATAATTTGTAACACAAAATTCTCAATTTGCCTATACCTTTGTAACAAATGTGTATATAATCCTTTCATAAATGTATGGATTCGGCGTGTTGTGTGCGTGTGAGTGTCTGTGAAAGGGGGCGGGGATACTACATTCGCGTCCCTTTATTATTATTATTATTAAATCGAATAATAAGTTGACTGTAGAATGAATAAATGAATAAAAAGGTTAGGGTAAATAGGCTATATTATAATATAATCGTCGGGTCCGGCATATTTGAAAGTGACTTTTATTATTAGTAAACACACTATTGCGTCCCACTCATTAAAAATAACGAAGTAAAAATAATTGATCAATAATCGCGTTAAAAATCTTTTTATTATTATTAAATATAATTACTAATATTAGCTTAATGTAATAAATACATAATGAAAGTTTATAATGAAGTTGTTAAAGCGATACAACACTTTCGTGATAAACGTATGCGATAACCTATTGGATAACAATACGACATTAAATCATTAAATCAGGAATTAATTTGCGTCTTAAATCCGCAGAGGCACAAGTGACTTGTGAAAAAAAATGTAGGTCCGTGAACAAAATTTGTTATCCGGGAAGAAATTTAATAGTTAGCACTCACAGTCGTCCAGAAACACATTTCTACCCAAGTACCGCGGAGTACCTCAAATTATCAGATTCGGCACTATAAAAAAATGTAAAGGGTTTTGTGTTGGTTTAGATTTCGGGTCATGTCCCCCAGCTGCTAATATAATATCGCAAATTATTACTCAATATTATGTATATCATTGTTATTTATTATTATTATTCCATCGTGATCTCCAACGACGACTGGATTCACTCTCTCGTCGATGACTTTTCAGTGCTTATACCTTATGCGGTGCGGAAGTGTATTTATAATAATTAAAAATATATATACTACCTATACTATTCAATACTTTCGATGTTCACTTTTTTTTTATTATTTACTCGATAAATACACATCATAACAACGATCGTAAATTATATCATAATAATTTTATATATTATATTATATACATGCATATTGTAATGAGACAAAACGGTGTGGCCATTAACGTGGCGCACTCTCGTTGTGATCATTACCCACGGTCAAACATCGCCCGTCGCGTAGAAACATCGACCGCCCAACCGCAACCGCAAACCACAGATAGCGCTCCGCCGCGCAATGATTAAACAACGCATGCCGCCCACGGAAAACCTGAGTTTTCCGTGGGAACCAATAGAGCTATCAAAACGTTACGAACAGATTCAAAATCAGCGTTATTTTCACCATAATCTGGTAATCTCCAAACACTCTGAACAATAACCTGCAGTTTCGAATCACGCAAGGTGTCAGATAATATTCGAGACGGGACCAGCGAGCCTCGAATGGCATAAATACAGGCCGCTGGCCGCCGTACACACACAGTTCTCCAGCTGAGAGAAACGAGAATAGCAAGCCGGACGGTATTTGTTACCGCCGAGAACGGATGCTAATTTCGAAACTCTATTACAGCAATTCCTGCCCACTAGACTCAATGAGCCGGACGGTCTTTTTTGACCGCCGATAACGGACATTGTACAGTCTTTCCCGGCACTCCCTACGCTATCGACCATCACGTGTCGAGAACGCCGAGCCGTCGCCGCCGTCGTCCGATCAGTTGTTCGTCACCGCCCGTCAGAGAAGGTCAACCGACTCCTGTGCCGCCTTCCGACCACTGTGCTGTACCCGTAACTCGTCGCCACCGTCTATTTGAGAACGCCGAGCCGAAGCTGCCGCCGTCCAAACCACGTGTCTGCCGACCTGTACGAAGTTGTGAACGCCGAGCCGTAGCTGCCGCCGTCCAACCATCTACTCACCGTCTGTCGAGAACGTCGAGCCATAGCCGCCGCTGTCCTGTCATTGACCTACCTCTTGCCGGTAGAGTTGAATTTGTCCTACACACCACCAGTCGAAAAAACCAACATACCGCCACGCAGAGCTGAGTCACTGTTGTTTACCGAGAGTCGAGCCGTTCACGCCGGTAATAATCAATTATTACCGTGCCGCCGTGATCGCGTCACTGTACGTGGATGCTCATTGCCACCCTCGTCCCGCCACATACCATTCTACAAACCGTGAGTTAAATGTTCATGCTGTTCCCCCCCAATATTGTATGTAAATCCCGTAATTAAAATATTTTTTATGTACACTCGCAAGAGTATAATATATAATAATTCAAAAGAAATACTGTATTACACATCACCAAATTGTATCTGTATAACGAATTATTACGTATGTGAAATAAACGTGAAATAATAAATTGAATAAATACCAACACGTTATTTTCCTTACATTTGGCGCCCAACTGCAGTGCTCGAGTAAGAAAATAATTCTACATCGACCCACGAGATTTAAAAAAAAAAAGAAGACAATTTTGTTGAAGAAAAACTACATCGTGAACATGGCTCCAAAGAAGAATGTCACAGAAGAAGCATTTAACGCGTTCAGGGAGGAAGTAGAACGAAACAGTCAATATTTAGTAAATCAATTATTACAGAAAATTGAAAGCCTCAAAGAAGACTACGTCAGTAAAATAGAAAACATTGAAGAAAATTGGGCAAGAAAATTAGTAGAAATTGAACAAAAATATGAACTTCGGGAACAACGAGCATCACCACCACCAGCGCATAACTGTATAAATAATAATAATTTGCATCACACAGATATTGCACGACCTACATTTTTTGGAAACGGACGAGACATACATCCACGAGATTTCTTAAGTCGACTCGAGGAATATTTCGCCATTAAACAAACGTACGTGGGAGAAAAAATCATTGTCGTGGGAGATTGCCTAAAATCGAACGCGTATAATTGGTTTTCAACGGTGCGTTTTCAATTATGCAATTATGAAGACTTCAAGAGAGCATTTATCGATGAGTATTGGTCCAGGGAAATTCAAATTCAAGTCTGGAGCCAATGCTTAAATGTGAGTCAGGTAACAGCAAATTACCGAGAACATTTTGCGACCTGGGCCACAAAATTGCGACACCTGGAGGTACCAAGACTATCAGAACCAGAAATCGTAAAACACATTGCCAAACATTATCCTGGGTACTTAAGAGCAATACTTGTATCACTACCCGAGAGGACAATAGTAGCTGCCATGAAAATTCTGGGAGAAGAAGAAAACACAAACGAAAAACCAGAACAGACAGCAACGGACCGCAATAACAATCAACAAAAAAGCAATAATTGGAACAATCAACGGAATAATGGATGGAACAGTTTTCAGCCGCGAAACAATCGATGGAACAACAACCAACCATACCGGCCAAACGATAACAACAAAGGTGGAGAAGCGCAACAAAAAAGCACACCACAGACTGAACAAATCAAACAAGTGTCAGTAAGTGCCGACCCACAAGCTGGACCAAGTGACAGTGAGACTTATGCAGTAAACTCATTAAATGCTACAAACGCATCGATAAGCCCGTATTTAAAGTGTGAGATTGAAGGGGAGGAAATGCTATTGTTGGTCGACACCGGAGCCACAGTAAGTGTGCTCACCAAGGAAGTAGTTGATGTGGTCACGCAGAGAAATTCTAGAATACCACAGTTCCCAGTCACGGGCATACAAATCAGCAACGCCGTAGGAAAGAAGATATGCAAAGTGTCTAAACAAATATTTTGTGAATGCAAGATAGGGGACATTTACCTACAGACTAATTTCATTCAGGTAGAAGGCCTAAATGAAAAAGGAATTATTGGAGCAGACATATTGAATAAATATTCAGCACAAATTAAATTCAACAAACAGACAGTACAGTTCAACGTCAATAATATACCAATCACTGTACCATTCGCCAACAGAGAACCAAGAATAACCAAGGATCATCTGCGTAACGTAGAAATTAATGACAACTTGGATAATGACCACGTCAGTCTAAACGAGCAAGAAAGTCAAATGTTTGTATCATTGTTAAACAAGTACGAACACATTTTTTCTGAACAACCTGGAAAGATTACCGAGTTTCAATGTCAAATACGTGTCAAACCAGGGGACCCAATTTACCAGCGACCCTATCCAATACCAGTATCGAGGATACCTAAGGTGGATGCCGAGATACAGAGGATGCTAGATTTACAAGTCATAGAAAAATCAACATCACCATGGTCATCACCCATAGTCTGTATTGAGAAGAAAAATGGAGAGATTCGATTATGCCTAGATGCCAGAAAAATTAACACAGTCATAATACCGGATCGAGAATGTCCAACAAATATGGACGACACTCTCATCAAGTTCCAGGGAACGAAATACCTAAGCTCGATTGACTTGACGGCAGGTTATTGGCAGTGTCCACTAAAAGCCGAATGTCGGGAAATTACAGCATTTTTGCACAAAGGCCGTAATTATCAGTTTAAGGTATTACCTTTTGGACTAATCAATTCAGTTGCCGAGTTCCAAAAAATCTTAGATCAAGTATTAGGACCGGAAATTCTACAATTTGCCACCATATATGTCGATGACATACACATCACTTCCACGAGTTTTCAAGAACATATTTATCACTTAGAACAAATCTTTGAAAAATTTGCACAACACCACATCACAATCAACAGAAAAAAGTCACAATTTTTGAAAAAACAAGTGATTTTTCTGGGTCACATAATAAGTGAAAAAGGGATATCTATGGACCCAGATAAAGTACAAGCCGTGATGAACTTCCAGCCGCCCAAGACGAAAAAACAGGTACAAGCATTCATTGGTTTCATAAATTTTTACAGAAAATTCATCAGGGATCTATCTCAAGACACCGGACAACTTAGTAAATTAACCAAAAAAGATGCAAAGTGGATGTGGGGAACCATACAGCAGCAAGCTTTTGACAACATAAAACAAAAATTCCTCGAGGATATAATAATTCAATTCCCAGATTTCAAGAGAGAATTTCATCTGAACACCGATGCCTCAACAACTCACCTTGGGGCTGAACTCTATCAAATTACGGAAGAAGGACAACACCAAACCCTCAGTTTTGCCAGTAGGACATTAAAAGCAGCTGAGCAAAACTACAACACTACGGAGCTTGAATTGCTTGCAATAGTTTTCGCATGTAAAAAATTTAGAAATTATTTACTTGGACATAAGACCAAAATATTAACCGACCATCATGCACTTACATTCCTAAATACGTGTCAACTACTCAATGCTCGACTGGTCAGATGGGCCACATTTCTCCAGGAGTTTCAGCTAGAAATAACACACATTCCAGGGAAAGAGAATGTTGGTGCCGACACATTAACCCGGTATCCGCAGTCACACACCGACGACGCAACAGCCAGTAACAAGATAATCATTATCAACAAATTATCGCTGTTAGAATACAGCAAGGAATTAAAAGAACAATTCAAAGACTTCGAAGTGTTACAACAACAAGATGAACACATTCAGAAACTTAAACAAAGGGTCACGCAAAGGACCAATCATAATCTCATGATACATCAGAACCTACTATTTCGTCAAGCGCCCTCGGGTGACTATCAGATCATGGTGCCAGAGATAGCAGTAAAACAGCTGGTGGAAGAAACACACAAAATATACGGCCATTGCGGGACGTATAAGACATATAAACTATTGCAGCAGGACCACCAATTTAAAAACATGTATCGGACGATTAAGCAAATAATCAAAACATGTGATCTGTGCCAGAAGGCAAAAATAAGCAATATAACGGCTAGGGGACCAACGTTAAGCCTCCTACCCACCGAACCAAGGGAAATGGTATCTGCCGACCTAATGGGCCCTCTACCCAGGGGACAGGGAGGATGCAGATACATCTTGGCAATATTGGATGTGTTCTCCAAATATATCAAACTATATCCGTTAAAAAGAGCCACTACCGACACCATAATAAAACGACTAGTGAGTGAATACATACCAACCATTGGATTGTTCAAGAAGATCCTAACCGACAACGGAACGCAGTTCACCAGTACTAAATGGGAAAAAGTCATGCAAGGATTGAAAATCACCAACCTGCACACAACGATTTATCATCCGGAGAGTAATCCAGTAGAGAGGGCAAATCGGGAAATTGGCCGCCTACTAAGAACCTACTGTCATAAGCAACATACAAATTGGTTAAAATGGTTAGATAATGTAGAATACTGGATCAACCACACTACTCATACAACCACTGGTTATACACCAAACTATATAATGTTTGGGGAGAAAACAAAGTTATCAATAAGCAAATTGGTAGTTTTTCCTAAACACGAGGACCTGAAGAAACCACCCGACATTATACAGATTGTAATGAAACGGTCAAAAAAGCAAGCTGATCTGCGAAACGCATATAAAGACAGAGATAAACGATTCCCTCAGTATAACGTGGGCGATCAGATCCTGATCAAAGAACATAGGTTATCCTCCGCTGAGGATAAGGAGACCCATAAATTATTCCTGATCTACCACGGACCATACCAAATACAAGCAGTACATGATAACAACACGGTAACTATCCAAATCAATGGAAGTCATCGAACCATCAACTTCAAAAACATCAAGAGATACTACAAACCCGTGAGCGGAGTATCTCAAACAAATAATTAAACAAAAAAAAAAAAAAAAAAAAAAAAAAAAAAAAAACAATATATATGTCGTCCAAAATAACTTGCTTGTGAATCCATGTAATAAACTTTTAAATTCTTATGTAACACAAATACCCCCCCACTATGTAGGAACCAGAAAGATGTTCGTACAGATTCCATTGACCAAAATAAAAAGCAGAAAGGTCTTGCACAAAATGGAGGTAACCCACATCGACGAACTGCTAACCATTGAAGAAAGGCGCAAAATAGCCATGTTCTACCGTCAGGAGGAGGCAAAGAGAACTAGATACAACCCGGAACCCTCATGGAGCCTTCCACCCACCATGCAAGCCATCCGAAGACCATCTGCCACCGGGATGACGTGGGATGATTTTATCGCACATTGGGAGCAAAGACCAGCACCATGTCACACCCTAGCTCAACCACAGGAAGCAGCACCGGCCACTGCACATGAAGAAAAAGCACAGTCGCCCCGGTCCAGTAATTTAAGTGAAACCGAATCAGAGGTTATCATCATGACGATAAAGCACTTAATCGACCGCCATCCAGAATCCCCGGTAGAGATCAGGAAGAGCATACTAAAGGTCGGAGCATACTTGAAGGACTTTGAAAATATTTCCAAGACTCGCCTGCGAAGACTGATATACAAGGAGAAGAATCAAAGGATAAAGGGTATGAAACAACAATATCAACCATAACAACAGCAAACTAATAATTCACTACACCACAAACACAAAGCGTCAAAATTTTAAAGTTTTTATTTATATTTTTGTTTTTCTCTCCTCACACCAAAATCTTAAAAAAAAAAAAAAAAAAAAAAAAAAAAAATAATAAATAAAAAAGGGGACAATGTAATGAGACAAAACGGTGTGGCCATTAACGTGGCGCACTCTCGTTGTGATCATTACCCACGGTCAAACATCGCCCGTCGCGTAGAAACATCGACCGCCCAACCGCAACCGCAAACCACAGATAGCGCTCCGCCGCGCAATGATTAAACAACGCATGCCGCCCACGGAAAACCTGAGTTTTCCGTGGGAACCAATAGAGCTATCAAAACGTTACGAACAGATTCAAAATCAGCGTTATTTTCACCATAATCTGGTAATCTCCAAACACTCTGAACAATAACCTGCAGTTTCGAATCACGCAAGGTGTCAGATAATATTCGAGACGGGACCAGCGAGCCTCGAATGGCATAAATACAGGCCGCTGGCCGCCGTACACACACAGTTCTCCAGCTGAGAGAAACGAGAATAGCAAGCCGGACGGTATTTGTTACCGCCGAGAACGGATGCTAATTTCGAAACTCTATTACAGCAATTCCTGCCCACTAGACTCAATGAGCCGGACGGTCTTTTTTGACCGCCGATAACGGACATTGTACAGTCTTTCCCGGCACTCCCTACGCTACCGACCATCACGTGTCGAGAACGCCGAGCCGTCGCCGCCGTCGTCCGATCAGTTGTTCGTCACCGCCCGTCAGAGAAGGTCAACCGACTCCTGTGCCGCCTTCCGACCACTGTGCTGTACCCGTAACTCGTCGCCACCGTCTATTTGAGAACGCCGAGCCGAAGCTGCCGCCGTCCAAACCACGTGTCTGCCGACCTGTACGAAGTTGTGAACGCCGAGCCGTAGCTGCCGCCGTCCAACCATCTACTCACCGTCTGTCGAGAACGTCGAGCCATAGCCGCCGCTGTCCTGTCATTGACCTACCTCTTGCCGGTAGAGTTGAATTTGTCCTACACACCACCAGTCGAAAAAACCAACATACCGCCACGCAGAGCTGAGTCACTGTTGTTTACCGAGAGTCGAGCCGTTCACGCCGGTAATAATCAATTATTACCGTGCCGCCGTGATCGCGTCACTGTACGTGGATGCTCATTGCCACCCTCGTCCCGCCACATACCATTCTACAAACCGTGAGTTAAATGTTCATGCTGTTCCCCCCCAATATTGTATGTAAATCCCGTAATTAAAATATTTTTTATGTACACTCGCAAGAGTATAATATATAATAATTCAAAAGAAATACTGTATTACACATCACCAAATTGTATCTGTATAACGAATTATTACGTATGTGAAATAAACGTGAAATAATAAATTGAATAAATACCAACACGTTATTTTCCTTACATTTGGCGCCCAACTGCAGTGCTCGAGTAAGAAAATAATTCTACATCGACCCACGAGATTTAAAAAAAAAAAGAAGACAATTTTGTTGAAGAAAAACTACATCGTGAACATGGCTCCAAAGAAGAATGTCACAGAAGAAGCATTTAACGCGTTCAGGGAGGAAGTAGAACGAAACAGTCAATATTTAGTAAATCAATTATTACAGAAAATTGAAAGCCTCAAAGAAGACTACGTCAGTAAAATAGAAAACATTGAAGAAAATTGGGCAAGAAAATTAGTAGAAATTGAACAAAAATATGAACTTCGGGAACAACGAGCATCACCACCACCAGCGCATAACTGTATAAATAATAATAATTTGCATCACACAGATATTGCACGACCTACATTTTTTGGAAACGGACGAGACATACATCCACGAGATTTCTTAAGTCGACTCGAGGAATATTTCGCCATTAAACAAACGTACGTGGGAGAAAAAATCATTGTCGTGGGAGATTGCCTAAAATCGAACGCGTATAATTGGTTTTCAACGGTGCGTTTTCAATTATGCAATTATGAAGACTTCAAGAGAGCATTTATCGATGAGTATTGGTCCAGGGAAATTCAAATTCAAGTCTGGAGCCAATGCTTAAATGTGAGTCAGGTAACAGCAAATTACCGAGAACATTTTGCGACCTGGGCCACAAAATTGCGACACCTGGAGGTACCAAGACTATCAGAACCAGAAATCGTAAAACACATTGCCAAACATTATCCTGGGTACTTAAGAGCAATACTTGTATCACTACCCGAGAGGACAATAGTAGCTGCCATGAAAATTCTGGGAGAAGAAGAAAACACAAACGAAAAACCAGAACAGACAGCAACGGACCGCAATAACAATCAACAAAAAAGCAATAATTGGAACAATCAACGGAATAATGGATGGAACAGTTTTCAGCCGCGAAACAATCGATGGAACAACAACCAACCATACCGGCCAAACGATAACAACAAAGGTGGAGAAGCGCAACAAAAAAGCACACCACAGACTGAACAAATCAAACAAGTGTCAGTAAGTGCCGACCCACAAGCTGGACCAAGTGACAGTGAGACTTATGCAGTAAACTCATTAAATGCTACAAACGCATCGATAAGCCCGTATTTAAAGTGTGAGATTGAAGGGGAGGAAATGCTATTGTTGGTCGACACCGGAGCCACAGTAAGTGTGCTCACCAAGGAAGTAGTTGATGTGGTCACGCAGAGAAATTCTAGAATACCACAGTTCCCAGTCACGGGCATACAAATCAGCAACGCCGTAGGAAAGAAGATATGCAAAGTGTCTAAACAAATATTTTGTGAATGCAAGATAGGGGACATTTACCTACAGACTAATTTCATTCAGGTAGAAGGCCTAAATGAAAAAGGAATTATTGGAGCAGACATATTGAATAAATATTCAGCACAAATTAAATTCAACAAACAGACAGTACAGTTCAACGTCAATAATATACCAATCACTGTACCATTCGCCAACAGAGAACCAAGAATAACCAAGGATCATCTGCGTAACGTAGAAATTAATGACAACTTGGATAATGACCACGTCAGTCTAAACGAGCAAGAAAGTCAAATGTTTGTATCATTGTTAAACAAGTACGAACACATTTTTTCTGAACAACCTGGAAAGATTACCGAGTTTCAATGTCAAATACGTGTCAAACCAGGGGACCCAATTTACCAGCGACCCTATCCAATACCAGTATCGAGGATACCTAAGGTGGATGCCGAGATACAGAGGATGCTAGATTTACAAGTCATAGAAAAATCAACATCACCATGGTCATCACCCATAGTCTGTATTGAGAAGAAAAATGGAGAGATTCGATTATGCCTAGATGCCAGAAAAATTAACACAGTCATAATACCGGATCGAGAATGTCCAACAAATATGGACGACACTCTCATCAAGTTCCAGGGAACGAAATACCTAAGCTCGATTGACTTGACGGCAGGTTATTGGCAGTGTCCACTAAAAGCCGAATGTCGGGAAATTACAGCATTTTTGCACAAAGGCCGTAATTATCAGTTTAAGGTATTACCTTTTGGACTAATCAATTCAGTTGCCGAGTTCCAAAAAATCTTAGATCAAGTATTAGGACCGGAAATTCTACAATTTGCCACCATATATGTCGATGACATACACATCACTTCCACGAGTTTTCAAGAACATATTTATCACTTAGAACAAATCTTTGAAAAATTTGCACAACACCACATCACAATCAACAGAAAAAAGTCACAATTTTTGAAAAAACAAGTGATTTTTCTGGGTCACATAATAAGTGAAAAAGGGATATCTATGGACCCAGATAAAGTACAAGCCGTGATGAACTTCCAGCCGCCCAAGACGAAAAAACAGGTACAAGCATTCATTGGTTTCATAAATTTTTACAGAAAATTCATCAGGGATCTATCTCAAGACACCGGACAACTTAGTAAATTAACCAAAAAAGATGCAAAGTGGATGTGGGGAACCATACAGCAGCAAGCTTTTGACAACATAAAACAAAAATTCCTCGAGGATATAATAATTCAATTCCCAGATTTCAAGAGAGAATTTCATCTGAACACCGATGCCTCAACAACTCACCTTGGGGCTGAACTCTATCAAATTACGGAAGAAGGACAACACCAAACCCTCAGTTTTGCCAGTAGGACATTAAAAGCAGCTGAGCAAAACTACAACACTACGGAGCTTGAATTGCTTGCAATAGTTTTCGCATGTAAAAAATTTAGAAATTATTTACTTGGACATAAGACCAAAATATTAACCGACCATCATGCACTTACATTCCTAAATACGTGTCAACTACTCAATGCTCGACTGGTCAGATGGGCCACATTTCTCCAGGAGTTTCAGCTAGAAATAACACACATTCCAGGGAAAGAGAATGTTGGTGCCGACACATTAACCCGGTATCCGCAGTCACACACCGACGACGCAACAGCCAGTAACAAGATAATCATTATCAACAAATTATCGCTGTTAGAATACAGCAAGGAATTAAAAGAACAATTCAAAGACTTCGAAGTGTTACAACAACAAGATGAACACATTCAGAAACTTAAACAAAGGGTCACGCAAAGGACCAATCATAATCTCATGATACATCAGAACCTACTATTTCGTCAAGCGCCCTCGGGTGACTATCAGATCATGGTGCCAGAGATAGCAGTAAAACAGCTGGTGGAAGAAACACACAAAATATACGGCCATTGCGGGACGTATAAGACATATAAACTATTGCAGCAGGACCACCAATTTAAAAACATGTATCGGACGATTAAGCAAATAATCAAAACATGTGATCTGTGCCAGAAGGCAAAAATAAGCAATATAACGGCTAGGGGACCAACGTTAAGCCTCCTACCCACCGAACCAAGGGAAATGGTATCTGCCGACCTAATGGGCCCTCTACCCAGGGGACAGGGAGGATGCAGATACATCTTGGCAATATTGGATGTGTTCTCCAAATATATCAAACTATATCCGTTAAAAAGAGCCACTACCGACACCATAATAAAACGACTAGTGAGTGAATACATACCAACCATTGGATTGTTCAAGAAGATCCTAACCGACAACGGAACGCAGTTCACCAGTACTAAATGGGAAAAAGTCATGCAAGGATTGAAAATCACCAACCTGCACACAACGATTTATCATCCGGAGAGTAATCCAGTAGAGAGGGCAAATCGGGAAATTGGCCGCCTACTAAGAACCTACTGTCATAAGCAACATACAAATTGGTTAAAATGGTTAGATAATGTAGAATACTGGATCAACCACACTACTCATACAACCACTGGTTATACACCAAACTATATAATGTTTGGGGAGAAAACAAAGTTATCAATAAGCAAATTGGTAGTTTTTCCTAAACACGAGGACCTGAAGAAACCACCCGACATTATACAGATTGTAATGAAACGGTCAAAAAAGCAAGCTGATCTGCGAAACGCATATAAAGACAGAGATAAACGATTCCCTCAGTATAACGTGGGCGATCAGATCCTGATCAAAGAACATAGGTTATCCTCCGCTGAGGATAAGGAGACCCATAAATTATTCCTGATCTACCACGGACCATACCAAATACAAGCAGTACATGATAACAACACGGTAACTATCCAAATCAATGGAAGTCATCGAACCATCAACTTCAAAAACATCAAGAGATACTACAAACCCGTGAGCGGAGTATCTCAAACAAATAATTAAACAAAAAAAAAAAAAAAAAAAAAAAAAAAAAAAAAACAATATATATGTCGTCCAAAATAACTTGCTTGTGAATCCATGTAATAAACTTTTAAATTCTTATGTAACACAAATACCCCCCCACTATGTAGGAACCAGAAAGATGTTCGTACAGATTCCATTGACCAAAATAAAAAGCAGAAAGGTCTTGCACAAAATGGAGGTAACCCACATCGACGAACTGCTAACCATTGAAGAAAGGCGCAAAATAGCCATGTTCTACCGTCAGGAGGAGGCAAAGAGAACTAGATACAACCCGGAACCCTCATGGAGCCTTCCACCCACCATGCAAGCCATCCGAAGACCATCTGCCACCGGGATGACGTGGGATGATTTTATCGCACATTGGGAGCAAAGACCAGCACCATGTCACACCCTAGCTCAACCACAGGAAGCAGCACCGGCCACTGCACATGAAGAAAAAGCACAGTCGCCCCGGTCCAGTAATTTAAGTGAAACCGAATCAGAGGTTATCATCATGACGATAAAGCACTTAATCGACCGCCATCCAGAATCCCCGGTAGAGATCAGGAAGAGCATACTAAAGGTCGGAGCATACTTGAAGGACTTTGAAAATATTTCCAAGACTCGCCTGCGAAGACTGATATACAAGGAGAAGAATCAAAGGATAAAGGGTATGAAACAACAATATCAACCATAACAACAGCAAACTAATAATTCACTACACCACAAACACAAAGCGTCAAAATTTTAAAGTTTTTATTTATATTTTTGTTTTTCTCTCCTCACACCAAAATCTTAAAAAAAAAAAAAAAAAAAAAAAAAAAAAATAATAAATAAAAAAGGGGACAATGTAATGAGACAAAACGGTGTGGCCATTAACGTGGCGCACTCTCGTTGTGATCATTACCCACGGTCAAACATCGCCCGTCGCGTAGAAACATCGACCGCCCAACCGCAACCGCAAACCACAGATAGCGCTCCGCCGCGCAATGATTAAACAACGCATGCCGCCCACGGAAAACCTGAGTTTTCCGTGGGAACCAATAGAGCTATCAAAACGTTACGAACAGATTCAAAATCAGCGTTATTTTCACCATAATCTGGTAATCTCCAAACACTCTGAACAATAACCTGCAGTTTCGAATCACGCAAGGTGTCAGATAATATTCGAGACGGGACCAGCGAGCCTCGAATGGCATAAATACAGGCCGCTGGCCGCCGTACACACACAGTTCTCCAGCTGAGAGAAACGAGAATAGCAAGCCGGACGGTATTTGTTACCGCCGAGAACGGATGCTAATTTCGAAACTCTATTACAGCAATTCCTGCCCACTAGACTCAATGAGCCGGACGGTCTTTTTTGACCGCCGATAACGGACATTGTACAGTCTTTCCCGGCACTCCCTACGCTACCGACCATCACGTGTCGAGAACGCCGAGCCGTCGCCGCCGTCGTCCGATCAGTTGTTCGTCACCGCCCGTCAGAGAAGGTCAACCGACTCCTGTGCCGCCTTCCGACCACTGTGCTGTACCCGTAACTCGTCGCCACCGTCTATTTGAGAACGCCGAGCCGAAGCTGCCGCCGTCCAAACCACGTGTCTGCCGACCTGTACGAAGTTGTGAACGCCGAGCCGTAGCTGCCGCCGTCCAACCATCTACTCACCGTCTGTCGAGAACGTCGAGCCATAGCCGCCGCTGTCCTGTCATTGACCTACCTCTTGCCGGTAGAGTTGAATTTGTCCTACACACCACCAGTCGAAAAAACCAACATACCGCCACGCAGAGCTGAGTCACTGTTGTTTACCGAGAGTCGAGCCGTTCACGCCGGTAATAATCAATTATTACCGTGCCGCCGTGATCGCGCCACTGTACGTGGATGCTCATTGCCACCCTCGTCCCGCCACATACCATTCTACAAACCGTGAGTTAAATGTTCATGCTGTTCCCCCCCAATATTGTATGTAAATCCCGTAATTAAAATATTTTTTATGTACACTCGCAAGAGTATAATATATAATAATTCAAAAGAAATACTGTATTACACATCACCAAATTGTATCTGTATAACGAATTATTACGTATGTGAAATAAACGTGAAATAATAAATTGAATAAATACCAACACGTTATTTTCCTTACAATATACATGGGTAATTATTTCAATCGAAAATATTCTGTACCCTGACAATGCGGATATATTATGTGGTTTATTTTTTTGGTTTACGACAGTGAGAGTTCCAGTGTAACCGCAATAATGACCGGTCAATTTAACGAGAAACAATATTAGTAGTGTTTAAGATTAAGACATACATCATTATTTAAAATTAATACCCCGGTAATGTTTATAATATATTATACGCTATATACCTTCGCGTGTTCAGTTTCTAAAAAAAAAAAAATAGAATAAAATCGTGCACAATTTTCTATTTTGAAATGTCGGAGTTCGATGATTTTTTACTTATCGACTATCATAGGTTACTATACTACTCAATAGACAACATAATTATTTATTATTATTTATTAATGAGCAAGATAACAACTCAATTTGTAACATAATTTATTTTGTTGTGTTTCATATACCTACCTATATACCTATACACACATATATATAGCAAATTGATTGAAAAATAATTCACGACCTTTATATTTTATACGGTATATTAATAAACATTCATTGTTTTAATCTTGCATTTAAAAATACTTTAAAAGACTTTCAATTTTAAAAATTGTTGTCATTGCATATAATATTGTATTAAATTATGGCGAACCATATAAAATTAATATATAAATTATGTATCAGTGTATCACTATCATGTATCAATGTGTCGGGTAAAATGCATATATTTTATTTTATAAGGATCGATATATTCTTATATTATTATTATAATAGTATACTTATATATAATTGATTATTTGATACTTCAATTATATAAAAAAAATATATCATAAAATAAAATAATTTTCGTATATTATAGTAAATATAGTAAATATCTATACAATGTAATAAAAACTGAAACGAAAATATAATGATTAAAGGCTATATTATCGATGGTCTCTATGATTTATGAAGTGACCAATCAGAATGTTATTTCCAATTTATCCATCATGATCCTATTAGCTCATATAAGTCACTAACGGTTTTAATTTGTTTTTTCCTAAATAATTGTTATAAATGTTATAATTATAAATAATTGTTATAAAAAAATATCGCCGTTATTGGGATCAGTCCTTCAGCATTGGTCGTATCGAGGAAATCAGCGTAATCAGTATAAATAGTATAATATATATAATAATCGTCTTCAAATTTATCAATTACATGCATAACAATATAGTTTAATATTCTTGGTAATATCTTTCACTAGGTGAATATACTATACCTATACTACATAATAGTAATAAATTACCATACAGTTAATAATATTATGATATGCTGTGACATTGTTTAGTATTTTCCGAGTAAATTTATTAACGCTATGTACGTATACTATGACCGTATGAGTTGTATATTTAAATACCAATGCCGCGACGTCTATGTTATTTATTGAATTTATTGCATTTGACTGAGCAGCATTCACATGATGTTGCTTATCACAATAACCATATTATACCTGTATGGCTATATTATGAATATTATTATTGAACGTTTCCCGGAACGTTTGCGTTTTTTAATTGAACGTTCATGTGAACACCTGACCGATGAAAATATATTTCAACCATTCATCTTATCGTAAAAAAAACGCGTCGGCCCACTATATTAACGACAGGACGCCAAAACCGGAAACGCGTGCTGTGTGTAAAGTCAACAACTCGAAGAACCTACTCGTTATAACACGTCGAGTGGCATAATATAATTATCATTCAAATAATATGTGCTGCAAGACCTCCATCATAATATGCGTGTGTCCACTTCTGCAGACTTTTTTTTGTTGGACGAAAGATATTTAACTATATATTATGCCGCGTTCGAATCGCGAGTGCGTCGATATCAGTCCTGACAAATGATGTTATAATATTATTGTTTACATATTATTAAATACAATTAACCTGACTCTACAAGTCGTAAAAGAGTCCAACAAGCTTTAGCGAGTTTACGAAAACCTATCCGAAATCATTGGACAGCTCGCTACGAAGGTATATAATATATATTTTATGTTTTTATTTAATACGGTAAATCACAATATAACCACCGATCTCACCAATACTATAACACATATAATCATAGATCGTATACTATATATGATAAGGCCTATATGGATAATATAATAAATGGTTTATGCGTTCTAATACAGATTTAAACATGCGTTTGTCATTATTGATAATATACGATACGATAGATATTTAAAGCCTATATGAGGAATATATAATTATCAATATAGATAATGAAATGTTCAAATGTCTAACATTTGAATTTAATTTATCTGTTTATAATATAATATTATTTCAAGTCTGCTCTATTTCGTCAGTATCCTGTGTCTCTTTGTGGTAGATTGCAACTGTGAGACTTGGTCCGCTGTCATATTTTAGTGAAATCAGCACCTCTATAGCAGTAGTGTCTATTTCTAGTGGGTTTTATGAGTAGGTACTACAGCAGCGTATTATTCAAAAGTGTCTCCTGCAGGCGTCACTTTATAATAACCAACAATACTGCCACAGAACTATATACTTATTCACGACTGTCCGTCAATGTGTCAATATATACAGAATTTTAAATAAACTTAACGCGAAATGCGCCAAACTATTCGATACATTCATGGAATACATACTGTACAGCTATCATGCATTAAACGAAATGTAACTGTTACCTATGTTCGGTGTGTGCGAAATATCTAGAAACTATCGAATCGGCGTGGGTCTAAGTGTTGTCGAAACGCTTTCGGGCAACATAATAATATAATATACCAACCAACATATTATTATTATAACACCGTGCCGCATTCTTATAACAATTAATTATTGTAAACATCGTACCTTCTCGTGAGCGTATCTTTAAAAGTCAAATTCGGTGTAGGTATTTGCAGTGCAATATATTATTATATCATAATACTGCAGCTGTAGTTGCAGTGGATGTATTTATATTTCGGGAATAGTTTTGGTTTCTATACAGCCGTATAAGGATTCGAAGCCTACCTATAGTAGAGACCTTATCTGTGCTTTCACTTTTTCGTCTGATCGCCATACTCCACGAAAGTTGGACGCACTCAGCAGCAGCAGCCGGTGCACAGAGAAAATTCAAAGAAACGATATCGAAACCAATGCACGACGTGCCTATATTATAATAACATGTCAAAACATAATGAGTTACGAGTAATTCGAGGCGGACACTACAATATCGAGTCGTGCCAACGCGAAAAAAAAACCAAAAACCGATCGGAAGGAAATGACAATGAGGGAGGCGTACCCGCGATCGATATATAATAATATAATATGAGCGTGTACATGGCAGTTATATATTATTATGATGTTATATATTCAAATTATAATTTATATGTATAGAAATTAAGATTATCGGCGTGAGCGATTTGGAGAGAAAGAGAGAATAGAGGAAGTCGCGATGTTATCGCCGTCAATATTAGTCGATTATTATTATTATTATGTTCTTTTCGTGAGTCTGTAACACAATGGACCTCATAATTTTAATTCAGCACCTTAATTCCGTAGGTATATAAGGATTACAACACCGTGTGGTCTGTAATATAATAGTAATGCGTTTGTGGATATGGCGTGTGGAGATAATATGCGTAAATATGTATACACGACCTATCAAAATATATCTATTTAGAATTTAGCTAAAACAGTTATGCTGTAGACGTGGGATTATTTCTTAAATCACTGTGATATTACTTTTTTGATTATTGTAGAGATATTTCTGGTGATAAATGTTTGCTTGAATCTATTGTCTTATTCATAAAATATTATATCATCTATACCAATAATTATACGTGCATATTATTATTTGATTTGAAACTTTAATATTGTATTTCATTTCCATCGATCACACATAGTTAATCGAAAGTTTTTGTGTATTTAAAAAATGTTCAGTCCCTATGCAAAAAATGGATTAAAATATGAATTTTTTAAGAAAATTTTACCAAAGCAGAAGACTGCAGCTATTTGCATGCATAACTAATCAATGTATTCTTTTTTTTAAACGTCAACTATAGGTATCCAAATAAAATAAAGAGAATAATGCGCATGTTATATCATCATGTCATAACTCATAATGTATAGAAACCGACCGAAGACTTTACGAACAATGAATAATTGTGTTTTCGAACTTAAGAAATTGTCCGTATTAAAAACAAACGTTTAACGTTCGTAAGTTGTGTAACTTTTGATTTACGATCGGGAAGTATAGTTCTTATAAGCATCGCACACCGCACACGTCAATAAAATGTATTGGTTTGCATTCCTATCAGGCCCTATTATTTGTAAAATTTCGGACTGCACGTTTCATTTTATTCTCGCTACCATCTTAGCAAAAGGAATGTATTACATAATACATATTACATGATGTATACAATAATTTAACAATGCAATTCAATAAAACAACAAAATACTTATCTTTTAATAAAAATCATAAAAATTAAATAGCATAATATAATAATAAAAACCTTAACTTAACTTTTTAATAATTAAAATCATAACAATGCATATTACTTTCTTGATTTTTCATCAAGTAAGTATAGTAATTGAAATGAAAAAAGTCTGAACTTTGAAAACTTCAAGAATTTGTGTTAAATAGGAAAATAATAAAAATGTAACTCAGTAATGATGAATAGGTGGGTAATTTAGCTAGCTTTAATATAAAATATTAATAAGAGAGATTTTATATCACACCCAAGCGGTATACCCAATTTGAATCGATAAAAACATTCGCGTGAACAGTCCCAAAATTTCTATTTTTTTAACTTTTATCCTAAACTATGATACCTAGCTAGAAATTTGGTTGATAACTCATTAAAAAGGGATTATCAGGTAGACACTAAATATGGAATTAATTTTTTTTTTTTTAATTATTTAATTTTTCACAGATAAAAAAAAAGAGTTATTTTCTCTAGATTTTCATTTAGAGATGTAGATCTCCGAAACTGGAGAACGGATTTTGTTGTTTGGGGTCTTGTTAAATTCACATTTGCTAGGAGAATTGCAGTGAAGATTTTCAGAACTTTATCTAAAATCGTTAATTCATTACAAAGCTGTAAAGATGAAAAACATAAAAAAACGCCCAATAAAATTTGTTTTAATTTATTTTAATGTTCTGCAGTGAATTAACTATTAAAGATAAAGTTCTGCAAATCTTCACTGCACTTCTCCTAACCAATGTGAATCTAACAAGACCAAAATCAACAAAATCCTCTGTCCGGTTTCGGAGATCTATCTCACTAAATGAAAATGAAAATTATTTTTTGTGGGGCTGTTCACGCCGACATTTTTCTGGATTCATATTGTTTGACCGCTTGGGTGTGATTAAATCAGTTAAAAAATTTCTAAAAATTCAAAATCAAGAAAGTTTACATGCCGATCCCTGACTTGGCAATTTTTGTTTTGTAGACCGTAGTGCACACACGACACACATTCAAATCGTAGTGCACACTTGTATATTCGTAGTGCACATTGTGTGTCGTGGTGCACATAAAAATAGGGCCTGATTCCTATATTATAGGTCCGCCCAGGTACACGTCTTATAATATAAGTCTGAAACATTACAGTTTTGTATAAAATATAATAATGGTTGTTTACACCAGAAATACATAATATTTAGGTGCCTATTTTACAGTAATAATATAATATATTGTGTCGAATCGTACCTACGCGGCTACACGTCAGAGGTCTATGCGGTTTTACGTCTATAGCGGCATTCGTGTGACGTACCGCTATATATAAATAATATAATATATTATACACAATCGTGTGTACTAACAACGAATAATACAATTAAACGAGATCTGCAGTTTAGCTCTTAGCTACTGTCAAGACAAGTTTGATTGATATACGGTGTCAAATAGAACAACGAGTCAATGTCACGGAAGCCCTCGAGTGCGGGCGACCCGAGCGGTTTATAATATATTATAATAATATAAAGTCATCGCATCATATTATATTATCGTCGTCGTCGTCGTCGTTATTATTATTGTAATTTATAATCATTATTTGTTGTTGTTATTATTGTTGTAATCGATCCGGTACTATAATGTATATCAAATATTATTGTGTATGAGTGCGATTTCGCGGTGTACCTATATGTTTTTATATTTAACAAACGACTCCGCTCGGAGATCCCGAGGCGCACAATTTTCGAGACAAAAGGTCTTGTCCGCTAGTCTTTCAATGTCAAGTGCACACATTCGAAAGAAAAACACTGCACCGTGGACTACGATATGCATATAAATAATGACAGTAAATAATAGTTTAATTTACTGTATTAACTCTCTCACGCACGCACGTGCTCGGAGTCACAACCGTAAAACGTCAAGAATTCCACATATCTCCGCACAGAACTGCACAAGTGCAGCGCAGGTCTCTGTCACCTGCAATACACACAATATAATATTATTTCAATCTAATATCATTTTTTTCTACGATTTCCCATTTGCAGATCACATGCGGCGTAGACCGGCAAAAACGTAAACAATCGTCGCGGTATATAAACGCGAAATAATCGCATATGTTGTCGTATATATTATTATAATATAGCCGCGATCTATATCGACCGACCGATATATATAATATTATATTGGACAATAACAATCGGCGAGAAAAATGAAAATCGCATTATCGTGCCCATAAAATATTAATATATTATAATATCTGTAACGCGTACATAATATTATTATATACAATAATAATATAAACTCGTCTCTCGCGATCTCCATATTCGCGTTCCGCACGACAAAATTCTTCTGCCGAGTGGGCACGCGCACTTTAAATATTATATTGCCCTTTTCGTTTTTCTCTTATATATTATATGGTACCGTTGAACCGTTCCCAGACGATTTGTCTCGTGGATCTCGACTAATGAATAATATTGATTTTTTTAAACTCACGTCCGCTGCACCTTCCTGCGTGTATAATCACTAATAAGCAATAAAAATAATAATATATAGGTACGTAAGTAGTATAAATAATTTATACTACTTGCCTACGCAGCTACAGTGACTTAGAATATTATTGTTTACCTGCACATATTATTATGGAGGCGACTGTTGATATATTAAAATAATGTCAAGTAAACGTCGACGTTTTGGTGTACTTTTTATTGATGATCTCTCGCGACCGGTGTAAACCGAACCTATTATACGTTGTACCGTAGTTGCGTTATATTGTGATACATTTTTTGGACCTTTTCAAAATGCTCGTGTCACATTGAAATCGATAATCGTTTTAATCTTAAACGAAGAAACGTATATTCTTAAATATTTATTTTCGTTAGTATAATGATATGTTGTATTGGTAGGTAGGCACTGATTTATAATGACGAGGTCGAAGCCAAATAAACTCAGAAGCTGTTAAAATCCAAGCCACCACGATCAACACAAAAATAGAAATACACGATTGCATATATATTGTGCATTTAACTTTCATTCGGAACTGCCGACTATTGGACAAGTGATCAACGACCGACCACGCTTAATCGTAAAATATATAATATTTTTGTTTTTACATATAAACCGCGTTTTATGGGCTGAATTTTTTTCGAGGGCCGTAAGCAATGCTTATTTTAGGTATAGATCCGGTCGTCGTTGTACGATCACGTGTTATTGGACACCGTCGAAACGGAGTTTGGTCGGTTTCATTGAAAACAGAATAGGTACTGATGATGTGTATATAGAGGTACATTAGCATCGCAGACCTTTATATGGTAGTCGCCCTAAAACGTATTTTTTTTTATCGTTAACATTAAAAAAAAAATAATAATAATAGTTATGAAATCTCTCAGTCGCTGCAGCTCGGTCCGCGACGATGCGTCCAACAATAAAAGATAATTGAAAATGGTCTGTACATCACTTTACTGCACGTGGCGCTTGGTTTTTTATTATTATAATACATTAATACCTATATCAGTATATCTATACACTCTATATTAGAAAGCAGTTCTTGAATATTTTGTATAAACAGTATGAATACGTTTTACGCACATGTATACCTACTTATAAATAGTTATAATACAAAATACATTTTATGGGTGAAAAAAAAACAAATGTTTTAAAAACGTAATAGAAACGAAAAGAACGATTTTACTAATAAATGTATTTATTCATGATAATATTGTTGTTGTAAAACACGCGTAAGACAAGTTTGATTCAATCACAACATGTGTAAACACTAAACAGGCTACAGCTGTCTAGCTATAAAAAATAATACCTCACGTATTAGTAACGTTAATACCAGCCGGTATTATATAGGTATTACGCGATTAAAATAACAGACTGCGACGAATTATACGATTGACGATTTATACCCGATTTTGCCAAGCACGGATTATTTTTTGTACGGACAGACAATCGACGAACATAAATTTGAAAATGATTTTACATCGAAGCAATGCAATGGGCTGCACGGGGTATCGTATAAAATTTAAAAACGCTATTGTTACACGCAGCTATCTCAATAAAATATAATATACAATATTCGGACAGGTTTGTCGTATATAGTGCTGCATCTCCCAGGAACTGAGGAACGTATAATATGTAGGAACGTATTATTAAATAATGCGTACGCTAATCGTGTGAAAATCCAAGTTTTTTTATCATAATATTGTAGGTACCCACCAGACGTAAACACGTTTATATAAATTGTTACAAAACGAAACCGTTATCGTAATAATATTAGGCCTGGCATCAAGGTCTAATATACAAACTAGTACTGCAGCTTAAAATACTAACTCAACTACTATAAAATTGATCGAATCATTACACAGAACATTCAAAGTAAGAATCATCGACACATCTTTATCGACAAGACCCATACTGGCCGGAGTACCTCAAGGTTCCTGCTTATCCCTTTAAATCTTTTCTGCCCACATGCCGCAGCACAAAGACTCCAAGACAGCTTTACTTGAGGATGACACAATATTATGTTCTACGCACTTCTGGACCCACCACCAACTGCGCCGCTAAAAGACTACAACAACAAATCGATTTAGCTTCAGTATGGTTCAAAGAATGGAATATAAATATAAATCAACAGCGGTTCTGATTGCAAATAAAATACCATTCCACACCAAAAATATACAAATGGAGCGAGCAACACCATAAAATAGTCATCAAAATCAAAAACTCGATCGACTCAAAACTTTACTTTACTTCCCATCTCTCAAACATGGTAAATAAAACTAAAGCTGCCAAACACTGCTTATTTCCAATCATCAACAAAAGAAGTCCGATTAACCTTAAAAATAAAATTATACATATCTACAAAACATACTTAAGGTCGATGCTCAAGTACGCAGGACCAGCATGTGCATCCAACATCTCGCAAAACACGTGGAAAAAACGTGAGAGCACACAATCTATCATCTTACGAACCATTTCAGACAGCCAATGATTTGTAAAGACTAAGGAATCAAACAATCAGGAATTCTGCGGAAATCCCAATCATCAGACCACTGAAACATGCAAATGAAAAACCAGCATCTCAAATTCAAAATTCTCACACATCTCTGCAATCATACCCAAGAGAACCACACCTAAACAGTTCATACATAAACCAATCTCATTATAAACAAAAATCCCAACTCATGAACTAACCCAGGTTCCACGTTATACTCTCTGAAAGAAGCAACCAGTTTGAAACAGAAAAACTTAAAACAAAGCAAGCAAAAAAAAAAAAAGTAACAATATTAATAATTTAGTAAAATGTGTGCTGTATATTATACGAGTATATTATACAGTTATAATTGTGTTATTATTATTATATAGGTGTATATACCTTCATAATAACTAACAGGTAATAATAACAATGTTATGACGTCGTAATGTGGAACGAAACATTTTTATCGCGCATACCTCCTCCAATGATTATTATTATTAATTTTCTATAATAATATTACTTTAGCTTCAAATGTATTAAGTGTTCCACTAAGATTTTATTTCGTGAACACCGCCGGTCGCTAGGTAATAATATAATTTAAACACATACCCGTGGTATTATAGTATATAATCATATTAATATGTTGTTTTTATAATAGTTCACACTGCGCCGACACGACGAGTCTGTCTATACATATTTTAATGAATCGACTCATCCGATATCTGCGCTCTCGTGTGTTACTGACCTCGGCACGCGTATGGTACTCAATAATCGAATATTATATGTTGCCCCCCCGACGTGCAGTGTTTAGCCCTCGGCGGCCCCAATAGTGGTCGTTTTCGAATTTATTACCGTATTAACCTCAAACGGTGTGCGTCTGCGCTAGTGAGTCGGCCCGTAACATTTCCGTCGTTATACTCTCGCGGTCCGGTCGGCGTTTTCGTATATAATAATATATAGGTAATATCCTTTCACACGCACTCGTTTTCGTGCAGTACATAATATCATGTATTATAATAATTAATAAGTATGACGTGCGTGCTGTGAGAAAAGACACGAGACATTGTGTCCGATCGGGTAACGATTTTCAACGGACGATCTGCCGCGCGAAGAGTATTGTACGACTTTCGGTCGGGTGTTTTTTATTTTTTTTCACCTACACGGTCGATATACCGACGACCCGGTAACCATTACTGTGCAATGGTATTCGTCGACCTTTTATGCCCGTTTAAGTATATACTTATATCGTACACTATAATAATATCATATTGTTGTATTGTGTACATGCGCGTCACATTCTTTATCCGCTTTTTACATTTCGGGGAATGAAAAATAATAACTCACTAATGACCGCTAAGAATATATTATTATTGTTGAACATATTATTGTACTTGCCACGCGTACCTGTGTTCGGCATCGTATTATATATATATCTTCACTAATCATGCGGCCCCTTGTTGTGTACGACCACAGCCTCCGTCGACACCTATCAACGACGATACCAGTACCAGAGTACATATAGATAGTAACATTATTGTAATAACACGGCAGAAGTGATAATGTATAAAATAATGTACGTGTGGGTAACAGGTGCGCAAGTAACCATAACCATATTATACCTATTATAACACTATGTACCTATATAATCATATAGGACGTGTGGTTGACAATAACTATATATATATACCTACGTATATTTAACTCGTTATTCGGTTTCTGCCCTTATTTCTGGACCCACGTCTGTAATATTTAGATCACAGTCGATCGCTTTCCCAGTATTATGCCAGTAACCTGCTACACGATATGTCGATATATAATATGGTTATAATACACTCTTAATGATGCGAGTCGTATAATATTATATTGTATACACCGAATTTAGGAAGTTTCCCTAGCTTATACAATTAGGTATATAACTTCAAAATGTAACAAATTGTATTCTCATGAAAAAATAAAAAATTCTTATTATACTATCTAATAATAAACTAATGATATTAAATATTATGCATTGTTTTGAAACTAAATCACTTAGGTACATGTTTTAAATAATGTGTTTTAATTAAATTTAATAATATGATGAGGTTTTTTTTAATATAGATATATGGTTGGCGGTTACAATTAGTGTCATCGTAAAAGTGCCATTTCTCATTTCAATACATTCAATTAAATGTCAAATGATATTTATACATAACATATATTATACAATTCATATAATATCATATTTATCATATATACTTACTATAGGACATTGAACTCTCGTCATATGTTTGATTCCAGCTTAAACACATGACTTTAATCCAATACATTTCTAAAAATGTTTCTGTACGCATTATTACTGTATCATGATTTATGTTATAGACTATAGAATATTGCCTATATAGCTATCAAAAATAATGGTTTACGTAGGTACCTAAATGAATATACGCTCTACTCATATTCCTATAGAACCGATCATGCTTACAGCTTACAAATTTTAAGTTCTTATAGAAAACATCAAGTAATAAATAATAATAACGCATTATATCTATAATATTAAATATTTAAATTTGACACTAAAACTCCTAAAGTTCAATACACTTGTTGCAGGACAATAATTGTAAGAGACATTCAAAAATGTATCCAGCATACAAATTTGAAATAAATAACCGTAAGAGGAGAAACTGAGAAAGTTGGTGGATGTACGTGAAAAAAAATATCACTTTTCTGACTCTAGGGAGGAAAATGTCCGATGACCGTTGTAATAGGTTGATATACATTATACACATTGCACAGTATAACCTGTTGACTTTGCGAGGCGTACAGATAATACGTAATAATATACATTCATTGATTCGCGACGCGTGATGTATACAAATATATAATATTACTTATCCTTTTCATTATTTATATTTTTCGTTAGACCGTCCTCGTGACAATACTGAATACATATAGGTACTAAACATACCAGCTCTGTATACGAGCGCGACGTATTTTATTTTTTTATCATACTGCAGGTGTACCGTGAATTATAAGTGTAGTGAAAAGAAAATACGAAAGAAAGACAGCGGATAACAATGCTCTCGATAAAATGGCCTTCGGTCCAAAAACCGATCCGACTCGATTCCACGCGCTCGTCCTTATACAGTTATTTATTAATTTCGCGGGATGCTGCATGCGGGACCTCCGGGCACCACTACCATAGGTAATGCCATATATAACGATATACGCGTAGTAATAATAGTAGTATATACCTACCTACCTTGTTCCTCTGTACACGGTGCAAACACACACACACACACACTCTGCACACGGTTGTACATCGTATAAATTCGTTGAACTCCAAACTGTCTATTGATTAGGTTCAACACCCCCGCCCCCATTGTTGTTTGCTCATTAAAAATGTGATATTATTTTGACGATAATGACGCGATACATGCGCCTATAATTATTATAATATTAGCTCGCAGTATCATAAAATATTGTAATAATGTCGACGTGTGCTAGGGAAAAACGTATATAATATAGGTACCGTGTTTTACGTATTTGAAAAGTACAATATGTGGGTTCATAATATATTTTGAACTTTTAAGTTCAAATTCAAATTTGGGTAGTCATATAAACTCTACGCTGTAGCGTGTCACACAAACCGCTTTTGAATAACGCCACGACGTATGGAAAACGTATATCGATATATGGAACAGCTGAGCAGTGTACGTCGCGATTTCCAAAGCTGGAAACGCAATCGTTTAGGAATTTCGATTGTTTACAATTTATATGCGACGTCATACGGTGTACCGCAACCCTTAGGGGTTGTTTCAAAACAGTAGGTACGACTTGACCAATTCGCCGATAAAAAAATATAATCATTTATTGTAGGCTTATTGGCAATTTTTCTATAGCTGTATACATAATGTAATACTTGCGTACTTTATATATTATGTCATGTTCAACACGACACACGTCGTATGACGGTGAAGCTGGACCAGATACACGTGCGACGAATTGCGAGTGCCACAGTGATTATGGGTAACAACTCTCTGTAAACAATATAATATTATTATAATGCAATATGCAATTATTATTTAATTATTATATTATATTTCAAATCAATAAACATAACCATATTATCGACACGATTCGTACTCTAATTCATGTCTATACCTATATTATACCTATTATAACATTGTAAGGTTGACGTGTTCGCTGTAGGCATATGTAATATAAATTAAAATGTATAATAACATTGTCGTGTGCTTTCCAGTAAAATGGTGTATAAATGAAGCAGGGCAGCAATACGATTAAAATAATACAAAATATTTCTAGGTGTCATATAATATATGGTTTAATGATATATGTAATAATAATTAATATCTGTCGATCAATAAAACCATTTCTATAATAAATGTATATCGCTTGCAATTTTGAGTAAAATATAAAATTGTGTAGGTATAGTCTTAATTTTTAAACTCATAATATATATATACTATGCTTATTATATATTGAAATATTATAATATTTTGTTTTTTGTTAATATATTATAATAATAAGTAATAAGATTTTATATTATAGGCACGTCACTACGTGAGGCTAGCATAGTTATAAACTTATAACTCACTCGCGGGCGTCGAGTTGATAATTATATATTATTATTATTATTATTATTCGTGTGGATTTATTTTCCATCATTTATCAGCGTATAAGTAGATACTGTGTACTTCTACAGCGGTATGACACACGTGCACACATAAATAATATAAATATATTATATGGACGAACGATATAGATTGAACTTCAACAAGTTATATATTTGAATATGATCGATTGCCCGTCCGTACATTATATCGTGTGCGCGAGCACCGGCCAGGGGGTATTATATTATATATTATTACAATAATAATAATATTTATTTATTAATATATAATAAGACATAACAATATATTATTGTATACCTATTATATGGATGTTATGACTGACGGCGGCGCTTGTGTGTTTTTGAAAGCCTCGCTTGTCACATTCACGATGTAGATCCCCCACCTCCTCCGCACGCGTAGGCCGCAGTGCTGGAGAAAGTTTGCGGTTTACGAACAGAAAATCATTTTTTTATATTAATAATAATAATAACAAAAATATGATAAAAGGCGTATCGGCATCCCTTTGTAACATAGACCTCTACACGTCTCATACGTCGGAAGGAACTCGCGTGTTAAAGGTTAGGTTAAATGTGAGTATATATAAATAGTATTATATAATATTGTATATGGCATTTTAATGTTGGACATAAATAGGTGATAACTAAGACAAGTGATATATAATGTGGTGGATTCGGAAACCGTGCAGATGAGGGGCCGGTTGTTAACAATGTGTCGTAATTTTCGAGTCGTGTATACTGCGCAGTTTAAGCGGTATATTTTGTATCTATATAGGTACATAAAATTATAATATTCCTATATTGTATTAATAATAGTATATCATGTCGCACAGTGATCGCGACTAGTAATAATATAGCGATGGTATGATATTATGACGATGACAATTTAATGAGAAAATGGAACAAACATAGTATACAAAGTGTTGAAAAGTGTTGATTACTATATTTTATTACGCTGATCCGGTGCATTTCGAAGACGCAAATTATCATTTTCAACTAAACATTGCAGTATACGTACGCAAATAATTATTTTTATTGAACACGATTTATTATATATACTACGTCAGTATTACAGGTCGCGTTCATAATTAATATAAGTATAGTATGTCTTTGGATTTGTTACAGTTTTAAAAAAAGTTTATAATAAACTTCTGCACGGTAAATTTTAATACCACGCAATAGAAATATCTCCCTTGTAACATCGATGGGCCGCTGTCATATAATATACAATCACAACGTCACAAATATATCTCATTATATACTAGAATGTATATAACATAATATGACGTAGGTAAATCGTAAACTATTAAGTTTATTAAGTAAATGATATTGACATCTAACTATGTTTTATAGTCTGTATATAGGTACCTTTATTCGCGTATAATATAAATATCGGAAAATAATAGTTGCAGCAGATATTTTTCTTTTCATTGTATATAGTATATATATAGAGTTATCAGAATATATAATGATACACATTCGATGACGCAGGATCGCCAGTTATATACTGTAAATTGCTGTAATTAAAATTAAAATTTGAACAAACTAAAATTATACACTATATACTTAAAAGTAGAAATATGGATTCGCATACCCTCTATTGTATTATTGTGGACATCAACACTATTGATTGTAAAGACCTCGTGTTATAGATGATATACTGGAGATTTATAAGATCAAAAGAAATGTCACAAACTTACAACATGATTACCAAACGATAAATGTAATTGTATTTTCGTGTACATTGCCGAAGGCTTATCCGCGAGCTGCACCAATCAGGACAGTAAAACTGTTAGCCCATTCTCCCCTACATATTTATCTCTGTGAGTATATTTTCCTAATATATCACGATTATAACTAAATTATAACACAAATCGGTTGCAGAAACGTACCGAAGGGGGGGAGGTCGAGTCTGGACCCCTTATTTACTGACGGAATTTAAAATACTTAAGGTGCAAACCACTGATTGTATACTTTTAACATGTTAAAATAATTTGGACCATTTTAAAAATTTCTGAGTACGCCCCTGATCGGTTATCAAAGATAATATTATTTATCTATCCACGCAAGACAGCCCCCAGATCCACACTTCAATTCAAATTAACATAAAAAAATTTAACAATAATCAAAATCAATTTGGTAGGAAGATGGGGCTCGTAGTTGTTATAGTTAATATCTCAAAAGGGCCCCTGTCCCTGATCAATTTAAGAAGCCCTGCGCTCCTCTGTGCAGATATAATATGATAATTGTATGATAATTATTTCATGTCCAATACTGAACATTGTTCATAATAAAATAAAGCTGAATATTAAAACATAATATACATAGAATTATTCGATATTATGTACGCGTAGTGGATTAGGTATAATATATGTTTTACTATATACATAATTAAATCTTGATCAAATAAAAATCACTTACTCATAATGGCAACTATAAAATTTTAATATGATATTTATTATTTGAATGAATTGTTTTTTAAACCTCTGGCAAAGAACGAGTTCTCAACGTCTACATTTTACTGTACGTTTGTAATAAGTTTTTACTAAGAACTATGTATTGGACCACTGGAGTGGCAAAAACCAGAAAAATTGTCAAGCATCCAAGTTTGTAAATCTGAGATTCAATATGTACCAAGCCGGTGGAATGGCATTGACCATACATTGAGTATTTGAGTCTATTGCGGTATTAGCTTATAAAGCCTTGTATGAAAATCAAAATAGTTGAACAATTTAAGAATTGCTCTTAACAAACTATACTGCGGTTGTTGCAACAACACCCACCACACCTGCAGCAGCAGCTAAGAATATTACGTGGAGATGTGTATGGGAAGTCGGCCGTTACGTAACAACTTTGGATTTATAACGTCAAAACAAAATTTACAATCGAAAAATGAAACGAAATTTAAAAGATGGCGTACCCGCGTAGTAATTTACTTGCACGGCTGGTCCAAACCAATTTATCGTATGAAAAAAATTTACGAGTTATAATGCGACGACCGTTAGTTGCAGCTGCAGTGTCATCGTTGAACAGCTATCGGCTTGAGAGAAAGCGCGTAATGTGTCGTATATTCGATATTTCAATATTTTACAAGTATTTGTTTTTTTTTTTATTCCTGTCGTCATTACTGAAATTTAAAATCGAAAACTCGAATTTCTCGAACCCCTTCACGGGCGATATAGTATTACTGCGTGCGGCACAGTGGCGGCGGTACATATAATCGTATTACTGTTTTGATATATTATGACGATCATCGTCTGTCTCTATATTATACCGTCTGCGATGTTTTTTTTATTAAATAATATTTTATAATAAACATAATTCGTACCTGCCGGCAAAATCGGAAGAGCGCTTAAAAATGATCGGATTTAATAATAATAATAATAATATTAATATATAGATTATTATAATAGACGTATCGTATGACGGGCTGCATTAATAATGTCAAAACGGTCGGACAGACGAACGGTGATAAGTGTATAATATAATAAATAATAATATATATTTACATAGTATGCGTTTGCAGTATATTATACGCGTTTTCTTGCGATGGCCGAGATTTAACAAAATCAAAAGTGAAAAAATATTATGATAATTGCCTCACAGTCTGCGTATAATAAATATAATATGCAATATTTATATATTTTAATCCTGATTTGTGATCGCATTCAACTCGCATATTTTGTGGTTTTCTCATTCGTTTTTAATGATGATTTTCGTTTTTTATCGTTTCAAGTGATAATTATATAACCACGACTACTGCACCTAATCATAATTTAGGAGAAAAAAACCAAATTTTCTCCATCTCTTGCGTATTGTTTATTATACTATTTTTAAACTTTCATATCGTTTTAAAGATTAAGAGTAGAGTGGCGGCGGCGAGGGCCGAGGAGTGACTATTTGGGCTTACAAAATATTACATATTTACATGTGACCTATATTGTAATATGTGCCTCAAAAAAACATATAAATCTGTAGAACATGTATTACATCGAAAACCGCCATCAGGACGCACTTTGAAAAGGTCATTTTTACGTTCATAATAATACGATTTCAGAAATTTCGCAAAAAATAACCGGAGAAAAAAACAGAAAAAAGCTGACATAATGGAATTTAGGAATAATAATATTATTATAACATGTAATATAGCATCCGCGCTAACACTCCATGTTTAATATGGAATCTCTCTCCGTCTGGCGCTCTGCCGAGACGCTTTCGTCGCCGTTCTTGAATTTCGTATACGCCGCTCCAGAGAATCCGGAATTATACAAACATCGGTATTTAATGTAATAATAATAATAATAATAGTAGTATGGTGGTAAAACGAATGAAAAAAAACAAAAACGGAAAATCGTCGAGATTTCAAAAATAAATAAAGCTTTATAATAATGATATAGGTAATTAGAGGAATCTGGAATATACTCTCCGGGAGTTGTGGCAATATTGTAACACTCCTGATATCTAATATGGTGAGCAGTGAATATATTAAGAAATTATCACTGGGCGACATAAAAAAAAAAATTCACGCTGATTATCAATTTCAACATAATATTATGAGCTTATAAAAAACTTTTCAGTATTAAATATTATAGACAAAATTACCTATATCTAACAATATCATAAAAACTAGGGAACTTCCTTTCTCAAAAATTGTTTGTCAAACGAAATGATGTACGCCATAAATAAATAACAATATTAAACATAGTAAATAATCAATAAATAAAATTATATAATAATTTCAAATATCAACATTTTTCCAAAAAACCGTTGTCGCCCAGTAATTAAATATATCATCTACTAGGTGACAAAAAGTTTTCTCTGGGCGACAGAAATGTCGCCCAGTATATTAGTTAAAATATCCACTGATGGTGAGGATAAATTACTTCGATCGAGAAATCGTGAACGATCCGCTCGTCAAATGCATCACTTACGATGTGGCCGATATAATTAATATGGGTATAAATGGGTTTATACGTTATTCTATAGGTAATATATATATTATAATATAAAATATATATGTGTGTAATGGAATCGAGCTGATGTGTGTATACGCGTTTAGTCAAGGTCGATGTAGGTATATCAACATGTCATTATAATAATATATTATGTATTTTATAGTAAAATATAAAAACATCGCCTCTTTATAATCGCGTCGTCGTCGTTGCAGCCACCTCCGCATAATAATAATAATAATAATATAGTCGTTTTACCAGTATCTTGGTGTATGTGATAATATCACATTGTATTATATTGATCACAGTACGTCTAAACCGAAAATCGATTTTTATTTTTTGTTCGTTTCGATTTGTTCCGGTTCTCCGTGCACGCATAATATAATATAATATTATTACGTACACACCTATATATATATATATTATATCCGCCGAACTGCTATTGTCGCGCCGAGCGCATACAACAACAACAATAATAATAATATGATATTATAATGAAAATAATATAAAATAATATTTAATATTATTCCGCTGATTAAAATAAACAAACAAAACGAGAAGGATAAAAAATAATATACACTCACGCGATGTCTCGTTTCATTAGCGATCCGCGACGGCAGCCAGCAGCCCCCACGGCATAATTCATATATATTCGTATTTTAATTTTGATTTTTTTATGTCTCGGCATTTTTCTCGTTATTTATTTCGTATTGTGATGATAATGATATTACTATGATCGTATTATTCCTCTTGTCCGCCATCTCGTTATTGTGGATCTGCGACATGTATATAATATATATGATAATATTATATACGATGTTACCTATTTTTAATTATTTATTCTCTCGCGCGTTATATTGTATATTAATACCTATACAATAATAATATATTGACATAATATATGGAAACGCATAGCACGCTTAATGTGTATAATATGTTTTGTTTAGAATATTATACGTATAGACTTGGGTGTAATAATAACGTCGCGTGTACGTCATATACGATCGCGTATGATTTTGACAGATTTTCTTTTACGGGTTTGATTATGTATACCTACCTATTATTTGTGTTATAATACATATATTCAATATTACTAAAGAGGTGACGATAGTTAATTTTTCGACTGGCGGAAGGGTGTGAAAAACTTTTTTGTGCACTCGTAATTTATTATTATTATAATTTATATATTTTAACCTACACTGCTGTTCATTGTATTCCATCGTGGTCCATGTAATATATATATATACGAATATCGGCTGACGTAATATAGGTATATATGGCCGTACGGTACCGCAAGGTTGTTGTGTTGCGTAAGATAGTTAGGTATACAAAACCACACTCGTCAATAATCATATCTCATAAATGAATTAGACAAGGGAAAATAATGATTAGTGTACCACCGTGAAAATGAAATGTCCGTAAGCCGCGAAAGTAGGTTTGACACGTTTGTACATAATTATAATAATCTAATATTGTACAACATAATATATTATGCTTATATATCTACTTATTAACACAATAGACACATCATCATCATCATAGGTCTATACTCGTGTTTCTGATATAGGCCCGTGGAATTCGGTTTCCATTGCAGCAGGAGATCAATCTGGTCCTAAATTAGGTATTATGTGATATATTATATGAACCGATGATGTTTTTTAATAAAAGTGTAACCTTTATTTACTTCTCTCTTACCGTACTGCAGGTGTAGCAATGAAATTTTAAAATGCATTTTAATCGATTTTAAAAAATATTGTGTATACCATACAATACATAATATTGTTTTTCGGTACGACGAATTGATACATTTTTCATTCTTTTTTTTTACAAATACCTTTAATAAATTTCAAATGTTCTCATAAAATTATAAAAAACATAAAGCGGTTTAAAATTTGTTTTCATATTATACTCGACCGACTTTCCTCATTCGATTCATTCATCTAATTTTTAAATCTAATATCAAGTAGATCCCTAAATTGTTTGTTTGTTAGTCGAGTTATTATTTACTTTATTTTTGTCCTCTTTTGCGTTAATATTCACAAAATCTCACATTTTGTTTATAGCGTATCACGATATTTAAAGATATATTATTTCCATACATATTTATCCATTTTTAAGTGCTATTCGAGTACCTATATAACCATATCCATATAAATTCCAAAGTGCAGCAGTGATTACTGCAGATAAATAACATTATAGTTTTGTTTTTAGAAATTTAAAACAAATCGGCTACCACAGTTAACCGGCTCTATAAAAAAATTAATTTGTTACACATATTTTGCTGCTCAACCTGCCCCCGTGCGCATGTCTATGTGACATTATAATATAAACAGAGTATTTTATATACTTCTCGGTTCAATGAACATTTTTAAGGCGACGACGTTGCAGTATTTATTTTAGAGAGTTGCACAAGTGGAATTTATAAATCCGAAACATGCCTAACTTATATATAGATATAATTCATAATAATAGTAATAATAATTATTAATACACTTTATAATATAGTCTATATACTACGCGCTATAATTTTTAAGTAAATGTCACAATGCCACCAGGAAAATTGGTTGAAATGTGCTCGGCCTTGGTTTAAATTTTTGGTGTACGAGTATAACTCATAAAAATACGAATTTACGATAAAAAAAAATGATTACACTGTCCGCATATATTATTATTACAATAACAATTATTCAATTCGACTATAGATCGTGAAACACTATAAATGCATCCAAAGGTGTCTCTCAAAAATTACAATTCTAAAGTGGTACGTTATTTGAACGTTATATATTATATACGACCAATATCTTCTTGAAGAATAAATACAAAAATAAAAAATATACACGGAATAAGTATAATATGAAAAAGATTAAATACGAAATATAATATATACAATAAGCGCAAGTATAACAGTATAGTTGGTGCAATTATTGTGGAAATACTTTGAGTTATCTTACTTGAAAAAGATGTATAATTTCTCTATTTATGATTTTCGTCAGTTAAAAAATTCTGTTATCACCGATTTACCAACCTAATAGTAGTCCATACTTTGAAAAACACAAAAAACGTATTTGACGTGTTGATAAGTAAATTTTTATTTATCAAATGCAACAAATATACAAATCTTACCGTAAATATTACACAGCGCTATACTGTCGATATATACATATATATATATATATAGCATGTGTTTATACTTTATATTATTATGTTTGTCAATATTATTTCGTGTCTGTAAAAATAAGAGTCGTATCAATAATGATGATGGGATATATTAATATATAATATGATAATATTACGATAAAAAATAACCTTTTTTTTCTTCTGTTTATTATTTTGTGCAGACCACTTGTTTGTACGATCACATAAGATGGGCCGACGCATTCGTAATCGTCTACAGCGTGGTGGACCTGTCGAGTTTTAACGAGGCTCAATACCTTCTGGACGAGTTGAGCAAACACAAATTGCCGTCGTACTTCGCCACGCTGTTGCTGGGCAACAAGAGGGACTTGGACCATTCCAGGTAAAGCGTGCGAACCTCGTACATTAACGCATTATTAATAAGCTTATATAAGTAATATAATATAATATATATATAGTTGCATAACATTTGTAGTTAATTGTTGCGAGTGATTGCGCTTGAGCGTATATTATGGGGACGAGGGGTGATAGATATATAGAGGCGGCTTAGAGAGTGAGATAGTGAGTGGGTGGGAAAGAAAAATAAAGAAAGATATTGAGAGACAGAGAGAGGCGAAAAGGAAAGAAATCGTATTGTGGAGTGTGTTCGGAACGGTATATAAACTATAAGTGCGCCTAAAAACACGAAAGTACCCATACAATATGTATACATTATACACTATAATATATACTTAGGAAAGGTTCGCAGCTATCATAATAATATATGTCCCGTAAATAGCGTCTCGGTGGTGTGATCATCGTTATGATATTGCAATAATACGACATAATGGCCGTAAGACGATACGCGAGCTCTATTGGTGACATTAGACATATATATATATCATATTGTGTATTATTTACCAACGTGTAAACAATAAAATATAATAATTACGCGTAGGTGGCGAAATGAAAATTGCCAGCACCGTAGTGGTGTCGTCTGCTCCATCTTTCTCGCGTGTTGCGGCGGCGGCGGCCAACAGCGTCCTCGCGTGTTTCATTGTTCTGGTTTCTTATTTATACTTACATGAAGCTTTATATATATTCTTTTTATCTCTCGATATAGTCTCCTACCGTGTCGTATGGGTATGACAATAATTATAATTACGTCGAAAACTATACTACAACTGCCGCCGTCGCTCTCCCTCGCCCTTCCTACGACTTCCTGTTCGTGCATTATATATATATATATATTATGATATATACGTGAACACACATCACTGTGGGACTTGCCGCGTTTCCGGTTTGTGCGCGAGCGTATTTAATCCGTCGTTTACCCGCCGCACGTGTTTGTCACGTTTTTTTAAGACTTTCGATGTAATAATAATGTAAACCACACCAGCCTTAGTTTTTCTTAAATTTCGGCTACAAATATCTCTCATTCACCCTGATATCGAATCTTCCAAAAATGACCGACTATTAATTAGCCCCTAAGTGACTTGTAGCGTCCAGCGAAATGCGCGTTTGATCTGCAGATTAGTATGTCATATATTGGTAACCGCTAATTTAAGTATATTGGTATATAGTAGGTACTAGTCACGCTTAGTAGAGAACACGAGAGGATAATGGCACACACTTAAGCAAACGGTTATCCTAGAGCAGTGCTCCTCATACTTTTTTGTCATGGGGCCCTAAGGTAATTTAATATAAAACTGTCAAGGCCCCATTAATCAAAATCATAAATTATTTTTTCTTAATTATATACCAAAATTACGTGTACTTTTTCAAACAGATACATTATTTATAATGATTAATGATACTTCGGTTATTTATTAACTAAGTAACCTACCCCACTTAAAATTAAGTCGAAAATAATAACTGTTTTTTTTTTAAAAAATACTTAATAAAAATAGTTAAAATAAAATAAATATTTCACAACTTCTCAATAGTATAGCCACGGCCCCCTATAGGGGGCCCTGGCCTCCAGTTTGAGAAGCACCGTCGACTGTCCTAGGGTATTCCTGAGGTTGATACAAATTACGTCACATTGATATAAAATATAGGTATGTAATACCTATACAACTTCCATTTTAACTTCCTCGTTGATTTAATATAGGTGTGGTTTTTTTAAATTTTAATTCACAGGTAATAATTCTCAAGTTATTAAGTTATTTGAAAAGACCTTAAATAAAAATAATTGCTAACGCGCGTGCATTAAGGTAATGATATGCATTGTTATTTTCCATTGGTCGCAATCAGATTTACACAAATTATTACAAATTTAACATACGCTTGGTGTCATAGAAGTGCCTATATATAGAACACAAAAAGTATATAATATCAACTAATATTTTAATTCAAGTTTAAAGTTTTAAATTTGTTTTTGTCGTTATACGATATATATATACATATATGTGTACTAAATAAAAACAAATGCGCATTACTATATGGACATAAACGATAATACGGATTGTAAGAAAACAATTACAAAATATATATAGGTACATGATATAATATAATTCACTGCGACATGTCCAATTGTCCACATTTATAGGTCACCGTCTGTTCTTATCGTTTTCTTATTTCAAAACAAAATTATATTGGTACAACAATACAATAAGTCCGTAATGGCATAAAAAAATTATGCGTAGGTAAATATATTATCACACTTTTAGCGTTTGAAAAATCTTTAATTTTTAGATAATATTCGATGATTATAACGTCTCAACACATACCTATCCTTGTTTCCAAATTTTACGTCAGGTTAATTAATACATTTGTCCGGTTCATCAACTTTAGGTATGATTATTGGTCTACAATTATAGACACTGAGGGGAGCACCTTGATAATTTGTCCGCTTTGCACCCACCACAACTATAACCACGTGTTGACGACACACATCGCGTTTCTGTACACTTGTGTTGCTCTGTTTTGCATACTGTAAAAAAACAGTACAAAATAATATATAATAATACTTCCGAGTTATTATAATTACCTATTAATAGCGATACATGTGCCTCGCCTACAATACGCGTATCCGGTGAGCCGTCTGCTGATATTTATCGTGCTAGTGACAGGCATACCGTCGAAGACGTGAACCTATATCGTTGTTGTATATCTGGCTAATTTCGTATAATAATGATCGACTTGCGGTTTTCTTATTATTTTTTTTTTTTGCAATTTTCCGCGTCCGCCACGTGATTTTGACGGCGATTACCAATAATTATACCTAAACCGTGCGTACAAAATTATAAAATACAACGCGAATACTAATATAGCGTGTCTGTATACACGTTACCATACCTCCGGTCGTTTAAATGTCACTGTAAGGGTTTTCGTTTGCAGACCTCGTTCCGAGAATGTTTTAATCTTGTTCTGGAAAAAAAAAGAACGCTTATCGCATGATGTGTATCGGTTTTTTAATGAATTTGCAAGGCGGGAAGATGAAAAAATAAAAATGTGACACTCGCGTAATATATCGTTGACCGATATATTATAACGTGAACATAATATAATGATATATGGGAGTTGTCACTTCCGGGAATACAAAACAAATTAAAACGCATATTTTTATAAGGATTATTTTATTTTATTTTTGCAAACTGCAGGTGGGTATACTTTATAAATTTTGAATTTAAATTATGTTTTAAAACATTATTTATCATAATAATATATATGTATAGGGACGGTATTCACGCCGAAATAAAGATTGATCATCAAATCAAGTGAACGTGAATAGTTCCAATATTATGTAGCCATGTAGGTAGTTAAACCATTAATAATTGTTGAACTAAGTTTAGTTGGTTGGTCTTTTCGGTAAAGCACGCGGTTAAGTATGTTTTTTCCTTTTTGAGAAAACGTCACTGTTCAATTTGCAACAAACGATAGTCTGTCAAATTCATCCTAAAAACAACACGAGCACTGTTGCTATATTTATTAAAACTATATACCTATATTATTTTATTTGTCAATTTATTCAATTTTCCTAAACAATCACTAAACGTTTTGTACAAAAAAATCTCATGTTTGAGCAACATTACGTATACATATTGTATAGGTATACAAGTTTCTTCAACATAGAAGTAGGTATGTATTTAATTATGCATATTGAACATTGTATACAATCACAATGTACAAAACTCGATAATTAAGTCAATTACGTAACTTTTGGAAATCTTTAAAGAAATCTTAGGTAAAAAAAGTACAGAATCGTGTGCCTTTAAAAGTGCACTATATTCCGTTCACTACTCGCAGATAAGGAGCGTACGGATACGTGTTGGTCTCTCGGCTCTTACTGATTTAATTTTGATGATATCATTTTGGTTGTATTATATTATTATTATACCATAATTTATATACCATGGATTTTATAATATTTTTAAAAACAATGCTTATACGTACGTTATAACTTATAATTTGGTATATTGTAATTATTTTGATCGAATATTTTAATATCTAGGTAATTTAGATAATGATATACTCTTTTGAATGTTCAATAAAATGTATAGGTAATTGATGCCTAGGTGCCGTGATCTTTTCGATATTCCCTGCTTTTGAACTCCTACCAAGTAACGTACCAGGAAATTGCGCAACCTTATACATTATATGACTACCATATAATATTATTTCTCTATATTATATTTATTTATTTAAATTTGACAAACGGTTGCGCGTAGGAATGAGAGTTTTTTTGAACAAACATTGCACCGAAACTGTTCGTCTGCCGCTTGTGTACATTATATTAGGCATAGGTACTCGCTGTATATTATATTATTACTGTTCTTAAATTTCTAATACACATTCGGAAGTGCCTGTATGGCTGTAAATATACTCTCAAGACAAACATCACGGATTTTGTTAGTCCTTTCTGTTTTGTTTGCATTCGAGTTTCCAATACATTGAATTCATTATTTTCAACCAAGTTATACGTACCTATTTAAACACGTCAAAAATGTATATATATATATATATATATTACGTAAGGCGATTAGATACACGTTGCGACTGTAAGATAACCCGTCGGATAAGAAGCCAAATAGACGATCTCAAAGTGGTCGGACCGTTTTTCTTTCGGTAGTGATAATTTACTATTTAGTATTGTTATTCGAAAACCGAAACACGCTTGCTACGATGTACCTGCGTGTTCGCTAATCGGTGTAAAATATTAAAATAAAATATCTTAAATATAAGGATTGAACTGAATTATAGTCCGACCGAATAGTGCACGTTCCCATAACAATACGTCTTATCACCGGCAAAAAAATAATATCCAAATAAATTGTATTGTTTTAGTTGCTACTGCTCTCTTTAATATGTACGTGACCGCACTGTGATTTCCTCAAAAAACAGTTGAGTTCGCTGTCCTTTGAAAAAAAAGATTTCTTTTCGTATCGCTTTTAAAATTAAATTTCTATAACAAAATAAAATGATAAAAATGTTAGTGTCAAATGTGAGAAAGACCACTATACCTATAAATAATATAAATATATTTACGATACTTATGGTACACTTTGTTGAGAGTATAATTATTTGTCAAACGGGGTGATTCGAGACTCGTAAATGGATCCTTCACAGTTATCCGTCGTCAGAATTACCACCCTGCACCGGAGGACATAATTATACAAGACCAACTCATATACCACGGAGGAATGTATAATATGCTTCTTCGGAGCGTTTCACAAAAAAGAGCATCAAAATAAAAACAATTATACATAGCTCACGTTTATGACATATATATAAACATTACAGCTTAGAGTATTCCGTCGGAGGGCTTCGAAATAGAATCGACTTTGTGCAGCACCCCTCGAAAAAGAATCGTCTCGACGAGATGCTGTAACGATCGCCCTACATTGTCCTTAGAAAAACAAATCTAAAAATAATCACGAAACTTGTTTAATATAAAACTTTTTTTATTAATACGGAAATAACAGTACAACTATGACGTCGCAGTCGGGTCAACAGCCCGAGAAAAGGCTTTTTCCAACTCTTATAACGATATTAATATTCAATATACATATAATATAATATGTGGATTAGATGTATTAATATAATCTTAACTCGCGTGACATATAGCTGACATCTTTAAAATTAATAACGCTTATAATTTATATACTATACGCAGTATTCGTGTACATTATTGAAGGTTGACTTGAGTAATACTATTAAAATTTAAAACGAAATAAAATTTTATTCGATGTATAGAATAATGTACGTTGGCTTCGAAATCAGTGAAAACGAACTTGAAAATATATAACATGACTTATAATTGGCGTACATACGTTCAATTTATATTTTTTAAATTTAAATCCTCATTATTATATCACGAAGGTGCTTAAATATCGAACTATATTTTTTTTATTTCAACCAATTTTAAACTTTTTGCGTCGGTCAGTTGGTAGGTGAAAAAAATACGGTTTTTGCTTCTGGGTGTATGTATGTATACAACAAATTAGAGAGCAATTTTCGCTATATATATCTCAAGTATAATTATACTAAATATAATCAAAATAATCAATGGCACTTACGGGGTTGATAATTTATTCGCACTAATAAAAATCGTCAATCGAAACGCCGCTTTCACTTTCTAACGTAACACACTATATAATTGGCAGTAATACGTTAGAGACAAACGCCCAAAATATTAACGATACATTAAAATATATAGGTACCAATAATTGTCCCTACTCGTCGCTATTCTGGATGAACATTAAAAATATATGTATATAATTTCATATATTAGAAATTAGAATGCAGTCATTATTGTGTATAGACGTTTTTAATAAAATTACGATTTAGCCATAAGACCGTTTAAACTTCTTCATAAGTATGCATAGGAGGTACTTATATTCCTGGTAATTTGCATATCATTATTAGTTACCTATTAATAATTGAATTTAGTCTTTAAAGAATATTGTATTATACCAACATCTCTTTGCTTACATAATTCAATTATAATGCTTGTACTTCCATGTATTTTAATCAGCCGTACGCTTATATAACATACAGGGAAATGGAGTCACGAGTCACGACAGTGGTGTACCTGAATAGCCTATCCGGAACGCCGCGTGATCTTGATTTTACTATCGTATAACTTAAAATTGAATGATATAAAATATACTAAAAACTATTAGAATGTGCTACTGTCTTCTTAAAAGAAAAGATTCTGTAACGATTCATTACACGTTTTTCAAATTTAAATATTTTATTCTTAGGGTAAATAAATTCAGAAATAAACAATTAAAAACTTTTAATTTAAAATACTTTAAAATTTATACTTTATACGTTCTTGTTCGAATACCGGCAACCCCGTTGAACAAAATATTTTCCCATTTGAATTATAAAAAAATATTTATATCTATTTTGCCTGTTGCTTATTATAATTTATAATATCTATTCTAAATACATCTGCAGTAGTACAACTACTTTTAACCACCATAAAAACATGACCGGTATTTTAGTTAAAAATTATTAATGAACTTAATGTTTTCTAATTACCACCTTGGTCACACGTAATAATTTGTATACATATATAGAATACCTTGGTGGGATTTTGTGCTCAGGTATTGGCTGATGTTTCTAACAGTTATTAACACTAAGCAACATATGGCAGGTTATGTAAGAAGCGTAGTTCGTATATATTTCAATATGTCCGTATAGTCTATATGGTTCAAACACTGCACACATAAAATATTAAATTAAATGTTTTGTATTAGCCCCTGATATAGATAATGTGATGCTATAACATTATAGTTACCTATAGAGTATAGATGTTAACTCAACTAACGCATTATTTGAAAATATACAGCTGAGCCATATATAGGCACTATAACTAATTAACTTAATATTAAGACGTTATCAAGTTCTTTTGTGTATTAAGAGGACGTAACACTTTGTTGTCAACACATTTGTTGTCTCCGTCTTACAAGTGCTTAACATAGCAAATGTACGCTCAACAAAACACTTGTAGCTTCGTTAGTTTAAAAATTAGAGTGAATTGACCTATTATAAATCTTGATGGTAATCATATTATCTGTGTATGTTGTTTGTTGGTTTTATACGATAGTTCAATTGTTTAGCAATTGTTTATCCGTATATAATATACCGTGAATTAAAAATGCTCATATCTCACTTAAAAACTGAATTATCGTAAAAAACCAACGTACAAACACAGATAATGTTCTTGCCATCAAGTTTCATAATAGGTCAACTCACTCTAAAGTTTAAACTGACGAAGCTACGAGTGTTCTGCTGAGCGTAAATTTGGTATGTTACGCACTGGTAAGACGGAGTCAACAAATACCAGTGTTACCTACGTCCACTTAATGAACTGGTTAAAATAAAGGGACACTAATTATATAGTATAATATAAGCGTTATTACCCCACTAAACACCTTATACTATATATCAGTGGCGTAGACATGATTTCTAAAAGGAGGGTTGGATCAAAAAAAGAAAACGACATAGCTAAATGAAAGGGGAAAATTGGAAAATCCCCCACCCTCTCAAAACTGTTTACTTGGGTAGTAAAATATTCAACAATAAGGAACAACGAATGTAATTTGAATTGATTCAAAATTCACATCAAACACAATATGGAAGATTATACACTCCATTGGGAGGGGATCTGACCCCCACGCCCCCTTGTATACGACACTGGTATATATTATATTACAGGTATCGCGTACGATTATACTTAGTATTATATTATAAAATAGTCCATATATCACAAGTATACCTAACCTAACCTATACCTATATACCTACGTAATATATATACAGTAAATATTATTACAATATACAATATAATATATAATTATACGCATAACTAAAAATCGCACTCGATTGTTGCAGGCTAGTGGCCGTGGACGCGGGACAAGAGCTGTCGCTGCGGTTCGGCTGTCAGTTCTACGAGGTGAGCGCGGCCGAGAACTTCGCGGGCGTGTCGCTGGCATTCCACTCGCTGTTGCGCGAGACTCGGGCGGTGCAGCTGCTCCGCGGGTTGCCGATCAGGCGCAAGCTGGGCGTGAACAGCGTGTCCAAGGTGCTGGGCACGATATTCGGCAAGAACAGCAGCAAGCGGGACCGGAAGAAGCGGCCGTCGCTGAGCATATGACCCGCGTGGGCGTCCGCCGACACGGCCACCGCTGCGGGCGCTCCGAACACGACGCTCACGCTGTGAACACGTACGCGAACAAGAGAGAAAAAATCGAAAATTTGAAAAATATAAAAAAAAAAAATTAAAAAAATTCGTCTCGAGACCCGCCAACCACGACCCTCTCCCCAACCCCTCCTCCACATTCATATCCTTACCGATATCGGTTTGTTACCACGACCAAAGCCGTCGTCGTCGTCGTCGCCTTCACGCATCACCTAAGACGTTTGTTAGGTATAATAATATCGCAGCAGTTTGGTACATCTGCTGCTGCGGCCACCGACGTGTAAAATATTATATTAATATCCCGATTTAAATGGCGGCGGTGACAGGCGCGTAACATCCGTTTCCGTTCCGGATGATAAGCGAGGAGGAGCTGAATATAATATTGTAATACCGAAGGCGTGCGTCACGATAATGCTGCCTATATCGTCGAATTCGCCAACCCGAGAGATTGCGAGAAAAAAATTAATTCGAATTTTGTAGGATGGGTCATACGGGTCGGTCGACGCTGGACAAAAACGGACGGTATATCAATATTAAAGTCGACGGCAAATTATAATGTTATTATGTGGCTAATATATAATTCGGTATATCGGCTTCCGGTGACTCGGTTTTAAGAGAAACAAACAGTGTTTTACCGACGCGAGCCGATGACGACAGAGTGTGCAAAAAAACGGAAATTAACGATTCGCGTGTTTTGTGCGTAAGAAAAAATTTGCCACCCCTCTGCAGGACTTTCAACGAAAAAATAATCATACACACCTGTAACATCGTGTATGTCGGTTGAGTAACTTAAGAGTTACAAGTCCGGCGAAGAGTCCATCAGTGGCGTGTTGAACTCATTTTTGGTGAGGAGCAAAAATGTATACCTAGGTGACTAGGTATTTTGTGGCAGGGGGGGGGGGCAACCCACCAGCCAACAATTTTGAAGGAGCAATGGCTCCAAAATAATACCTTCGACACGCCACTGCAGGAGTTCGTTGACCTCTCTCGGTGGTGGCCAAGTTTTTGGAGTCGATGACATTAAGAAGCTCATAATATATCAATGACTTGCTATTGTATACGCCAAGTCCACGACGACTCGGGCAATGTGAGACGATGTTGTTGTATGGATATCGTGTTGGCCGGCCGGGCATGCTTTAGCAGTGGTCCACGACTCGGATGACGAAAAACGACGGGTCGACACATTATTTTCAAGTATTCTTTAGGTTACTCGAAAGTCGAAATCCATCTCCCGCCTCCTTATTATCGCTCACTTCCTCCCTCTCTCTCTCTCTCTCTGATCTCATGAATCGAAGCATTTTCAACGATTATTTTTCATTCACTCGATGTATTATTTTTATTATTATTATTATATTATTAGGTTAGTGTTACTAAGTACTTGTATTAATATTGTAGCTTTTATATAATGTTTAACTTTAAAAAAAAAATATTCTGTAAGTGCAACAATTATATTTTATTATATACATTTTTAACAATAAATTAATCGGCATAGCGTCGTCGCGAATCGATGTAACTACTCGTCACGTGACTATTTGATGTTTAATGAATAGTCTGCGGAGACATCATCAGGTTAGGTAGTGCACGGTACATATTCTATCATTGAAAGAGCATAATATTATAAGTATTATAATGAATGTCAATTTTTTTTGTTGTTATTAATTTATATATTATATAATCGTACAAACGGTGTACAAAGATTATTACTTATTAGTATCTAATAGTATCATATATTCGTATATATATTATATTAGATTTTAGGTTTGTTGTTAATTATCGATAGCTAATTCATTTACATGTGTGTTGTTAAAATACGCAAGCCATTACCGAGATCCGAATTACGTTGGTGAGATGTAAATATAACGACACTATCGATTTGAATGGAAATTGAAATGTGTGCGTGGGTAATATATTATTATGTATTATGTGTTAACAAAAATCCGATTTCATTATTGTCCCACTCCTTGTTATAGTTTTTTTTTTTATACCACATTGGTTGACGTTTAATGCCATTGGAATATAGGAATTATAATACACAGTCGTGTGTTACCAATATTTTCACATACTTACCTAACTACACTGGATAATATAATATTATATACATTTTATTGTACACTATTATTGTGTGTTATAATAATATAATATTAATTGATGTTGTACTCGAATCGATTTTACGTGTATCCATTAAAAATGTATGCAACTATCGAATTAACGGTATTTTGATAATATGTTACTAGTAATGTTTCTATTTATTATATTATATTATTATACTGTAGACGCTATAAATGCTATGTTATTGTGTAAATAAATGCATTTTTATACTTACAAAATATAATATATGTATGTGTCATGAAATGTCAGTGTGTATTATTTCTATCATCAATACTTGGTGAGAAATTGACATATTTTAATAAAAATAAAACATTGTGTTGAAATAAAAAAAAATATTATTTAATGTTTATATGTTTGTGTCTTTGTGATGCTTTATAAGTTATAAATAATTATGTTTTGGCAATTAAGAGATCTGCACACAGGTGGGTTATAATTCGATCAGTCTATCAAAATATTCTTTCTTCTTAATAGGGTCAGGAATTATCTGAAACATACAAATTGTATAAATTAATTTACTAATAATGTTTGAATTTACATTTGCTAGTAAAAATGTTCAACAACAAAAAGCACATAAAATTGCAGATGGCAATTTTTTATTTTTTTAATCATTGAAATATTTTGCAAGTACTACATGTACAAATATATATTATCTTGTATCAGCATATTTAGGGTGGGTGGTTTTTGTTTTTTTTTTAAACAATATTTTTGAATACCTATGATGACTGATAAGGAATATTCAGTTTAAACAAAATGTACAGTCAAATCTTACATTTTACTAAGATAAAAAAATTATTATTTAACAAAAATAACCACAAGATTTAAATCAAAATTACTAGTTTATAAAATTGATAAAATATTTACACAATTTGCAAGTTCAAAAGAACTTATTTTATTTTTGTTAAAACAAATTAAATTAAAATGTGCCCTAAAACTTATCTTTCAGAATATACTTTTAGCCTAAAAGTATATCCTGAAAGATAATATTATAGTTGGAAACAAAATTAATCAAGATTCTTTTATATGTTTCTGATTTCAAAATAAATGTTTGAATTATCAAAAATATAAATTGAAATAGATTTCAGCTATTCTATAATCATAATAAATCATTGATATTACCGTTTGTTCTCCAGGTTTCCAATTAGCAGGACATACTTCTCCGTGCATATCTGTATATTGAAATGCTTGTACTAGTCTTAGAGTTTCATCTACACTTCGACCGACTGGCAAGTCATTCATTGTGATTTGTCGGAGAATACCTCTATTGTCTATAATAAACAGTCCCCTAGAACAAATGGAAACAAACAAAAATAAATAAATAACTTTGTTGTCAACAGTGCTTTACACCTAGATAATACCTCAGGGAATGACCAACATCGCTCAAATAAACACCATAATCTTTGGATATTTTATGAGTCATGTCAGACAATAAGGGGATTGACAAGTTACCCAAACCACCATCCTTTCGCGGTGTGTTTACCCAAGCCAAATGTGTAAAATGTGAGTCCACTGATGCAGCAACAACATTGGCATCGATCCTCCTAAACTCCTCAATACGGTCATTGAAAGCTAATATTTCTGTTGGACAAACAAATGTGCTGCAAAACAATGTAAATCATTACTAGGTAGTCGAAGAAGGTGCAGGGTCCAAGGTTAATACTTACAAGTCCAATGGGTAAAAGAAGAATACTAAATACTTCCCACGAAAATCTTTTAGCTTCAGCTCCTGCAACGAGCCATTAATGACGGCTGTGCTCTTCCAATCGGGAGCTGGTTTTGATACTAAAAACAAAGAGAGCCTTTAAAAACAGTCATAATACTCATATTAGTCGGCATGACCTAAGGTCAGTCATGTATGGATGTACACAACTACATAGAATAACAGTTATTACTTATTACTTACTCAATGCTTTGGTGTACTGCAATTTGTGATTGGTAGATTCAATGGTGCTGGATGGATAGACCGATCCGTCGGCAAACTTCTTGCATTTGAACTCATCCGCATTGCTAGTGACAACGGTGTTCATAGCCAAATATGCCAAAATGAATTTAGTGATCATCGTGTCTCCTCGGCTAAATATGCAAATCTGTCGTCTGTATTTGGTATTAATAAAATTTAAAAAAGACAAAAGCCGTTTGGGAACATAATGACGACGTTAAAAAATATACGTAGTTTCCGAATTTGCTCGACGTGTAATAATTAATAATAATAATTAAGGTTTATTGTCTATGAGTTCAGTGTTACTGTAGTGCAACAGCTATGCTATACTCTGTCGTTGTGTCAGTCTTGTTTTCGTTTGGTCTTTTAACTTTTTCGGAACAATTTCGTTGTTTATACTTTGTACTGTTGTTATCAGCCGCACTCTGTGATAACGAAAGTAGGAAGAAAAAAAATCACTGGAAGAACCACATACAACCACAATATTGAGTACATAGATAATAGAAGAATGTATGTATCACGAATTAAAATATACTGGATACCCAACGATACATGATAAGACGCTCCTAAACTGACTTTCAATGTGCAAAGGTGCACTAGCGCTCCAACGGAATTAAATGTATACTAATGGATTGACTATTTAAAATTTAAAATATTATATTATTATGCATAAAGTATAAATAACAAATAATATGATGATTTTTTCGAATGATTAATTTAAAACATTCAAGCATTTCCTTATTACTGACTACTGTAGTCTGCAATATAATAATTAATAGGTACCATTCTAATTTCTAATTATTCAATATTCTACTATGACAAAATAGATTAATAAAGTGTTAAGTGGAAGGTAAGTAGTATTAACTAATAGCATAGAACAATAGGTACCTAGTAAAAGAAAAATACACATTTAATTATTTAATGAATATCAATTACATCTTTTTTATTACATAGTACATATAATTTTACATATTTATTAATATAGATACCCAATACAAATTGCACAAAATACTTACAAAATTATTAATTACATACCTATACAGTTGAAACTTCAATTAAATTAGTCAACAAATCATGTTTTAACTAATTTGGATAATTTTTTTTTGTTTTACTTTGTTTTTTTGAGTTTTGATTCATAAAGTAAGAATACTGCCTCATTCTCATAGTTATATAATATGAAAAAATATTTGTTAATATATCAGCTTGATGTTCTAAGCAAGGAAACTTTAAACCAATATTCAAGCTAAAAAATTCATTATATGTATCTTCAAACACATCACAAGAAGTGGCATGTTTTGAAAAACATGTTTCAAGATGTTTTAGTATTAAGTATAAATTTCGATCTGGATGAGTTAGGTATCCTCTAGTTTTATTATTAAGTAAATCAGCTTCACTACCGACAAAGTATTTAAATTTTTTATACTTACTATACATAACTGGCACTTAGTACTCTTTACCAATCGTTTAGCAATGTACCTATTTGAAGTAGGTAAATAAGGTAAATAATAGTGTTATTTAATTATCATGCTCAAACAAAAAAATATTTTGAATTAATGAAAAATGGCCAAAATGGGAAATCTATTACAGTTATAAACACGAATTAAGATAAACATCTATTTTAATTCTTGGTTCTAAACAATGTCCAATGATAGTAATTAACATGACGAATTGACGAATCTATTTTGTCATGGTAATTTATTTAATTCCAAATATTTACAAATTTGGCGGTAAATTATTTTGTAAAAGTTGCCACAAATATGATAACAAGCGCTAGGTGTAGTTTGCAACAGCTGTTCTGACAAGTCAGTTTGGGTCCAAGAAAAATAGTTGTTCATATAGGTCGTTGGGTATCCAGTATATTTTAATTCGTGGTATGTATGTTTACCCGGTCTATACCATAATGATAATTCGGCGTGAATGTATAATCATGCAGTTTTAACCACAGATATATACAATAACTAGATAGCTAACTATGGTAACAGTCGGAAGTCAACCGCCATATGCGTGGTAGTCAATGTTTACATTAATTATTGTTATCATTTCTTATCACTATGAAATACAATATATTAAATTAAATTGTTATTACTTATTACTAATAATAATTAATAAGTAATTTATTTAAATATAAAATAAAATTGTTAAGTACGTATAAGTATAAGTAGTATAACAAATATATAACTATATAATATATAATATTATATAAATGTATGAACCACGGAAAAGAGATTAAACAAGTATAACCAGGTAAAAACTATAAGTGGGTACTCGACCAATATAAATTATAATACATTTTCACAATTAAGTGTCTTAAATATATTACGATCAAGCACAAATTTATTATTGACAAGTGCAATTATTTTATTTTCTAAATTTGGTATATTTATGTTTTTCAAGTTATCAGTTAGAAGCAAAAAGAAATGTTCTGCGGCATATTTAATTAAGTACTTAAAAATCACATAAAACAATTTTTTTTATGAAAAATGAAAATTATATTAGCAATAATTGACTGTATATAATACAAAGATGTATGCAATAAATTATTGATATAATATCTGTACAATAATATGATGATAAATTCGAATTGATAAAGTGATAACAAACAAAAACATTGACTACCACGCACATAGATAATAGAAGAATGGATAGGCCATGCACCCTTATCACACGGGAATTAATAGGAAAATATTATTTGAGGTTATAAGTGGCGATAGATAGATAAGAATTTAATCATAGATAATAGAAGTTCTTTTATTTATTATTATTTTTATTACGTTATTAATTCTCAAACCTTTTTAACAAAAATTAACAATATTTCAAAATATTAATTAACACTTAACACTTAACAGTATAATATTCAGATTATTTGGTTACTCATGTCTAAAGTGAATTATTTTTGTGAGCTTTGTTCTTAAAGTTGTTTTGTCATTAGATTTCCTTATTTCGTGAAACAAACGTATTTTGTAGTATATATCCGAAAGTAAATGTATTAATTGGTCTCTATGGCTGTCAAATTGATGGGTTTTATCGAATAAACAGTTTTCATAATTTACGCAAGACATATTGTTAAATATGGAAAATTTACTATATAGGTTAGTTTTTACTTTGTTTAAAACAAAAGCTTTTGTTTTTGTTTTATTCATTATACCATAGTTATATTCCCTGAAGACTTGTTCAGTAACTATGCACACTGTCTGGACATCCATACTGGGTTTTATTAGAGACCCTCTATCCTTAACGGTCGCTAATTTGCTGTTTTGAGTTGTCGCCAATAAATGTGATGTACAAGATGTACATGCTATTTTTTGAGTTGCTTTCATTGTTACAAATCCAGCAATGTAAACACAAACATCTTCAATGTACGGATTCAAGTGTTGTACATTCTCGAAATAGTCATGATGGAGCAAAGGCTTTTCAATTTGCCAGTTAAAATTAAAATTTAACTCTTCTTCATTTTCATTAGATAATTTGTTACCACTTACAGCTTCTATATTAGTGTTATCTAAAATAGAACAGTTGCCATACACTGAACCCATTATACTGTTGTGCACCAATAACCGTTTGTACGCTGCCTGAAATTGGCGACATGTTGGGTTGTCATTGTACCCACCTTTACTACGTACTGCACTGAAAAAAGTTTCTAAATGATCCTGACTTATCTTATATGTTATGAAAAATGTCATATGATTTTTAGAAATTAACAATTTGAATAAGTCAAGAGCACTTTGTAAACCCATAGCAATTCCTTTGAAACCTGTCTTACGCTTAGAATCAATAACATTTGTTCCATCTTCAAATTTCAGATCATTGATATATTTTTGAAATTCCATAGTAAAAAGTTGATATTTTTCAAAGTTATCATTATTAATTGCACAGTTGTATGGCTTCTTTGAATATAACTTTCTACTATTCAAAATGTCGAATGCATTGTTGATTATTTTGCAGAATTCTGCAGTTGCTTTACACCCTTCAAATTTAGCATCAACTGTCTGCATATAAAGCAGTGCGTCTCCGACACTATCACTAAGTAACTGTGAGGCTAATCTAACATTCATTTTTTCATTGTGAAAAAATATATGCCTAGATGTCAATTTTGTGGCAGCCCTCAAACCTTCTTCTTGCTCTTTTTCATACAACATAACAACATACTCCCATTTGATTAACTCACCTTTACCATTTTTTAGAACCTTTTTGTCTCCAAAAGCATTTCTAATTAACTTGATCATATGGGCCGGGTCATAAAAGCAATAAATATTTTCTTTGGTAACTGGATTAATTATATATGATTTTCCTGTACTGAATTGTGTACCCAATGATTCACACATAGATGTGTTTACAGGAGCCCCATCAAATGTAATCGAATGTAAATGAGCACCAGTTTCAGTTATTAGGTGAATGGCTTGTTTTAAAATATTTCCACGTTCAATTCCATTCAACCCATCTATTAAAAAGTATCCTATTGGTAACTTCCAGTATCCATTTAAGCCGACTATTAAAAAGACTAATGCATTCTTGGCAACAGGTATATCATCAGTTTCGTTATATTTGGCATCAGTTCCCATGTTAACATGACCATAAATATTTTGCTGCGTGTCAATTTCAATATGTCGCTTGACACACATTTCATCAATTACAAGATTACAGTACACTGGACCTAAATTAACTTTTTTCTTTATCTGCTCAAAAGCTTCTGATGTAAAGCCTGGCTTCCCATCTACGACCATATACCAGCGCCTTAATGTACGAGGATGGGGAAGAACATTAGAAAATATTTTCCTTACATACAGATAAGCTCGAGGGGAATAATATTGTAAAGTGACTGCAAATTCTTTTATTTCCTTACTGAATGGTTGTTTTTTTCCTGCTAAAGATTTCTTTACAATAGATTGTAATACATCTGAGCCCATAGCCTAATATATATAAAAAAAAAAAATTAATTTTTAATTTGATAAATGTTGTTAAACATCAAACTTTAAATGCTTATAAAAAAATGTGCACATGTATTTCTATTATTTTTCAACTGCTATTGAAACAGTATATCACAGAAGCCTTGTATTACATTTTAAAGCTTTTTGACCCAACAAATAAAATTTGATAGACATTTATAAAAAAAAAAGAACTAAGAACTAATAAACTTATAACTAAACTTATAAATTTCAACATCAACTTGAATAATTTTCTTAAATTAAATTAAAATTAAAAACAAAACAAATTTCTTTTTTGTTATTATTAAATATAAAGTATATGGTTATTGGTTATTAATAAAGAGTAACTTATTACTTAGTAATTATTATAACAGATTTAACTAAAACTGTATTCAGGGTTGGGCCAGTCACTCAGTTTGTTGTAACTGGTTACAAGTTACTCTAAAACTGTGTAACTAGCTACAAGATACTATACTCCGTTCCAGGAGAGAGTGCAACCACCACGCGCACCCAAATGAATTCACTCTGACGTCGCGAGGCCAAATTTCCCCCACCATGTGGCCACTGGTCTAGGTACAGGCGGGTAACCGTCGCGTTCCAATGGGTGGCGATCTGGCCGGTAAAATTGTGGGGAAGCGCGGAAATTAAAGCGTTTTGGTCGCCGTCCAGTCGCACTCTCTCCTGGGACGGAGTATAGATACTTTGATGTAATGTAACTGGATACAAGTTACAGTTATGTAACTAAGTTACATTTAAAGTTAAAAGTTGCATTAACTTGTTTAATTACAATTATAATAAAATAATTTAATGTATTGAGTATACTGAATACCTATATAATAAATCAAAGTAAAAATAATAATAGATACGCATGATTATATATTATAACAGTCATAAAATCAGTAGTCAGTCTTCTTATTAAATAGGTGCATGCAACATAGGTAGTAATTAAAGTTACAAGTTACAAGTTAAATTAAACACAAGTAAATTGTTACAAGTTACAAAAGTAACAGAGTTACATAACTTAGTTAAAAGTAACTATGATAAGCCCAACTCTGACTGCATTATACATTCCAACTCTTCCTGAGAGCAACAACAAGACTTCTCCAATATAGAGGACATCCCACCAGCATGTGTTGAAATTTGGAGATGTCTTGTTGACCTAAAATATAATTATATTTGTTATATATTGTAAAATACCTCCAAATTTATAGCAGCATGCTCAGAAATAAGCAATTTATTTTTTAATTCATTTATTATATCCAGCAGCGAAGATACTTTATTTTTGAGACGTTGGTTTCTTTGACTCAATACTTTATTTCTTCGACGAATATTTTTAACAGTTGTTCTTACTAAGCAAAGATTTTTTTTTCTTCTTTTGGGAGTTGAAAAATCTTCATCACTTAAATCTCCTAATCGGCTGGGATTCCAAATCCTTTTTTTTCTTGGTGGAGTTATCACTTCTACATCTGTGCAGAGATTAAACAGAGGTGGCGGGGAAGTTTTAACAACGTTTACATTTTCATAACTGAAATTAAAGCATCATATTAGATATTGTTAATTAAATAGCTGTAAAATCTATACCATTTTGTCCTAGAACTAGATGGTGAACTATCATACACATCAACAACGTTTACATTTTCATAACTGAAATTAAAGCATCATATTAGATATTGTTAATTAAATAGCTGTAAAATCTATACCATTTTGTCCTAGAACTAGATGGTGAACTATCATACACATCAACAACGTTTACATTTTCATAACTGAAATTAAAGCATCATATTAGATATTGTTAATTAAATAGCTGTAAAATCTATACCATTTTGTCCTAGAACTAGATGGTGAACTATCATACACATCAACAACGTTTACATTTTCATAACTGAAATTAAAGCATCATATTAGATATCGTTAATTAAATAGCTGTAAAATCTATACCATTTTGTCCTAGAACTAGATGGTGAACTATCATACACATCAACAACGTTTACATTTTCATAACTGAAATTAAAGCATCATATTAGATATTGTTAATTAAATAGCTGTAAAATCTATACCATTTTGTCCTAGAACTAGATGGTGAACTATCATACACATCAACAACGTTTACATTTTCATAACTGAAATTAAAGCATCATATTAGATATCGTTAATTAAATAGCTGTAAAATCTATACCATTTTGTCCTAGAACTAGATGGTGAACTATCATACACATCAGAAATCATTAAACACGGACTACTTATTGATATATTATCAGCATAACTATGTTCCTCCATCAATTTAAAATATCTAAAAAGTAAAAAAAATGTTTTAAGTAGATTTTTAATATGTTCATTTTTTAAGAATCTTAACCTGGTTGGTACTGCAGTTTTTTGGAGAATATTACGATTGTTGCTAAATATAAAATCATTAGCACTAAAATGTGCACTACAAACTTTCTTCCAATTTGGTATTGATGTTAAATTAAGTGCATTAAGCCACACAGTTTTTTTAGATATATCTTTTGGAAAACTAAAAATAATGTATTGTAATTACTTATTATGTTCACTAAAAATATGTAGGTAGTTAGGTATACTATATGCATACTTACAAATGAAAAGAAACGTTTTTATTATTGTTGCTGGTATTGCAGCACACACAACAAACTTGCACCATTGTTCAATGTGGCAATTTAAATAAAAAATAATCCAACTTGAAACTATACAAGAAATTGAAAAATATAGGTACTAGTTACAAGTTACAGCAAATTTCAAAAGTAATTTTCAGTTTATTTTATTATCTAAGGATGTTATCTATTTCAATTTTTATATTTGAACATAACCTCACAAAGTCGCCAAGTGCGGGAGTGAGAAACTGCCTTCTCTCTCTTACTTAAAAGACCGCGACCACTTGCGTTGTATGATTTAACATGGCCTATCCATTCTTCTATTATCTATGACCACGCATATGGCGTTCGGCTTCTTAATCATAGTGCGTCAGATATAATCAGTTAGCTATCTAGTTATTGTATATATCTGTGGTTTTAACACAAACGGGATCAAATACATAGATCTTATACTTAGTATGAGGTTTATGATCAAATCTTAGATAATAATATGCTACAGCGTACTAAATCAATATAAAAAAAAGGTGGGCAACTGGCAAAGTGGGTGCTGCTCCGCTGTACATTAGGTTACAAGTGGGTCACTGTAATGGATGGTGTTACATTTGAATACAATGATAATATGATATATTATTATTTACTAAATATATTTGATGATGTTATTGTGAATAAAGTAAATTTTAACTTATTTGCTTGGAATCTTGTTTTAAATTTTCAATCCTTAGTACCTACCTAATAAAAGTTGAATATTTTATACATTTTTAACTACGAAATTATTTTTAAATTTTAAATTTGATGATTTTTTTTGATTTTTTTTTAACTTTAAATGCTTATAAAAAAATATGTGCTTATGTATTTTTAATATTTTTCAGCTGCTATTGTAACAAAATATCAGGGGCCTTGTAGTAAATTTTCACGCTTTTTACCTAAGAAAAGGTTACCGCGTTTCCTTAATTTTTGCTTTGTTTTTCTCTGAGCTTTTGAAAACTATTGAGAATTTTAAACTTGGTTTCCAGAATGCACTAGGTAACTATAGATTCACTTTCCCATCGAACTCTATACTGTTGAAGAAAATCGAAGCAGTGTCACTGCCCCAAACTGTGATGACAGACACAAAAATAAAATAAAAACACATATCATTGTAAAATCAATACATTATCAATTATCATCGCTCAGCTCAGAATCTAAAATGTTGTCGATATCAGCGACGAGTCGCCGTGTTACTATAATAATATATTAACTACGAACTAAGATTTAGAATAATTCTGTAATAGTAACCTATGGATAATTATGCGAGGAGTTGCATCGCCCATGCGCACATCGATCACCTAATTCTGAGACTCATCGCTAATGTCGCCAACAAAATAATACGCTGTGGCGATATCCATACTCCATAGTAGGATGATGTAAGGATCAAATAACATATTATGGCGGTCTATTTATTTATATCTAACAATAACACTGAATTATAAATTATAATAACATAAAATTCCTCAGGCTCATTAAAAAAAAACCTACACACCACAGTATGTTAATGAAAATTAAAAACATGCTTGAAAAAAAAAATATTCTAGCTTTGGTACCTACTTTTTATAAACTATAAATAATAAAAATAAAATCATCCCGGTCAAACTCATCTTTGTCACTAGCTATCCTTGGCCAATTCTTATTTTATTAGGGGTTCTATCTATTTTTAACTTAAATCTATTGTAAAATTCTAAAGTACAACGTCACGGGACTCACCCACTTAATAAATGTTTACTATACGAGATAGTCGAGATATATAAGAGTCTGTGTTCTCTACAGTACCTACCCTACGACGGAAATGAGGGAGGGGGTCTCAGTCCCCACTTATATCGATGTTAAAATGTTAGCCCCCCCCCCCGCAATTTTAATGGATTTCCGTCTACGTAACCCGCCTAATAGCTATAATATTATAATAGATGGTACCTTTATGGCTGTATACCATTTGAGTACGCCACTGACTGAGCCTATATTTAATATCAATATCATCGTAATAGTGTTGTGTCATCGTATTCTATAGTAGATAATGATACGAACGATTTAACGAACCAGCCGACTGAACATTACACAAAAATCACGTATGGGGTTGAAGTTGCCTAAGCAACACCGATAAACATATTTACCGATTGGGACGATCGTTTGAATTCCGGAAGGCGCAGACGTGTTCCTATGTATTAAACTTTTATTACGATAATGTCACTGACACTAGTCGAGTGCGCATAAGAAAATTATACAATAACATTTTGTACGTAGGTGTGCGCGTATACGTGTGTGTTTTCCTCCGATATTTGTAAAGATTAATATTTTATTATCCCGACGCCTTTTCGTTGAAGAGTCGTCCGGTCTCAGCATAACAACTACACCGCTAAAGTGTAAAATTTATTATAATGCAGCTGCCACTCCATTCGTTTCGTTCGGAAGTCCGATAACATTACAATTGTGTATATTATTTGGTTACCTACCTATATAGTTTATACCTATACGCATATACGAAGCCCATCCGTTGGAGGTCTATAATATTACAATAGACGCGAACGTCTGACGATTGATTTGACTTAAAAGAAAATCTGCACAACGACTATATGTGCGATTTTTGATTCCAGATATCGTATATAATAATATATAGGTATGCAGGTAAATATATATTATTATTATTGTAAAATACGTAAGTACTGCCACACAGGCAATCAGACACAGCGAAGCGGATAGCATAGCACTAATCTAGGTAGGTACTATAATATAACTAAGTAATAACATTTTACGAGTATATAATTTTTAGAATAAATATTTAAACTATTTTATTTTTTATGTAAAATTGTAAACACTACATAATTACACAAAGTTTAAAAACTCATAAATTACTCGTTTGAATTTCGAATTTTAACCTTTAGAAACACCAAAATTAAAATTAAATTCTTAAAGATTACCTATTTACAATTAAAATGAGTGGTTCTTATTTGAAAAAATTAAGTTTGTATCATAACACAGGTCACACATTTAATTGTATAGAAATTCAAGTAAGTGTTTGAAAATATGATCTTATTATAATAGTGCATTTGACTTCACAAATCTACTTAAAAATTGAAAAAATCAGAATTTTAATAAATTCCTTTTTAAGAATAAATGAGGGATTACCATTGTGGGTGAAAATCAGTCGATGTACCTATAAAGTATAGACAATTTTTAACTTCAATATAATATTTAAGATTGCAAATATTTTAAGACTGTTCTAATAATTGTTGGTGTAGTTACCTATCTAAATGCTGAAATTGAAACTGTATTTGATTTGCATACAATATATTATTTTAAAAGATATTTTTTCATTGTGGTTATATTGTTATGTTTGTGCACCCACTTATTAGTTATTATTGTTACCGCTATTATTGTTTGTTATTATATTTAATTGTTTTTTTTATATCATGCATGGACAGCAACGGACGTCTACTTTTTGATTATCATGGATAACATTTTTGATTTTTTAGGTGGTGGACGTTTTATGGAATACTCACGATATTTTTCCTATAAGCTGTGTAGAAGTGGAGAAATAATAGTTGTTATTTTAGTTTTTTATTTTTGGTTTCACGAATTGAAAAAAAAATCATTATTATTCTCGGTTTAGGTGGGTATACAATATGCATTATCTAATTTGTAAAGGTACTCACAATTACGCAGGCAACGTTAATATACACACATAATATTATGCACGCACGCACGCACGCCCACGACCTATTTTGTACTACTTGTATAAACACAACGATTAAAGTATATGTTTGCAGGCTTATGCAAGATTTATGTTCGTGAATAGTGATGAAATCGTATCATCGACTTTTATATTTCAGTCACCCTTTTAATACCTATACTGACAATTGTTAATAATAGAGTTAATATTATTTTTAAACTACTTAACCTGCACCTGAAGTGAGGCCTGTAAGTTGACTTTAGTCTATAATAAAACCATTCTAAGTATACACTCGTTTATTAAATGAAAAATCCACAACAACATTTTTGTAAAATTTAGTTTATTGTAGTATGTACCTACAACCTACTATGTACTATGTGTCTATGTAGTATGGTATTATTTGGAAAATATTATCTTTATAACAAATAAATATAAATATGTACATAAGAGTTGGTATATTATATATTATATAAAAACATTTTCTAAATAAATTACCTTCTTGTAGGTACTCGGCAATATATTTTTGAAGAAAACAAAATTTAAAAAAAAATTGAATATCTTATATGGCTATAAAGAGGTATATACCAATAACCAATTCATGGGGAGAAAATATTACACTATACAAAGAATATATTGAATTGTATTGGATTTTTAAATAATATGATGAAACCAGTACCTAATTGAATACCTAAAGTGTTAGATCCCAATAATATTTATAACTAATGAGTAATGAATAGTTCTAATCGTTGAAATTAATTATTCAGATTTATGAAAGTATATCAGCAATTCAATATAAAATGCGAATAATAACTATATTTTTTAAATGTTTTATATTCATCATACGTAAAATATCACTGTAATTGATTTATAAAGAAATTACAAAAACGACAAAATATGTACCTCACAACATTTTTTGACTTACAAAATTAAGACAATTCAAAAATTATCACTGCACTTCAACATATTAAAGTTATATAATTGTTTTTAATCATAATTAATCGTTGCAGATTACTACCGATCTAAGACGTATTTATATTAATAATATTTTTTAGCTAACTAAATTTTATTATTGAAGGAAATGAGTTCGGGGAAAAAAATAAAAACCATCGAAAATGAGAGCGATGAAAACTTACCGTTCGATATTTACGATTCGGGTTACCCGGCAAGAATTATTTCTTCCGAAAACAACAGTAGTTCTTTTATGGACTCAAAATCGTCAGTACGTGTGGCGTCGAATACCGGTGGAACTGCATTAAACGATTATGATGTGGACGACGAAGAAGACTTCATAAGTAAGTATTGCTGTCTATTACAAAACATTAATATTATTAATAGGTACGTTAAAAATGAAACAACGTTATCAAATGTATTGCAAAAAATTTTTTTTTAAAAAGGTGCATTTGTTTGAACAGTTTTGTTTTGTTTTTAATTTATGGCCTATTCCCTCATTTTAGTTTTTAATGTGTATACGGTGTGACTCTTTAGAAGTGTACTTCGCGTCTGGCACAGTACTGAAGCCGTCCGACAAACCGTACGATCTGCGGTCGAAAATATACGAAGCAAACCGAGAATTAGCAAACGCCAGCGAGAGAAAATTTGTGAACGTGCCGGGAAAAGTCAAGTTCGACAACACTGTCGTGGTATTGGACAGTTTCGAAGACATTGGTATGGCGTTTTCCGTGTTTGCGTTGACAATAATAATACTTCGTATGTTTAATGAGCACATGCTTGTATTATGTACGGTAAATGTCTACGGAAGTAAAACCCACCTTTAAATTACCACTGATTATATAGGGAGGGGACGAGCGTTATTAATAATTTTTTTAACTTATACGAAAGTCATTTATAGTTTTTATAACGTTTATTTTGTTTTTAATTTGTATATAGATAGGTACTTACAAGTTATTTTGAATGTCTACTGAAACCTAAATACAATAAATTACCTATTTATAATGCTCCCGGTTTTTTATATTTTGACAGTGCAGTATATAGTAGGTACCTATTATTAGTATTTCGGATTAAATTGTTTAAGGTTAAAATTATAATTTATTTCATACCTAACATATGTTTAGTCGTTTTCTGTTAGGTTTTATATATTAAACCATACTGTTATAGTGCTATGTACCAATACCATATTATTATACGTAATTTATAAGCAATAAATATATATATAATATATATTATATACATATTGATTTTTATTAAAGGTTAAATATTATAGTAGCTATTAATTTAAATTAAATTACGTTGATATTATTTGTTAACAGTAGGTAATATAGTTTTATTTTCTTATCCCTTTGAAAAATACCGCATGAAAAATTAGCAAAAAATTGTTTTTAATATATTATTTACTGTGGGACTATCTGTGGACTTATATGGATGATGTTTATTCTCAGTGTTATTATAAGTCATCTTAATAATTATATTTATAGGTACAGTGTCGATCGGCACGGAAACACTTCAAGGGGCCGAAGTTATTCTTTCCGATCGTCCAATCGATGACATCGAGGATAAAGACATTTTGGCCAAAATTGATTTGTTAAGAGACGATGATGCAGACGACCAAAACGACGTGGTATGCAGTTCGGCTACCGATAGGACGCAGGACACAGACACAGATGACAAAGCTTATTCAAGCACTTCGTTCAGCAGGAGTTTTTCGTCTGATTCCGACGACCCGTTGTTCATAAACGTCATAGAGTCCGGGGATGAGTTCAAGACGATCATGGACCGGAACAACAAGACCCGCCAAGGATCGGCGATTGACGAACATGTGACGTACTTCCCGGAACTGTTCACCCACACGCAATACAAGATGTACGAAAACTGTGCTGAAAAGCCGCTGGAAGAAGGTGATGTAAACATATACGTTCCCAAGAAACTGGACGCGGAGGAGCTGAGAAGCAAGCTGAAGGAAATCACCGGAGAGCGTAAACGTGCGGTGCAGGTGGCGGGGGCTTCGAACGACAGGAAAGTCGACTGTAAGCCCATGAAAAAAGTCGGTTGTTTCACATCGTTGCGGAACGTACAAAAAAAAATCAAGCAAAATATAAAAACATCCGAGAAAAAGGTCCAACCGTCGTCTACCCAGATTCAGCAGCAGATGATCAACTGCAGCAACGGTAACAACAATAACAATAATAACAACAACATCAATATTAATAATAATAATATAAATAAAAACAACAAGGCTCGAGTGACATATTACTTTGAAATGGACCCAAAGGGTAAGCTCAAACCGCTGAACAGTAAGAATAATCGGCAGGCAGTCGACGAAACGAGTTCTTCGAACAACTGTAAAGAAAAATCTGCGAATAGATTCTTCCACATAAACCTGAGGGCGGCGAAAAACGGCCAAAACGCCAAGCCCCGTATAACCAAGACGCCAAACGCAGATTTGTTTCTGGAATTTCAGACGGACAAGTCCGGAAACAACAAGGGCGCGAAGTTAGTGATAAAAAAAAAACAGTCCACGGCTGGGGAAGAGCTGCAACTCAGCCCGACAAGCTTGAGCGGTGGAGGTACCAACAAGAAGTCCTCCGCCGCCGGCAGTGGCGAACGTCCCCGTTTGCCGGGCTACAACGGCCTCCGATCCGAGTACGGGCTGTCGGCTGAACAACTGTTGGAGAGGCGCAACACGAGAATGGAACGAGAGAGGCGGAGGAAAGAGTTGAGGCAGAAGAAACACGAAGAAGAGCAGAAGAAGAGGGCGGAAAACGAAAAAAATTTCTATAAATGGCTGCAGCAGAAGAAACAGCTGAAGAAACACGCGAAGACCATCAGACGCAGCTATCCCATGAACAGACTGACGGTGTCTTCAACAAGAGTTTCCATGTAAGTTTTTTTATGAACTCGTGAACCTGAACCTATATAACATATTATTGATTTAGCTGTTTTTTAATTAATATAATATTTTAATTGTTGATGTTCTTTTATTTTTATTATCAGAAATTCTATACACGACCATGATCGACGCAAAGGATCATTTGCTCTGGAAGAGTTGTTAAAGATCAAAGACGAAAATAGCGGATGGTTTAAGTTTTAAAAAAAAATCGTTATTTAATTCATTATATAAAGATCGTTTATATTTAATCGGTTATTAATTATTAGTTATTATCATATTATATTGTAGGTAGATATGACTGTGGATTACCTGCATGCTGTAGTCTAGTAAATATACCTACATGAAGTACCTTATATGTATTATATGCAATTTATAGGTGTATTTAAATGATATATTTTCAAAAGTATTCTATAGTTGTGGTTCTCAACATCTTTATATCTATCTTCAGTACTACCTACAAAATATGTTCACTTGCACCTTAAACAAAAATACAGTTATGTCTTTATGAGTAAATGAAAATATTTGATCACGAACTACATAATTATAAAACCGTGAATCGTTATAAATTATGAACAGCGTTTATTGCATAATAACCATATTTATTCAATTAGTATTTTTATAAATGTCTAAGTGATTTCTGTATTCAAATTTATTTAATTTAATTTTTAATAAGAATCAATACTATTTTTTAAAACTATTTTATTCACTTATAGATTTTATGGTTAGAGTATTAGGTTATTTTTATACATAGATGTGATGATGTTGAGACCAGTGCTATTCTATGTTATTTATACATTATATATGCGTTATGTAAATATATAGATTAAGAATTGACATTATTAAATTACTGATACAATAATTATTCTAACATATCACTGCCCATGACTGGTAATTATGTATTCTTCCAACCTGTCAATTTAATACTTGAATATTAATATTCTACATTTTTTATCGCCACTTTTGACCTAATTCTCATTTATATATCATCGAAAACGATTAAATAATAATAATAATAAATGCCATTACAAAATTCCAAATCTCAAGTTTTATACTTTTTTTAAATATTTAAAATATATTTTATAAGCTATATAAAAATAAGTTTTTGTTATTAAATATTAATAAGTTATGATTTATGATGTTAAATTCACGTTTGTTATTTTCTTTTTAAATACGAAACTGTATGATATATTAGTAAATAATAATTAATAACGATACTATACAATCAGTAGATAGTTCAATTTAATCTATAATGTAGTCATAGTATTGGAAAACAAGATTATGTGCTTATACTTCATACATTTATAATGCTATATTGTTCTATCAGTAGTAGCCAGTGTAGGTAATCGATTAATTTAAGCATTTTATTTCTAGTTGAATTATAATATATAGTAATTACTTATTATTGTTCTATGTTATTAGTTACCTAACATAAAAAATAAATCATAGAAAGCATCGAAATTTAAGAGTTATATTTTAATATATTATACAATATTTAGAATTATGTTTTATTGTTTATGTGTGTGTATGAAATTAAACGTTATTTATAGCTGCCACATGTCATTAAAATTGCTTAGTTTTCTTACCTATCGAAAATTGTTAAACATAAATGTTTATAAATGATTACCTTTGTCAAATGTCAAGTGAATAATAATCACGTTTGTTGCATATTATAGTGAAGGAGAGGAGAGTAAAAAGTTATAAAAAATATTATATGTTTAGAATCGTATCAATTTGAAAAATATTTTACCTAAATTATCTGATATATTTTTCTTTGAAAACGTAATTCACGGAGATATTATTTATTAGTATTTAGTTGTGTCAAAAACTGTCAAGTGAACTCGCTTCTTATAAAGCTTATAATTAAAATATTAATTTTGAAATGTACCGAATACCGATACGTAAACAGTTGTTTTTAAATCTAAATAACAATATAATTTATTATACTATAAGTGTAAATACAAATATTAAACAAAATAACTATTATTAGTGTTTACTGCTTACACAAATCAAGAATTAATGTTGTTTTTTTTAAATGTTACATCGGAACCAACTCAAATAACTATAATCATAATAATAATTGTACATATAGGAAAAAATGAATCTAAACTCTCCAAAAAGAGTATGTTAGTACGTAGTCAATATGAAAAAAATTATCTTTTAATCAGTGGCGTAGCGTGGGTTTCAGCTTAGCGTATATACTTATTCATTAATATATATTACATTACCTAGTACATAACAAAATATTATATTTAATAAATAATAAAAAAAAAATAAAAAATTTTTTTTTAAAACATGCTTTTCTTAATAACATGAACTAAAAAGTTTAAAATAAACTTACTTTTCAAACAATTTCTTAATGAAACTTCAAGGTTATCAAGATATTACTAAAAGTGTATCTAAAATTTATTTGTTGCAAAATTTTTAAAACTTGTGAATTACAAAAAACGAAATGCATGGGGCTAATATGAGTCAAGAATATCTCTTACAAAATTGGAAGTATGATCAATAATCTTTAAAATACTTATCGTTAAGTTTATCTAATGATTCAGTTGTAGAGTGACTTTACATAGGAGTTATCATAAGTGCCCCATGCTTTTCGTTTTTTGTAATTCACAAGTTTTAAAAATTTTGCAAAAAATACATTTTAGATACACTTTTAGTAATATCTTGATAACCTTGAAGTTACATTAAGAAATTGTTTTAAAAGTAAGTTTATTTTCAACCTTTTTAGTTCATGTATTAAGTAGAATTAAGAAAAGCATGTTTTAAAAAAAAAATTTTTTTATTTTCTACTTTTTAGTGATAACAATAAATTAGAAACAAAGGATTTTTTGAAAGCATAATTTTTTTTATGTTTTTTTTAGTCTCTTTATTTCTCATGTTTAAAGAATTAATATAATTATAATAGTCAACAGATAACAACTCACCGTAGAAATTCTTGAAGAGCTTCCTTCTTGCTTCACGAACTAGTATAAAATGTTAAATGATTAAATATTGAAACACCTATCTATAATAATATTGTTCTGTGTCAGGCTCCACCTATTTTAGCCCCCACTACATCAACCGTTCGAGGTCCGTGCTTGTAGTGAAGCCACGCCCATGCGCACAACTTGGCCGCCGTAGCCTGATCTTATTTTGAATAGACTATAGAATAATATAGAAGCGACACTCCTCCCCCCACTTCACTTTTTTTTTGACAAAGTATAACTTAGCGGGTATTTCACTTAGAGATCCCGGACCGAGGGGATCTCAGTTTTTAAGGCCCCAGATGAATTTCCACCATTAGGGAACCAAAGCCCCACCCCCCCCACATTTTGAGTTAGCCCTGAATTGACAACGGGGTCATGTATTGTCACCGACCCCAGACCTCCATACAAAATTTGAGCCTCCTAGGTCATGTAGAAGTGATTTAAATTGAACTCGCAAGATTTGATGACAACAGAAATGAATGAAACATTGTGAGTTAAAGAAAAGCATGTAAAAATTAAATCACTTTTTAAAAATTAATGCACCTTATAACTTATAATAGACTGTCAAGGATAGCGTACACTGCAATACTGATCCCGCATACACTAGTGACGAATATAGGACCATAAGCGTTCTATGTTTTGTTATTATCGATAAGAACTATCAATAACTGCAGTCGCCGAAAGTCTGTACCCTTATGCAATCGCCTACTTGCATACTGCTTAGTGCTTACATAATAAACAAGGTACCGAGGTACTCGTGTACTAGCGACTAGATTTAAGCGACTAGGACTATAGCGCGTCGCGGCCGTGGTGTTACGGATTAATCAATCCTAATGAATAATGATTAATGAACTTGGAAAAAAATCCGAAAAATATTATATTATTACGAAGCACTAAATTAGTACAATGAAATTTAAAACATTTTTATAAAAATATAGAATTATTAATATATAAAAAAATAATTTTTTCATTTTGTGAAGCGTGTACTGTGCATACACAGCATACGCATACGCTACGCCACTGCTTTTAACCTAATATATTTTTTTAATAACAAAATAATATTATTATTGTTCAATATTCATACCCATTGGCCGGCACAGTGTATAGCCGTATAGGCAATTTCGGCACAACTGTGTGTACGTACGTAGGCTTTCGAACGGTATCACACACAATTTTAAAAAAAAAGGATTTTTGACAAGAGACAACACAACAATATTATCATTAATTACTTGGCGACGAAGACGTGACAAGTACCACTCAAATCCGTGTGGAGACAATCCGTTACTTCTGTTTGATATAGTAAACGACGACAAATTTAAGGATTTCGGTGATTGTCTTAGTAACACTGCGGTTAAGTTTACATGATAGGTTTACTATCGATTCAGTATAGGTAGTTGATAAATAATAGGTACTTTGTTGTAAATACAAATTTTTTCATTTATAATTTGTATTACTTACCTTATCTTACTTACTTGTCTCTTAACTACATTTGCACTGCACCTTCTATATAATGTAGTACAAACCATGTAGGACCGCTAACCAATTTATATACAGAGTTTCAGCGTTTGGCACAATAATATAACAATTAATTATAAGAGTTTTAATAAAAATTTTATAGCCGTGAAAGGCGGGGCAACTTAAAACGTATTTATAAATGTACAAATTTCATCTTTTATTGAAAATTCGTAAATGAGACTTCATCGGTTTGATCGATAAAATTGTAAGCTTAAGTTATCAAACAATATAGTATTAAACAGTTATAACTTTTAAACTACAAGTTTAACAATTCGTTTTGAATAATATTGTAATCAACAGTAAAACTGCTTAAATAATTTATTAGTGCTAAATATAATATATTTTTTAATTATCTTCCAGAAACCTATACTTATGATTTTATAGGATTTAATTAGATTTAATCCATTAATATTCAGAGCAGATAATCAGTGTGGTCATTATTCCAACATTATTTTGATTAAAACTATTTGTATGATATTTCTTTGAAAAGTCCCGCGGTCGTATCCAATATTATATTGAAAAAAAATATGATTGGGAAAAAATACTTGAACGTCTGCAATGTTGCCTACACTGTAAACTGAAGGCGCCAAAATGCAATTTCATGACGGCCGCCACCGTTCCCTTTGTCCGCGCACCGTAGACGGAAAAGCTGAATAATTCGTTTTTGGACGATTTCGTTTCAACGCGTCGGCCATCAAATTTGTAAACTTTGGCTGTTGATTCCGTTGCACTTCCGTGCTTTGTAATCTGGTCGCGAACAATCAATATGGATTGGATTCATTGCAACTCGTGTTTTGTTCAACCCAGCAAAGATAATGCGCAAAAAAAACAGTTTCACTTGACCAGCTGTGGCCATATATTTTGCGAGACCTGCACTTGTTTTGCGGACGGTGAGTACTGAGTAATGGCGGATCGGACCAAACGGAATTTCGTTTGTAATATTATTTATCACTATTTTATTTCATGAGAAAAACAACGACAGACGCATTAGTTAAAACGGTTCGCATAATAGACCGTCTTATTTATACATATACCTACGGTAATTTTCGTTTTACTGTGTTGTTAAATTTAATAACGTGAATACTTGACGGGTCACCCTCGCCCTTATAGTCTGTAAGCTTAAAAGTTATAAGTTAAAACCTATATATTATGTTAGTCCGATAGTCGTGTGATTAAAGAATATAGGTAGAGGGTGATTAAAATAGTAATAATAATATATTTTATAGAAATGTTTATTCAATAATAAAGCCGGTAGTATAGACAGTATAGTGTAACAATATTATCAGAACTATCTTACAAAAAATTAATTTTTCAATTTTTGTCATAGTACCTAATTGTTAAATACTTTTAAATATTTTTTTTTTGTATTTCAGACTTAATTTCATAAATTTAAACTTAAGAAAATATTGTAATAAAACAATTAAATTAATAACTTTTACCCACCCTCATAGAAATTATTTTTTACGCCGTGGTAGGGGAATCCGGCAATTTTTGTTTATTATACAATTCAATTTTCAGGGACACCGGATTCCTGCAGACATTGTAGGAATAAATGTTCATCTACTGTGATAGGAGAAAAAGTAATTAAAAATATATTAAATAAACGATAACATGATCAATTTTTCGACAGTATTTTTATATGCATCTTTACAAAAACTATAAAGTTTGATGTTTACTTTTAGTTATAACTCATTACTCAATATAAAATGTAATAAGTTAATAAAATTATTTTAGTCATTTAAAACGAACCCACAAGTCTTGGAATATTTCCAAGAACCGGAAGAAGTCTACGAAAAATTGCTCAAAGTGATGAAATTCCAAAAAGCTCATCGTGTTAAATTAGTTGGACATCATCAGTACATTGTAACATTTTTTTAATATTCATGCAATCATACCTAGTTATTAGTTTAATTTATTATAAAATAATTTTCCTTACTATATTATGTGTAGATATCGAAATACAATAGAGCAAAATTATACATTAAAAAACTTGAGGGTGAACTAAAAATTGCTAAAAAGTATGTATACCTTAGAAACTAATATACTAATATACATCAGCGTTTCCCAATCTTTTCCCCTCACGACACACTAATCACAACTCGGCCAACTCATATTTAGCCGTGGCACACTTGGCAATGACTTATATACATATATATTTATTTTAATTTGAATATTAGGTTAGGAAAACTTATGTAAAATCATATTTCAATTTATTACAAATATCAACCTTCATTATAAGTATTCCTTCGTGGTCGAATAGTTGACAAGCACATTGGCGGATCCAGGACTTAATATGGAGATAGGGGCAAAAGTACAAAAAGTACAAAAATTGGCTACAAAATGCATGCCCCCTCCCCCCCAGGATCGGCCACTGGTCTTCCAAGTTCTTTATTTGTGATCGGTTTTTGGTTTTCATTGAATAAAATTATGCTTCGAAAATAATATGGCATGTAGAAAATGGCAGTATAGCAATAAGTCTGAACAAAAATAATTTTTATTACACTATTTATCAAGAATTCCAGATAATCCATGATAAGAAAATCATTTATTAATAATCATGACATTTCGCGGCAGACCGGTTGGGAAACGTTGCGGCCTGCTATAGATTATTAACACAATCTTTATTATTTTTCGCCTATTATAACAATGTATAAATGTATTAATAGTTAATACTAATTTAACTTAAAGTGCATTGCGGAATACACCACAAACTTCATCAAACGTTGCAGAAACACGATCCATTTCGACGCCAATATTTCCAACTAATTCAACACCATTTAATATGATTAACGCAGAATCAAAAATTAACAGAACTCCTGGAATTATGAAACACAAAATGCCCGATATGAGACATAGGTAACTATTGAGAAAATTGAATGTTTCATTTTTGTAACAATATATATATATATATTTTATTAAGTGTATAATTTAAAAAAAAAAGGAAGCAGTCATTTCGAAACGAGTTATCAATTTTATCTACGGGAAGTAATTTATCTGGAGTATCTACGCCAGCGTCTTCAATTTATCAAAGGTGATATTATAGCTTTTATTTGTTTATAATTGTTTTATATAATTATTGCATATTAATAGTAATGATAGTAATAAAATTATAAATAATGAACATGATTACTAATCTCAAATCTGTGATTAGTATATTATAATTTTCAAGTTTAAACTTTAAATTAATACCTATTCAATGAGTTTATTGTTTATTTATTTATTAATTTTATTATATTGATATATTTATATATAATGTATATTAATACCTAACTTGTTATTAAGTTATTATTACTCTTTCCTACAGTGATATGATAGGAATTTAACAGTGGAGGGGGAGATTATCATAATAATTACATATTTACATTTTATAAAAAATACTTTAAAATATGTTAAGTACATTTATATAATTTCCATTTTGTAAGGGGTTGAACCTAGGCGGTTAGCCCCACTCCCCGTGCCATGCTTTCTTACAACGTTTTTACGAATTTTTGGTATTTTTTACAAACAATTTTATCAATAACAAAAACAAAACAAAAAGCGGATAAATGGATGTCGCTCAGCTGTACAGTAGGTTACAAGTCGGTCACTGTAATTATTAGTGTCATTACAGTGTAATGAATGGAATTAAATTTGAATTCAATGATATAATATAGTTGTATACGAAAAACGATTCACTAATAAAATCACTAAAAAATAACTAAAATCGTTATTCTTGGTTATTTATTATGTAATTAATTTGTTTTTCTTGGCGCTTTTGAAAACTACTGTTAATTAAACATTTTTACTTCTCGAATGCATCAACTAGATTCACTTTCCCATTGAACAAAATGCTGAAGTTAATAATCAAAGCATTTTCACTGACCCCTAAAGGTGACGACAGACACAAAAAATTAAAAAAATTAAAAAAAACACATAGCTTGTAAAACCATTCATTCATGGCTCCTCTCAGAATCTAAACTATTTAAGGAAATTAAATCAAAATAACATAATAATTTTAACACCTCAGCGTTAGATTGGAAACCGATAATTATTTCAACCAAAATGTACCAATCTCTTGCCAATCATACAGATGGATCCGATAACGCGAAAACTGATTTCAATTCGTTAATATGCCTATGTGTACTTGAGAGTTGAGATCGATCAGGCCACTTTGATAAAATTTTATTCCTAAATTCCTATTCACTTTGATTGAATATTTAAAATGTATGAAATTTAAAACCTTGATTATTCGAAAATGAAATGGAATAGGTATCTTAAAATGTGGCCTGATCGATCTCAAGTAGACATATTAAAGAATTCAAATCAGTTTTCAGAAGTCTTATTGTGTGATCAGGTCCATCTGTAGGATTGACAAAAAGTACATGCAAATGATCGTATACCTAATGTTTACCATTCACGTGCGCAACATCTAGGTGGTGACTTGTTCATATGCGCGCTAATAAATCATAATCAGATGGCCAGATGGGTCATCGTTGGCCAACTTCATCAATCATCATCCTATATTATTAAACTCCTATATTATATTTTAGTCCTCTGCAAGACATTCACAATGAAAAGTACATGCCTACAATAGATAACATACAATTAAATACATTTGGACATAAGTAAATATAATTATTTACATATTATTTTCGAGAAATAATACTTACCTACCTACTTAATAATACAACTCCGTTATAATTTGTTTCAGATATCTAGGAAAAAATCAAAAAGGCGTATAAAAGAAAACAAATTTAGAATAAGTGTAAGCTGGTTATAATTAATACATTTTACAAGCATGTATATCGTCATCATTTATAATAAGTTGAAGAAAAAGTTTTTTTTTATTAAATTTAGTTGACTTCTACATTTATATAGTATATTGTTATAAGACATATTTTCCTGTAACTAATAGATACAATTATTCACTTTTATTTTCCTCTCATTTGTCATAAATATCTTAAGGTATATTAAATTATGTTTTAGTTTTTTTCTTAAATAAATATTTTTGTTTTCATTTAAATGAGGGAATAGCCGGATTCATTTATTGAGTTTATTATATATTTTTTTGCAACACTGTCATCTTCGGCTTTGTGTGATTAAAAACTGAGCATCTAGCGTTCCTTTTGGCCATCATTTCAATTATTCAATTTTTTTTGGCAGTGTGTGTATGTTCCTCGTCGCCGCCGCTTGCCACTGTTCATCTACTGTATAATTAATATATTTTATTATTTTCACCTTAAATTTAATCAATTAAAAGTTAATACTAATTAAAACCGACAATGTGTGACGATTCGAATTTGATTTTGTGCTATAACCGCGGATGTGCTGTGAAATTTGATCAAGCCAATAATCCTGAAGGTAGGTTGTACCTATTTTATTTTAACACGAAAATTAGTCTATCTATTCTTAAAGAAAAAACCTAGCAATCGGTAAGAAGCATTACATTTTTAAACAATTGGTTGGCACGACCGAGAAATCCATTTACTAATTGTTTAGTACAATAGTACAACCAATTAGATAAACAGATAAAGCAACTACTATATTACCTTCTTACATATTTTATGGTCCCTTCTTACTCCCTTCAATACTGTTATATATAATTTTTACTGTAAGTCTGTTCCTACTTCATAGTGGAAAAGTTGCTTGTTATAAATTTTATAAAACTTTGATACGCTTATATCGAAAGTTTAGTACGAAGTACTTATAGATGATTCCCCTGTTAATTCAATCAAAATATTTTGTTTGATAATTACCTAACAGTTTTTTTTTTTTTTTTTTATTAGATTCTTGCGTATATCATCCAGGTGACCCTTTTTTTCATGATGCCTACAAGGGATGGTCGTGCTGTAAAAAGAAATGTACCGATTTTACTGAATTTCTTAATATAAAGGTAATTCTAATATTTGATACAAAATTTATTATACTTAATTATATTAATTTTACTTATATGTTTAAATATTTATATGTTTAAGGGCTGCACAAAGGGTTACCACAACGGTAAAAAGCCAGAAGAGCCCGAAAAGTATGTTCCAGATAAAGATAGCAAAGTTGATGTCATTGAATATCATGCCCCAAAACCAGTTTCGTTACCGAGACCGTCATCTAATTTGCCATTGATAAATATTAAACCGACCATATCCGCTACTCACTTACAACAAATGACCGCTGCTGCTAAAAGTAATACTAATGGAAACGAGACAAATAGTTCAACTGATATTGCAATTGGTACTATGTGTAAAAACAACGGATGCAAACAGGTCTTATCAATTTATGATTTATTTAAAAAAATTTTTAAACATTGTCTTTATTAACAATGTTAAAATATTATAGGCCTACGAAGGTGCTGGAAAAGGGAATCTTTCTTGTGACCATCATCCCGGTGTACCTATATTCCATGAGGGTATGAAATATTGGTCCTGTTGTAATAAAAAGACGTCCGATTTCAATGCATTTTTAGAACAAGTTGGGTGTTCTCAAGGAAACCACTGTTGGATTAAAGAAACGGTAATTTCATGTAATTATTGCTTTTGTTATTAAAATAAAAAATATTCAATGATTTTTTATGTGTTTCAGAAAGTTCAAGGACATACTAACTGCCGTTTAGACTGGCATCAGACTGGACCCTGGGTTGTAATATCAATTTTTGCCAAGAAATATGATCCAAACTCTTCTTTTGTAAAATTGTCTCCTGTTAAACTGTCCGTGGAATTAAACTTCCCTTTTGACAATTCTGTGTTTTCTAAAAACATGGAACTTTATGGGGTATTTATTTGCCATTTTTAGTTTCAAAATTAAATATTTAATTTATGCTATTCTAATTTTTAGATTGTCGACGTTAATACAAGTTGTGTGTCCATGTTGCCCACAAAAGTCGAAATAAAACTTAAAAAGGCAGAAGCTGTATCATGGGGTTTATTGGAATATCGAAAGCATACACTTTTAAATGGTACAAAACAAACTTTAAATTCAGAAACAAATAACAAACATGAAAATTCAAATGGCTTTGTTGAAAGTGTTGACCTTGGGGATCTTTAATTTATAAGATCTATTGGATTTTCTTTAAATTTTTGCCAAATATTTGTAATCCTGATATAAGAATTATGTTTCTGTTTTTTTTTTTACCATGTATTTATTTTCATGTTAAAATACTATCACAGTTAACAATGTTTTCTCTTTTTAAATCAAATATTTACTAACATCAAGATGTTTTTTGCCTTATTGTTTGAGGTTTATTATTTTTTTTCTTCATAACATTTTGTTTGTAATATATTACTTCAAATTCAATGAAAACACAGTGTAGTTGTATTCCTATTAGAAATTGTAATTTATGTTTTCACAAGAACAATATAATTATAAAATTATGCGAAAATTCTACACATAGCTTAATTAATTAATATTTTTTTTAAATACATGTTTTTGACGTATAGATTAGATGAGTTAAAATCATGTACAAAATTCAAAATTGTTTTGTACTATAATATTGTACAAATCACGTAATTATTTAACTATCTAGTATACAAAATGACGGTAGACCGTATAGTGGAAGAAATAAGATAATTATTATAATATATTAATATTATATTTGTGTATTATGTATTTAAGTGTACGTGTTATACCGAGATTTTTTTAAGCGCCTGTGGAAATTAATTTGTAATTTTGGTATTTTGATGAATGAGTATATTGAGTACATACAGAAGAAGAAATTTAAATAACTAACATTATTATTTAGGACAAAGGATTTATCCCTAAATATCCTTTGTATCAACCCTGAAAATTATGCTATCATCTGGTCTGTTGATCTTAATTTTTTTGAGTGCAATTGGTACAAGAAGGTGTCTTTTCAGAATGTCTGATTGTTTTGTGTACAATGATATATCAATATACATAGGTGCTGTTTGGAGGGTGTTTTGGGGATGATTAGTACCACCAGTTTTGAAATTAGCACCCTCATAATATTGGGCAAACGTAAATTGGGCCCAACAAGGGGAAACAATATTGGAAATTGGGCCGGTATTTTTCAGGTATAAATTTCTGTGTAGTAAATTGCGCCCGGTATTTTTCAGGTACAAATTTCTGTGTAGTAAATTTGCGACCAATAGAAATATTATTTTTATGATGGTCATTTAGATACTCAATAGTCAATACACGTTTTTACATTACATCGCCACTTTGTTTCACCCGAAGACAACTCACGTTTTAATTTTGAAAATGTATTAGTTTGGTAGAATATAATTCTGGCTAAATCCAGTATGTACAAAATCTATGTTTCGCTGTTGCACGCCAACGGCTTCCTAAAATAATATTACCTATACCTACGTAAAGTAATTGTATACGCTTAAAGTAATTTATATTGTTAATACCATAACAATTATAGCGTTAACGTTCGGCTTATTTACCAATAAATGAACAATAGTATTTTTAAAATACACATAATGGGTAGGTACCTAACGATGAATATTCAAAAGTCACTACTTAGATACTATGGTCTATGGGCTCAATTTACTAAACCCATTTTACACCCCGAAAAATCCCAGGCGCAATTTACCGTACCAATTTTAGAAAACAAAAAATCCTGGGCAGTGGCGTAGCCAGAATTTTTTTCGGGTGGGGGGGGGGGCTGACCAACTTTTACACTTTTATACATTAAATACGTACTATAGCACAGGCCACAGATAGATAGCTGAAAAGTGTTTATAAATTATACTTATAGGTAGGGGCGTAGGGCAGAGGACTTGTAGCTCTAAAAAAGCTCTAAATATGCAAGCACTTATGCACTAAGTGTATTATAGGGCTCTTAGGTGTATTATGGGGCACTTAAGATTTTGAAATTATTAAAAAATTATTAAATTTAAATGTTCGAAATAAATTTATAATATTATACGGCTAATAAGTCGTCACGATAACACGATTCCGCAGAACTGACTGATACTATTATAAATACTAAAATATTGATTCTTGTCGTGTCTATATAAAAACGTTTTATAAATAAATCCTAATCGAATAAAAGCCCGCATGGTGTACACACGTATTTGTTGTGGTGATGTCGTAGGTATAGTGTACGTTAAAATCGTTATCGCTTCTAAGAAAAATGTGTGCCCGAGCACAGTCAAAAACTATATTAAACGACAAAAATTAAAAATAAATACATTTTTATCCAAACATTTTGACTGTATTGTTTGAAATAAAAATGTCACTGTGGAAAAAATCGATTCAAGTAAAATATGTCTCAAAAAATATAAAATAGGGTATAAAAGTGTAAAATATGCCCTACAAACCAAAAAAACGTAAAATATGCATTTATATGCATAAATGCATAATAAAATTTCAAAACTAACTTTGTGGAACCACGAAACGTATGTGTTTCGCACTCTGCTATTTTTGTGACTGTGCAAAAAAAATATGCAAATGCTACAAGTCCTCTGCCCTACTTATATGTAAATTTTTAAATATAATTCAAGACTTTTTGAGCGGCTATCATAATACTATAATAATACGACTATTATAATTTTTAAATTTTCTTAACATTTCGGGGGGGCTGCAGCCCCCTCAGCTCCTCCTCAGCCTACGCCACTGATCCCGAGCTCAATTTACTATAGTATTTTTACTACCTGTTTAATGTGGGCGCAATTTACAAGCGCCCATAATATTTATGCCATTTGTGGACTAACTGAAAAATAAGAGTTCAGCATGTTCTGATTTTTGCATCACGGCCAATATCATTGATTTTAAAACGCATTCTATTAGAGGAACCTAGCGATGACGAGATACCTATACTTGACATTCAAGTATTCGCATTCAACTGGTTTTTTCTTATATTTTTGAATATAGGTATGCATCATTTTGTTGAAAAGGTTTTAAAGCAACATTGCACCAATGCAGGAAACAATCAATATTAGGTATATTATTGGTATTCGTATGTATCGACTAATTATTTTGGCTGTTGAAAGCGAACCATTTTTAAGGGGTTGGATTTAGGCAATATTCTTTACCTATTGTAAGTGTGTGCGACTGATCATTAATCGTTACACATTAGTGTGCAGGAGTTCCCCGAACGCTTTATGTAATTAAAGATATTAGATAAACTACGGCCAAGATTCTTGGCAATCCGACAGTCATATTTTGCGATCAAACAAGTTTCAACATCCCAAAAAGCGGAAGAAAAATTCACCCAGCACCAAAAGCCAGATTTTAATTTTGAAAATATATTTAAGGGGTATGCATACCGACCGTTTCTAAGGAGTTCGGTATAGGCAATTTTCTAATTGTGTGCATGCGGGTCGTGTAAATGTGTGCGTAGTAAGTGATTATTAGTGTGGGTGACTGTGTATAAAATAAATAGTGGAGCACACCCGCACGTGCACGCACATGTCATTAGCGGAACATTTTACACTCTAATTACAAATGTGAATTTTAGTGAAACACTGAAACTTAGTTTCGTATTTCCAATAATATAGCTTACTGAGTGACATTACAGTATGAACACCTATTATACAAATTGAAGAGAAGGAGTTTGTCTAGGCTTGTATAGGAGTCGATTTTCGATATTTTATTTTCAATGTCCAATATTTAACTCTAAAACTTATGATATTTTACTTTATGAATTTGAATTATTGAGTTTAGTAATTACAAATATTAAAATTTGACGGTACTGGTTTGTTATAGCCCCGCCGTGGCAAGTGAAAACTTTAGAGCCCTGCCCCTCAGATTTGTTATAGCCCAGCCATCCATATAACAATAAATACATAGTATAAATATAAAATAATAAAGTTAATTTATTGATATAAATCTAATAATTTGATGATAGATATACTTAATATTAAAAAATGGAAAAATAATAACCTATAAAATAATGATAAATTTAAAAATGTATACAATTTTTTATAATGTTTATAACAATAAACTCATCTTATAAATATAAAATAATCAATAATCATTATTATATTATTGATTATTAGGTAGGTACCTAAAAGTAATGGTACGTATTTTCTGTAGAATTATTTTATATTTATACGATGTATTTATTGTTATATGGATGGCCTATAACAAACATGAGTGGCGGGGCTATAACAAACCAGTACCAATTTGACTTCTATATAGGCACAGATTAACTTCTCTTCTACAATATTGATAATAGGTGTTTTTACTCTCAAACCACTTAATAAACCATATTATTGGAAATACAAAAGTACATTTTTATAGATTTTTTCAATACTATTCATACCCCTTAAATCATTTATACGAAGTATAAGGTCTATGGTAATAACGTACACTCAATTTCTTACGAATATTGAATGTTTATGAAATATACCTACACATAATATTATGATAATCATACCAGGCACGGATTCAGTGAGGGGGTGCCCCCCCCCCCGTAAGCTGTGTTTTGTTTAGGAAAAATGCCCAGTAAAAAGAATCAAAACTAATTTTAATACGTTGAGTGCCGTGGTCGACGGGTTGTAGACAATTGTCAATTTGTATAGGCTTCTTTTTGGCCTTATAATTTACTCGGTTATCTGAGCAATTCTTCGGTTTATATACGTGGTTAAATGTATCTCATGATATATTTGAAAAACGCATAAGTGGAGAATTAACCCTTTGGCACGAATATTGGCTCAACGAAAAGCAACTACCTGTGACTCATATCGATGCTTTAAAACGTTGTGACTACTATTGTTTTCCTGAAATCAATATTCTATTAAATATACTTGTGACATTACCAGCGACCACTGCATCAGCAGAACGCAATTTTTCATCTCTGAGGCGGATAAAAACATGGATGAGAACAAGAATTTCGGAAGATCGATTGAATGGACTGGCTTTACTACATGCTCATCGTGATATAACAATAAACTCTGAGGATGTGATTGATGAATTTGCAAAATCTAATAGAAGACTAGATTTTGTAATTTAAATTTAATGACTATGTACGTTTTTTATCTTTTTTATTTTTATATTCATGACTGATGTTTCGGTTTTTAGTTCACTATTTGGAATTTATCAATTGATTAAAAAGTTGTATTTAACATAACTGTTTCGTGTAAGTTATTTTTGAACACAAATATGTGCGATTGCCCACATATTATATTTTATTACGTATGTAACATATTCGTCCCCCCCCTCCATAATCTCGGCCTGAATCATACAAGCTATTAAACGTAAAGAGGGTCATGGTTCAAAATAACGCATATATTTTCCAAAAAAACGGTAAAAACATGAACAATCCCTATAATACTACGCAGGTAAAAGTAGCGACCTCTTAGCGTACGCAGCGCAATCCCTGGCCGTTTAATCGTGCGACCGATTTCTGGACGTTATCACGAGCGGAGTTTGGGTACCCTTGTTCTATTATCCTTATCATCGTGATCGTACCAGACTCTTCTACGAGCCCGAGATCTCATATTCCCGTATTGTTACTCCGTATACCAGCAGTTTATTTATCTCGGTGTGCGTTGATAACGGTGTGTGCGTGCGCACCGTGACCGATGCCGATCGACGGCTGATGGCTTACCTTAGAGCATAATATGTATACACAATGTACCGTGTTGTTGATAAGGACATCATTGACCATTGGAGAGGACGACGTCGGAAAATACATATTTTCTTATGGAAAACCTCCTAAACCGCCTCTGACCGGGCCGCCGTTCCGTTGTCGTGGTTTTCTCACTGCTCACTCACCCGCGAGTTAGACGTCGCTCGCGCGTCTGGACTGCCGCAGGCCACACAGTCCGTCGTTTGGGATTTGTTTTTCCGTCCGTCCACAGCCTCATATTATGAGGCCCATCCGTGAAAGAAATCCTGGTTCATGTCTGGCCGTCGTGTGAAGTAGGTTTTGGTCGTCTTGCTAATCCCCGAAACCATGTTCGGCCCCGGCAATTATACGTTACCGCTGACCGAAGTGAAGGATAACGATGTGCAGTTACAAACAGACGTCGAGTAAGCATGTCGATAATACATTGTATGTGATGCCTCAGCAATATTCCTGTAGACCGTATTGGGTGTTTGTGCTTTGCAGTAAAGTAGTGACTGACTATAGTGATAATATTAAACTTCCTAGGGGTCCAGCTCGACGCCGGAGCTCTGAATTTAATATTATGTTTTAAATAGACTTTTAAGTTTCCTATTTGTAGATATATTTTCTGCTTAGTTACAAACCGAGCTTCTATGTTTGGGTTTAAGTACCTTTTTTGTTTTAAATAAAACAACTTTATTACAGCCCTTATAATCTGATATATTTTAAATATAATGTATATCAAACTAAAAGCAAATAGTACCTAAATTTACTACTTATTAGTGAGCTAACATTAATTTTACTTTTAGAATGAAAGTCATAAGCGAATATACGGAAGTGATCAGTGAAGAAGAAGAAGAAGAAGAAGAAGAAGATAAAATTATTGAATGTAAGTAATGCATTTATTGTTATATTTACTTAGTAAGAAACAGTATCTGTTATTACTTAGTGGTATAAAAAGCCTCAAAATTGCTCAAATAAATTGCTATTTTTGGAAAATTATGTATAGTAGTCAATTTTGAATATAAAACCAGAAAATAACAGGAAAGTTTATTCAATTGTATGCAAAATTAAATTTTTGGTTGTATTACGTTTTTAAAAATAGTGATCACTTGCTACAATTGCCCAAGTTCATACCTTACTGTGTAGAGTTAAATATATTTAAATTTTAGGAACTTGTTACAAACATTATGTTTCCTGTTTAATAAATATATGGAACATGAAATGATGCAGTTTAGTTTGAACCTAACTTAAGCCTGAGCCTCAAAGCTACTTCACCAATTGGTAATAACTAGCAAAACTGACAAGTACTTCATTAAATTTAATTTTCATATTAAAAAAAAAAAAATGTATTTTGAAAACTTTCTTTAACTTCTTAAAGTTAAGGACTTTTTTCTTTGCCCCAAATGTTGATGAGTGACAGAAACCAAATAACAAACATAGCACGCTACTCGATATTTTCCACTTTGAAGATAATTTATGAATCATAAATATGTATTAAAAAGTAACCATTAATTGTATATAATATACCTATTGGGAATTAGGATATTTTTACATTTTATTCGTTTCTATAATGATAAACAAAGTGTTACGTAAAATCGGTTAGAAAATAATAATATCTGTACCCAGCCCAAAACACAATTATGTTAAAAAAAAAAAGATTTTTTTTCCAAATAATATTAAAATAGATTTAAATTGGTACTTTTATTGATTTTTGAATGTTGTTGATATAGATGAAATTGTAACTGTTAAAGAGTTAGAAGACCAACCATTTAAAAATTTAGAAAATTGTGTATCAAATGATGCATATAATGATAGTCAAGATTCCAATTCAAGATGCAAAATGTCTATAGTAGAGTTATCACCAACAAGTATTACAAAAATAAAAAAACCAAAATTTTTTACAATTTTTTTTAAAATAATGAATTTATTTTATATTTTTGTTTAGGTTACAATGATCAAATATTATCTGATACATACATATCTGATTCATTTAACGATGATCAAGATTCCATTTCAAGATGTAAAATGTCTATAGAAGAGTTATCACCTTCAAGTGATACAAATCATGTGTTCGAAGTAGAAAGCGAATATACTTGTTTAGCTCATTTAGTTGAATGTGTGATTAATGATACATATGAAGAAAATAAACAACCCATAAAAGAAGCAGTGAGTTTGGACGATGCTTTCCGACAATGTTTAAGGACAATTAATAGTGACTTAAATGACCCTAATGACGATTATAATTTAGATAATACTTTAAAACAATTTAATAAAAATGATTCACCAACAGAAACAAATCACAAAAGAAAAATATTACATTCAGATGAATTAATTGCTACTGATAATGATGATATTAATTGTAGCTGTGGAACTCCCAAAGAACAATCCTATTTTGAAAATACTAAAAAAAAGAGAATAGTTGGTGACATGATTCGCATTGCATCGCAAACTCCAAAATCTTGTCAAAAAATTTATCATAATATTTATTTTACTGAATCTGAAATAGAATACTTTAGAAAGAGTTATCAGAAATTTTTACAAAAAAGTATTTGTCTTACTTTACCACCACAGATTGGTAAATGTATTGAATGTCGTGTTTACAATACGAAAGATAATTTGACCAAACGTGATTATGATAGTATTACGTGTAGGTTTTATGAATTCCGCCAATTAAGATATCAAAAGTGTGGAACATTGGCCGTTGCTGGATATCCAGATCCTTATAAAAATATTGACAATGTTGATTTGAGTTTGTGGTTACCTAATACCCTCTTATCTGAACGTAGTGATTTTAATATTCAAGCATCAACAAAAATTTTGGGAGATGCAGGAGGTCAATTTTGCATGTTTGTTAAGGATGAAATAGACGCATTAAAATTTAATTTGCCACGTAACGGGAAACCACGGAAAATACTATGGAAAAAAAGTGTTAATGGAATTAGAGAAATGTGTGATGTTTGTAGAACGACAATATTTAACCACCACTGGTGTTGCCGTAAATGTGGGTTTGTAGTTTGTATCGATTGCTTTAAGGCCAAACTCAATGGTACTCAACTGACTGAAAAACAAACCATTGTACAAAGAAATTTTAACAAAAAAATTTGGTTACTTTGTTCAAACGAGAAAGAACATCAGATTGAAAAACTTTTCATAACCCAAATATTGGCTGGGAATACTTTAAAATTTATTTCAGACCTCTTGCATGATATATGTTTCAATCATAATATATCTTTAGATTGTAGTTGCAATGAAACATTGGAAAAGATTTTTCCTCCTAATTCTACTGATCCTATTTTTGACAATATTCTTAAAATCTATGAACAATTACCTGGTACAAAGGATAAAGAAGAACCCAGTTTAGAAGGAATAAAAGGTATAATGAAGAGACAATATCTAAGGTATTTGGATAAGTGTTGTAATGATGATGGTTCAACTAAAGAAACTGAAGAAGTTGAATTTGAAAGTAATGGTAGTACTAGTATTTCAAGAAAAAAAGTTCAAGATAAAATGTATACAATTGGACGTATCACCAAAAGAAAAGAATTGTTTCCACCCAAATTATCTTTATTGTCAGATGATAAAACCCATGCACCTCATATGTGGCTGTGTGAAGGACATCTATTACGTTTATTAGATCCAAAATGTGACATTAACTATACAATTTTTCAGGTATTTAAAAATACTTTTTTTTTATACTTCCATATTTTATTAGTATTATTTTAAACTTTTTAAAAAATTTAATAATTTATTATTATGCATAATTTGGGAAAGCAAAATATGCAAAAATAAAAATAAAAATTTTCCAGAGAAATGGATAATTTATTTTTTACAGTAGAGTAGGTTCACTAAGAATTTTAAAAATAAGAAAACAAGTACATTTCAGAAATATAAAACTGTATAAGTTTATTCTGGAAAAAAAAGAAAAATGTGGTTACTAAATAGAAAATAGTAATAAATCAGCAAAATAACAAATATTTAAGAAGTTTAAATATGATGTAAAGTTTAAAAATAATTAGTTGAACTAGAGTTTGTTATCATAAATCAATTTAATTTTAAAAAAGACAAGTCAAGTCCTGTAAATGGGTATTTGAGTCAAGTGGTTAAAATGTTGATACCAGTATCCATTATTTGTTGATTATCGGCCGTACGGTATTTTCAGAAATTACCAATATCCAGATATCGATAATTACCAAAATGTTCATACCTATCTTTTTAAATACTGAAACACCGTACTTAGTAATCAAATAATTTTTTAACTCGGAAAAACTATTTATATTTTAAAAATTATGGTTGTAATTATTATGAGTGTATAAATTATAAATATAAACGTTATTTTCAGTAACAACGGTAATTACTGAATACTGAACTCTAAAGTACCCTCCAGCCCTAGTTAATAGACCAATATAATTATATAGACATAGTGTTTGGAATATGGGTTAAAGTTGATATAAATTTTTTAATGTATGGGTTGATAGTGTAATATAAAAAGTTATGTAAGATATGTTGTATATTTTTGTATTATGAGAGCTTCTGAGATAATATTAGTAAAAATAAATGGAAAAGTTAGAGTAGTGATGGATTTGTAAACTTTTAGAAAAGAAAAATATTTAGACGTACATACATGGTCAGATCTACTACTTAACATGCAGCCAGTAGTGTGTAAACTGAATATAAAATTATTTTTAGTTACAATTTAATGTGTATTGTATTTTTCAGGAACAATGGAGGCGTGGACAACCCGTATTAGTGAGTGATGTTGGCAATAAATTAAACTCTTCGCTATGGCATCCAGAATCATTTACTCGTGATTTTGGCAATCAAATTAATGACTTGATTGACTGTACCACTAGTGATATAATTTCAGACCAACCAATGAGTAAGTTTTGGAATGGTTTTGAAAATGCCGAGGAGAGGTTGTGTGACAAACAGGGCAATGTAATGCTACTGAAACTAAAAGACTGGCCGGCTTCTGCAGATTTTGCAGAAACATTACCTGATAGATTTCAAGATTTGATGAATTGCTTACCACTGAAAGAGTACACTCACCGTAATGGTAGATACAACTTGGCTTCTCATCTTCCAGATTGCTACATTCGACCAGATTTGGGCCCAAAAATGTATACAGCTTATGGTAATGCAGGTACGACTCACAAAAAAGTAGGCACCACAAATCTACATTTGGACATATCAGATGCTGTTAATGTTATGGTTTACGTTGCAATCACAAAGAACAGCAAAGACTATGATTACGATTGGCACGTGAGGGAAGCATTACAAGTCATTGAAGAAGCCGGCTGTGATGATTTGACATTGAGACGGATTTACGTGCATGGAGAAACTCCGGGCGCTCTGTGGCATATTTACCATGCATCAGATGCTGACTCGATTAGGGATTTGTTAATCAAAGTCTCAGTTGAACACGGAACACCTATAGAACAATTCAGCGATCCAATACACGATCAGTCCCACTATCTAGATGAATATCTTAGGGAGCGTTTGTATAGAGAATACGGGATCAAAGGATATGCAATCGTTCAGTATTATGGCGATGCAGTATTTATACCAGCAGGTGCACCTCACCAGGTATAAAATACATATTTAAATTGGATAATAATAACTAAAATTCATTTGAGGTTTAAGGGTGTCGGTGCCGGTCATTTATTAAGGAGTAAAATTTAAGCAATTAATTCACATGTTGTATCGGCCTTGCTCGGAACGTTCATGTGTGTGAGAATGTAAATTGATATTAGTGTGAGTGAGCTATAATAACACTCGCTGATAAAGATATGTACGCACGCGCATGCACAAGTCAGTGCTAGACTGCGATGACTATTATTGAAGCACTATTTTGATGAACAAAAATGGTTTCACAGGAAAAATTCTCATGCCTCGTAGATATGCCGGACAAATATTGTGCATTTTTCAAATGCATATTCCAGCTTCTATAATTATAATTTTCAAAATCGGCCTTTGATTCGACCTACAAAATGTTCTCTACTTTAAAAAAAAAAAAAAATTAACGAAATCCGACAATTCTACAGGGCGTGAGAGTATTTTCCGTAAGACATGTTTTTGTACCAAAAAACACACCTGCTCCGACCCCCTTAATTAAAAATAATGTTTATACATTATATTTATGTTACATTTTGATTGTCTTTTTTTAGGTCAGAAATTTACACAATTGTATAAAAGTAGCTGAAGATTTTGTATCTCCAGAAAACGTTCATCATTCATTTCGTATGACACAAGAATTTCGGAACCTAACGGATAGTCATACTAATCACGAGGACAAGTTACAGATCAAAAATATTGTGTTTCATGCAGTCAAAGACTCAATTTCAGTATTGATGCGTAAATAACATAAACTATACATAACTTCAAATTTTTTTGTGTGTTAACAATTTTTAAAATGTTTTATAGAACATTTACAACTTTAAAATATTTTTTGTAACCCACCACATAAAACATTTTTCTTGTACCTTTCAATTGGAAATTACCATATGTTGCCATCTCACTTTTAGTCAGTTTTTTTTTTGAAGATTTAATTATTCTAAATAACATAATAGTATATCAATTGTTTTAAATTGTTAAGGCTGTGTACATAAATATTACTGATTGTTACAACTTATAATAATGGTTTATAAATAATAAATTTAACTTCTATTTTATTATTGTTCCTTAGAAAACAATTTCTGTATGTAATAAGGAAATATACTCCCATTTTTCATTGACATTAATTGTCGCTTCAGACCATATTAATTAAATTAATGAAGCAATAATTGACTATCCATTTGTAAAATTATTTTTAAATGAACATTGTTATTCTATTGTGTAAGTAATTAAGTTAAGATAAATGTTTACAATTTTGAAAATGCTATTTTTTAAATGTATTGTATCATTTTTTTAGAAAAATTTAAAATTAAAAAAAATTTAGAATTTTAGCTGTACTTGTATCAAAAAAACACTTATCCATTTAATACCCAAATCTTCCTCAAATTTTATCTTTTTTTTAAAAAAAAAATAATCTAATTTCTTGTACCCACCAGTACACAACACACGATTAAAAATATATCGTCTAAAATGGTTGGTGGTTTTTAATTTTGCTTTAGATAAAATCTAGATAAAAAGCTCTTTGCATTCCATTGACAATAAGTACTAATTCTATGAACTTGTGAACTCGGTGTATTTGAAAAAACAATTCTTAGCAGAGGCACCTTGTCAGTCTGGATATTTCTTAATTGTTATTATTTATTATGACCTGCAAGTTGAACTAATATTATAAATTACAACAGAATAACTAAAATCATTAATTTTATTTTTATTCGTTTCTATGGTGATGAACAAAGCGTTAGAAATTAAAATCCCATTTTTAGCGGTTTTATAACTATTGAGAAAATCGAAAAATTACCTCCCTAAAGTACCATCTTGATCCAATTTGGCAAAATATAAGATACTGTATGTTGAAATCGAAGCACTCCTTCTAGTAGAAATTTTGTATACAGGATAAAAAAAAAAAAAGAAAACCATTTCAAAACCACTAGATCCCATGCTCCGCTCAGAATCTAAAATAAAAGATAACAGTAAAAAAAAATAAATTTCCTAACAAAATTGGTAACGTACGATTCTTCTCTTTCTCTCTCTGATTAGGCTTGAACTGGGTCCAGGGGCGTCATTTGCGGTACGCAGGGTATACATTTGGGTAACTAAAATCCTAAATTGTAATTTTTGGCCCGCAAGGCACATCCACATGGCACGCTCGGCCACATCACAAAAAAAATAAAATTTTTATAATTATAATTATATTAATATAATAAATTAATATGTAAATTGACAAGTTCAAAGTTCTCGACAGGTTTCCATGCACTTTTTATAAATACCCTATATTTACTGCTATTTTTCTTAGCTTATCGTGTAACATGTTTTAATTTTTATTTGCAGATTTCTACAAACGCTAGATAACCGGTTTTCTGAGAAAAATCAAAAACGGTTTGATATTTTTAATCCTTTAGCAAAGAATATTTTGATCATACATCAAGTAGTCCGAACTATTTTTGACACATTATGCTTATTTTAAAATAAATGCAAAGAAAATTCCTTCTGAATTCCAATCAGCAAAAATATTAGAGAAAAATAAAAATATTGGTATCACAACAATTACTAACTATTTGTCAAAACTTCCTTCAGCATTTTCTGAAACTCTTAAAGTACTTTAAATCATTTTAACATAACTTTGTACCACTACTTCTAATGAAAGAGTTTTTTCTTCTTTAAAAAGAGTCAAAAACTTTTTGCGCTTAAGTATGAACGATGATAGATTAAATGATTTGATGGTGATTAACGTTGAATCAAGCGAAGCAAATAGTATTGACATACAAAAAGCTTTGATTATGTTTTCTAACGTGAAAAATAAACATGTACTTTTAATTCATTATAATCACCTATGCTTTAATTTATTTTTCTGATTTATTCTGTGCACATCTATTGTATTGCTTCATATTGTTTATTATATTTATTTAATTTGACTGTTGAAGTTTCGATTTGGGAACTTGGGATTTTGGGTATTAAATTTAGACATTTATAGCTTTTGCACTGGTTGCGGCTCGTATTATGTAATTTTACTTTCTTTTAATTGTGTTAATAATTCTTATTATACTACTATAATATTAATAATGTCAAATAAGTCGAGAAAAAAATAATGGTCTGCTCAATATTTATGCGTACCAAAAAAAAAAAATTTAAATGACTCACCTGACTGGGTCACAAGCGCACACATAAATTTTCCGTCCACTTGATGGCATCATCGCTGGCGGTGTGGAGTTCCTCAAAACCTCCTGTGTATTTCATTATTGGGCATTCATTTACTATGTCCCTGACAGAGTGTATTAGCCCACAGCCACATAAAGAGGATTCTGCCATTCCCCATTGGTGTAGCAGGTAAATAAATTTTCCTTGTTCGGTTCTAATGCAGTCTAAGGTGGTCCACAAGGCACGTGGTAAATCGAAAATTGACCTCTCTAAAGTACCACCTTGATCCAATTCGCTAAAAGATGAGATACTATATGTTGAAATCGAAGCACTCCTTCTGGTAGAAATTTTTTATACAGGATAAAAAAAAAATAAAATATTCAGCATTGTAAGATCACTAGCTTCCCCGCTCCGCTCAGAATCTAATAAAAACATAATTCTGACGTAATTGAAGGCCCTGGTGCAATAACCAGGTAAGTGAAAATGTTTTCAAAAATTATATTTTAATATAGAAATATTCTAAATATGAAATAATGACTTAATTTAGAGAATAAAAACAAGATTTTGAATTTGTTAATTGAAGTATAAAGTATTTATTTGTATCTATTATCTCTTAGGTATGGTTTTTATTGAGTAATTTAAAATTTATTTAAGTATTTAAAAAGCTATTTGTGCGTTTATAAATATAGGTAGGTATAGAAAAATAACATAAAAAAAATGAAGCATAATACATGCATATAAATTCAGGCAAGACAAAAATTTTAGTCTGTGCACGTGAACCCACAATAAACGCTAATATTTATTTAGAAAACCAACTTATTTCCCAAGTTTCCAGTTTTAAATACTTGGGAAGTTTAATAACATCAGACGGAAGAAGCTCGCAAGAAATTAAACAAAGAATTGGGCAAGCAAAAACAGCTTTTATCAAAAAAAACAAAATTTTGGTTTCGAAAAAAATTAACAGAGCAACAAAAAAGACATTTCTAAAAACACTTGTGTGGAGTGTCGCATTATACGGCTGCGAGACATGGGTTATTAATGAAAAAGAAAAAACATCCCTTGAAGCATTTGAAATGTGGTGTTGGAGACATATGGAAAAAATAAACTGGACAGAAAGAGTAACAAATGAAGATGTACTGACCCGAGTTGAAGAAACAAGATCCATAATTAAAGCCATAAAGCGACGACGATGGGACACGTTTTACGTCATGACGAAGAATTGAATCATACTATAATAGAAGGTGCAATTGAAGAACGGAAACCACCAGGAAGACCAAGAAACTCGTACATATCTCAACTGAAAAATGACGCAGGGATTAAAAAGACTTGCCGAAGATCTTGATAAGTGGAGAGCGAAGTTAAAAATATTGTAAACCAACCCAATATAGGTTGAAAAAAAATAAAAATAATAACATGTTTTAAGGAGCTAAGGTCCTCATAAACTCGTTTCTACCAATAGGCTATAATCCGAGCCCTTCATATAGAGCTCATCCAGGGCCCCTAACATCCCAGTCCGCCACTGATTCAATTATTCTATTTTTTTCCCAAATTCTGAATGATTCTCATAATTGTAACACAAATCAACAGGACGCCTGGGTAATGTTACACATTTGTCTAGTAATACAGCGTTAACTATCATTGAAAGATTTAGTTTATAAACATACTTAATTTAATCTAAAATTAAGGTAAAACCGGTAATAGAATATAACATTTTATTGATACTTTATGATAGTAAATCGTAAATGTAATGATATTTTTATTCTTTTAATACATCCAATTTAAATTTGATTACATTACATACAAATATTTTTTTTTTAACTATATTATATATTATAAGGAATGACTATGACATAATTAAAAATAAATAACACAATAAACTTGGTGGTATGAAAATAAAAATTAAGAACACTGATCTTAAAATTACACTTAGTAATTAGTAACATTTATAAACAATTTTAATTTAAAATCTGTTGATAAAATGCAATTTAATATCTTCGTTTTTTAACTTTAGGTTCCAATGATCCTAGAAAACAAGTAAATTATAATACATTAATCATAATATGATTTTATGTCTTAAGAAAAAAACTCACTCATATCTTTGAGATTATTAATATCTTCTACGTTTTGACCAATGACTGTAGCAACTACTTTATTTATATCTAAAGCAGATTCCTGAATGTTTGGAGAGTTATTTGATTTTTTTAAGGCTGGCAAAATCTTATTTATATCAATATTTCTTAACAATTCCGGTTTCTTTATTTTCAGTTCATTTATTATTAATCTAGCAGCAGCTTCTACAGCAGTAGTATGTACAATATTTTCATCTGTGTATAACGGGCACCTAATAATCAATCATAAATATATTTTTTTTACAATATAATTTATGATTCAAATATATAACTATAATTTATTAAATAAATTATTGACTATTAACAAAACCCACTTATTTTCCATCACTTCTTGGTGGTAAAAATGGGCATAATTAGAGTCGACGGGCTTTCTACAAATGTAGCACATTTTTTTACCACAGCTGCAAGTCATTTTGTTGCATCCATCTTCTTTAACAAACTTACGTTTGCAATGATAACAAATTCTACATTGAACAATCGATAAAATTAATAAAATATTTATATTATGGAGTTACTATAATTATCTAAGTTACATATATATATTACTACAATACTATATGTTACTACAAATACAACTTGGTCACCTTATGAGTACTTCAGTCATTTTGTTTTCAATCATGGTTCTAACTTCCACTTCTGGAGCTTTTTCTATTTGATCACATCTGTATGGGAAATGACTTTCTTCCCGACATTGCCTAAAGAAATTACATTTTTTATTTACACATATTATGATTGATAGAAGTACTAATAATAAATAATCTTAATAGTTAAAAATTAAAACTGTCATAATTAATTAATCAATAGTTGAAGTTCTATTTTTGTAATTATTTAGAAGAAGAAATTCAGAAAATTTTCCTTCAAACCACTTAATTCAAAATAATATTCATTGTTGACTTTAGAAAAATGTAGATGGTCGGGATTTAAAATATTCATACTACCTATATTATACATATTTCATCGTCTACCCAGTGGCGCACATTGGAGGGTTCAAGGGTAGCGACTGCTACCCCTGAATTTTTGGTAGGTGGGTAGGTGGACCCTCTGGCTCCAAAATGTTTACATCATGAAAATTCTACTACGGATAAAAATATTGAAAATAAACTATTGAATAGTTATAAGCTATATTTTAGTCTATAGTCTATTAGCTAATATAGAGGTAACCGAATCAATTTGCTACATCTATTTATTTTTGAGTGTACACCAATGCGTCTACAAATTGCCTATACTGGGTGATTCTTTTATCAAACAACACTCATTATTTCAAAAAGTGTAAATTTTTTTGAAGATATTTTTTTACATAGTTTCAAGTCTCTAATAAAATAACGTTTTTATTAAAAAATTATATTTTTAATTATTTTTTATCCTTATAATTTTTTAAGTTTTTTACTTTGTTGAATGACAACATAGGGTTTTAATTTTATATTCTAAAGTAGAATATTTTTCTTAGTATTTTGATACATGAAAATTGAATTTGGGGCGAGTAGTTTATGAGTTATAAGTATTTAAAGTTTAGACGAGCGGAGTGGAGTGGTTCGGGGTTACCCCGCGAAATGTTTGTCCACTTCACCGCTCGTCTAAACTTTAAATACTTATAACTCATAAACTACTAGCCCCAAATTCAATTTTTATGTATCAAAATACTAAGAAAAATATTCTACTTTAGAATATAAAATTAAAATTCTATGTTGTCATTCAAAAAAGTAAAAAACGTAAAAAATTATAAGGATAAAAAATATTTAAAAATATAATTTTTTAATAAAAACGTTGTTTTATACGCGACTTGAAACTATGTAAAAAAATATTTTAAAAAAAATTTACACTTTTTGAAATAATGAGTGTTGTTTGATAAAAGAATCACCCAGTATAGTATCATAAATACTATATAGATAGATACAATTATCCTGTTCCTGATTATTAGTTTCCAAATTATGAACCTCTAAAATGACAAAAATATTCTGTGTCTAGAAGCCGAGACACTGCAGGGAAAACACACCTAATAATTTGTCCCCACATTACAACAATAATACTAAAACACTTCCAAAAAAAAAAAATACCTTCTTCAGTACCTAATAATATACAATTTATTAGCGGTCGTCAATAGGTGGTCCACAGAAAAATTTGAACGTTATTTGCAATATTATTTTATTAACCTTCCAGCGGGCACGTATTGTATAATCACTATGTATTAAAGTATTGCAATATATTGCTATGTAGGTTTGGTAAACGGCAAATAAGAATAAACACTTCATAATGCAATCAACATTATCGCATTATCAACCTTATATTCATAGACTCTACAAGACTTATCAGCAGGGTTTAAAAAACCCAACCCGGTTGGGTTTAAATGGGTTTTAATGGGTTTTAAAAATATTCAAATGAATGCTGTTTCCTGACACTTTTTTATTAGGGAAGTTCCCTACAAACCTAACCTATAAAACATAAATGTACCATTTTAAATTGTTTTGAACAAGATATACATAATCGTATATCTTTAATCGTGGTTTTGACCAGTGTAAATATTATAATAATATAATAATGTATTATTATATAATATATTCCCATCTTCATTCTACGGTTGGTCACTCTTGACTGTCGAAGTAAAATTAATTTATGAGTTTATAATTAATTAAGAAATGTAAAATGATAATATTTAATGTTTTTGCTTACATTTTTATTGTTACTAAAAAGTAATAAAAAATAAATATGCAGTTTGAAGTTTGTTATTTTTTCGTTTGTTGGTTTTTTTTACTGGGTTTTTTTTCTGGGTTTTTAACTGGGTTTTTTTGTTGGGTCCAGTACTTTGAACCCTGCTTATCAGTGGAACGGTAACTATGTAAAAAGCTATTATAAGCTATACGTGGTTCGTAGAATTTAGTGTCCCATAGGAGTGCTCAGAATTTTGGGTAGGAGAGGGGGGGGGAATTAAATTTTTTTTTTAAAACAAAATATTTGTTAAATTTAGCACCAACGCAAATTTTTAAATTTTTTTTTTTTAATTAATACAATCAGTTAAGAATGGTGCAAAAATAAATTGGCAGAAATCATTAATTTTTATGGTATTGCTTTACGAAGAGTTCACGATATTTGGTATTTTATGCTAACAAATTTTCAATTTTTTTATTTTGAAACCTAAGAAAATACTTAAAAAAAAAATTTTACAATATATATTTTGACACTCACCTGTGGTGGTTTTACATAACAAGTCGAGAAATGTTTTCGATTTAAATTGTCCGAGCAAGTGACAACACTGGGTATATTAAAATTTCAAAAATGTTAATTAGCTATAACTTTAAAATAAGTCTGGCTGCCAAATTCAGACTTCCCCATCGTTTTCAGCATGTTTGACACAGATATGCTTTAATGCATAGGTATATTAAAACAAAAAATAATTGTAAAAAAGGGTTGTTCAGTAAAATAGAAAAGTTCCAAACTCACGTTAAATATTGAGTTGTTCAAATGCGAGGTAAAATACCAAAAATTGTGAACTATGTAAAGCTATAACTTAAAAACTAATGGCTTTCGGCAATTAATTTTTGCAACATCGTTTTTATTAACTCGTTGTAATATAGGTTTCTAAAAATAAAATTTAAAAATTAGTTTGGGTGCTAAGCTAGATTTTTTCCCAATTAATTATTATAATTATATGTTAGTACCTACATCTATACTAATATTATAAAGAGGAAAGATTTGTTTGTTTGTAACGAATAAACTCAAAACTACAGAACAGATTTCTAAAATTCCTTTACCAGAGAAAGCTACATTCTTTGTGAATGGTGATTGGCATAAATTTAGTCCGATAAAGTTAGTAAATAATTAAAATAAACGTGTAAATTATACACCTATATACGCCACGGTGGCCGGTGGGTTTCAAGCTACCTGCAACCTGACCTTATTTCTTTTATGTGTGTTTTATCGGCGTGTAGATAAGAATTAGGATAGAAATTAGTATTTATTTGTTATTGGTTACCATTAGTTGTACGGGTAGATCAGGTACAGCCTTGCTGCAACAAATCAAATTTTCGAACATCCCTTTGTCTGCAATCCTACATAGTCGGATTGCCTACCAACTCTGGTTGAGTTACACTCAAGGAGTTGAACACTCATAATTTTTTTAAGAATTGCCATTTTTTATGCGCAACAAAGTGCACGGGATTGGCTAGTATATTATATTTGTGAAGTAACCAGGGGGGGGGGTTGAAGTTTGAACCCCTAAACCCCCCATTGAGCATGCCCATGAATGGTCCACGAGGTCCAAAAGGTCGGCAACCACTTATTTGGATTATTTTGTATGTAATTTGGCTCTAAATTATTACACAATAAAATTATGCTCTTACCTGCAAGTTTCTTTTTTGCATTCAGGATTCAAGCAGTTAATAATTTTGAGATCAGGAGACAAAATAACAGAGTAATCACAAAATGCACATGTTTCAAGTCCTTCAATATCGGCTGCTTTAATTTCTTGTGCTTGCTTCAACCTCATTATACGTTGATACAGTTTGTCATCAACAATATTCTGAAAATATAAAAATTGAAGTCAATCAAACTATCAACTGAGCAATAAAAAATAAATACTTACTTTTATCATTGTTAAATTAAATTCTTCATCACAATCAGCAAAGCATTTAATATCTACCTTACTTCCACCAACAGCAACTTCTGTACCTCTAAAAAAATATAAAAAATAATTTTGTTCAAGAATTCTAATGATATACAATATTTGGCTGTTTAATAAAAATGTAATTATTTACTTTTTTATACATGCTGCACAAAATATATGTCCAGCTGGACAGGAAAAAACTTCACTGGTTAATAGTTCATTATCGAAACAGCATTCACATGTGTTTAACTTACCAATAGACTTAGCCTATCAACATAATTTAAATATCACAGCAAAGACATTTTTAAGGATATTATATTATTTTAAATAATTTACTTGTTCAACTTGAATTTTATGTACAGTTTTTACAGACTCTATATGATTCAGAATTTCATCTTTATGATCAAGGTATGCTATCTATAATAATTATAAATTACTTGATAATAGTACTAAAAACACCAATAAAATAATTTTATAATTACTTCTTTTAAAAATTCAATATTTTCTGTGTTCTTGTAATTGACCATAAGGCGAATACTTAATGATTTTCTTTTAGTCTTTAAATAAACTGGTGCAAGATCAGCTTGTAAAGATTCAACGGTATTTGTTAAATTGTATTTATTTTTGAGCAACTCAGTGCGGAGCTTTGCCATTGAAACAAGATTATACCTGATAAAAAAAAAAAATTATGACCAAGCTGAGTATTGAGTACAATCAAAATTTTTACAAGTAAAACTTACCTATCACTTAAATAAGACATTGATTCATCATAATGTGTGGATGCTGCATTCAGTTTTATATTTTTGAAGTAATTAACTGGATCAGGGCACATCTTTAAAAACTCTTGAACTGTGAAACCGTTTCTTAAATTCTTTACAATAGCCAAATGATTAACATGTTCATTGTACTCTTTTAGTTTAGGATAGCTTCTTTTATTTGTAGTAATTTGATCAATGAATTCATCTAGTTTATCGTCATTATTTGAATAAAATTCTCCAGCTAAATCCAAGTAAATTGGGTCGGCATCTGGTATAATATCTTTTAAATTTTTAGTCAATTGTACTGCGTCAGGAGATATGATTAATTTGTTTTCATGTTGTATTTTAAGAAGAGTTGCTTCGAAGTTATTCGTTGTTATATTAAGTTGGACAAGCAAATACAAACGGCTTATATCACTATGAATATCCAGTGCTTTAATAACATTTGACATATATCTTTTGTACATAGTTTGCCAGCCATAATTTTGAAACTGTACAACGACATCACATTCTGCTAGTGTAAGTTTTCCGTCAAATATTGTTTCAACTCTAGCCTAGAAAAACAATTAATATAAGTTATTGTGCATACTTTATATTTTGTAAAACATATTTCAAACATTCTTTGAATACATGAATACTAAATTGACTATATTACAACTAGGGGTCTCCACTAAATGTGTAAGCAATTACACGGATACACTTGTTTTTATTTGAATGGGGTTTGGCATTAATTCACAACACATAATACATTGATTTAAAATACTTCACCAAGCATAATAAATTATGTTATCTGTTTTATTAACTCAGATTTTAATAAAAACTACTTAACAATATTTGTTTAATTTTTACTATTAAAAGACCAGAATAAAATCTGTAATATAAGTTAATCATATCAATAGTATCTAAAGTAGGTGCCTCCAACTGAATATAAAGACGGTGAAGCAATTTAAAAGCATGAAAAATCAATAGGAAATTGGAGGAAAAGTTTAATACCATTAAATAAACTTTTGTTAGTAGTACATAATTATGCAAGGTTTACATCCAAGTTGTTTGTTGCTAACTGGGAACTTAAATGGGGATAGGGATTAAAATTAAAATGGTGCAATAGTATATTGTAATGAAAATATCTGTTAGTACCTACTATTATTACAAACATTGGTGGGTTTGCGTTAAAATTAGATATTTTTTGTAGTCTAAATTAATTAAAATGAAATTATGTTATTATAGTAATTACCTACTTGATAAAAAAAATTAATACTATCATTCCTCGACTAATAGTTGGTTGTCGCGAAACAACGTAATTAACGTAACGGGGATGTTACGCTTTTCCAAAACAAAGGTCTGATATTACTTCGATTTCTAAACTAAATTTTACCAGTTTACAATTTTTCAAAAAACGCAGCATTCAACTTACCATTGTCGGACGGATCGAATTCAACAGATTTGGTATCAAATCTCAAATTCGTGTAGCGTGTCCGTACACCGCAATATTACAGTATTTGGCAGTTGGCAGATGAGCAATTCGCAGATAACATTGAATACAGGACATCGACAGACACGTCAGGAAAGATAATTAATAGAGGTGTTTGGCCGTAGGAACACACACACGACTACCGTCGATTAAGATTGAATTCAAATCACTAACAACCGTCGTCGGCGATTGACATCGTTATAATATTGTTGTGTAACGTCAAAACATAGGTACCTATAAAAGTATCATTTATATATACATAATTAAAACGTAACTGTGTGAAAATAAAATGTTTATAAATCTATAACATATTATAATATAAAATATTATTAACACATACGGTCACGACTAACCTGCCAAGATAAATGCGCGTACGGAGGCAAATGGTAGTAAATGGGTAGGAGGTGAATATTGTACGATAAAAATATAATAACAAACGTTTATTTATATTATACAACAACTGCATTAGTACGTTATTTTGTTATATTATTACTTGCTACATGTAAGAACCAACATGGTGTATTGTATTATAATTATTATCGTACGACGTACAAAAAATACAAAAATATTCACTTTTAGTTGTTCTACCTATATGGTTTTAGTGCACATGTTTTTCCCTTATCAAAAGTAAGACATTTTAATATTTCACCGATCACACAGACTGAATACGATAACCGATTACAGGAATAAACTGATTACCGAGAAAACTAGCGAGCTCTAATTGTCCTTGTGGACAGTGGTAGATGGTGGTAGTGCGGTCACAGAATTATTTTGTGGTGTGGTCTTGTCATAGAAATATAGAATATTATAGATATTATTGTTCTATGCTATTAATTATTATAGAATATTAGAATGGGTCTGGTCCTATTCTACAGTTCTACCATAGAACAATATAGAAGCGAAACCCGATCAGCTGATTGGGGTCTTTGTTACCTATGATCGAAGTCTGAACCAACGAAAAACACGAAAATGGTTCCACGACGAGCGTCTCGGGGGCCAAATTGCTCGACCAATCAGAATCGTTCACATTTGTTATTGTAGTAAGCAAGTTACTACGTAACATTAAAATCATATCATTCCAATTAGGTACATATTTAGCATAACATACTGTAGATAGGTGTAATAATCAGATATATCAAACAAAAACCACTTACCTTTTCGATTGTACTTAATCAAAAAGACCAGGGGGAGTATAATTCCCAAAACGAAAGCATAAACAAATTTAAGATTAAACAATTGTAGGCTCGAGGGGAAACGATATTCAAAATAATACCACAACAGATTAGCACGACTTTACAATCATGTACGAATAATCTCGTAGAATAGGCGGATGTGATATTTGCAATAGGGTTATATGACAGATATTCGATATAAAAAAGTAGAGTGATTTATTATAATGAAATTAGCAGTTAATAAATTAACTATCAGTACATTATGGTAATACGCAGAATAGATTAGGAATTTCGCAAGTGCGTGGGCTAGGTCGATGGCCACATAGACCACATCCGTAGATACAGTATCACTAGGCAAGGGAAGCGCGGACCGGACTATAAGAGGGACCCCGAAATGGCCTGTATTCAGATTTCAGACGTGTTCACTCCACTGAACTGAAAGCACCTTCACGACACTTTGTACAACATAATCGTAATTTGGACTCTGCACAAATTATTGAAGAACATTATAATAAAACCACATCTGTCTACACTTTATTTCAACAACTACCTTATCATCATCAGCGAAACGGTCTAGCTACCTGCACCGTTAATATTATACAAGTAGTCCTCTGGACTACCAGAATATTACATTATCACTATTTGTGAAAATCACGTCTCTTATTATCCTTTATAAAAATTATAATGTGATAATATAATAATCATCAATCATACAGGTTAATGATGGGTACTTTCAATTCATTTTAGTGAACTAATTCATGTGATTCAGCTCATTAAAATGAATCGATTCACTGAATCAATTCAATGATTCAGTGATTCAATGATATTTTAATGAGCTGAATCACATGAACTAGTTCACTAAAATGAATTGAAAGTACCCATCACTATTCAATGTTAAGATCTAGAGATAGTTAAAGTGATAATGGGAACAATTATTTTAAAGTCTCAACGATTTATAAATGTGACTAATATTTTAAACCTAAGGGCTAATAATTATTTATATTTATATATAAAATCAAATTGACAAACGTAAAGTATAATATTAAATGAAAAATGAATTACTGTCACTGCATTATTTATGTGTTAATTTATATTTATTTACATTGAAAATTCAAAATTCAAAACATAAAATGTTTAATATGTTGCGGCTTTTTCCCTTTAATTAATTATAAATGAGATTGAAGACAGAATATCTTTTTGTAAATTTATTTGGAAAATATACAATACCAGTTTTGCAACAATTGTTTATATTTTTCATTTACAAAATTAGTTAGTACTATAGTAGGTACTAGAGTACTATAATATAATATAGTTACATATTATTTTGAACCCTAATTATGTCATAAATTTTCTGGTCTTATCTTAATAGCATCAATGACAATAGATCAGTGCCGTAACTAGGCTACTTGAGGCCTGTGTGCAAAACCAAAATATTGAGGCTTCTTATTATATTTTTCAATACACACGTCAAAAACTTTTTTTAAAGTCAGCAGACTAAAATTCGGGCTTAAACAAAAAAAATTTTTAATTTAAAATAATCTATAATTTTAAAACAATTTCTCAAGGCTATAACTAACTCAAAAAAGTAAAAATTTTCCAAAATGTAATTTATTGAAAATATTAATATAAATATTTGCTGAAAACTTCAATGGTCTACGGTTATTAGTTTTCGAGTTATACCAAAAAATACAATTTTTGGTTTTAGGTAAAAATGATAATTTTTTTTTTTAGTGACGCTTTGTTATATCTAAAACTAAAAATTTCAGTCTCGATCTCCAAAAAGTACCAACTAGATTCACTTTTCCAACAGAAAAAATCTGATCTCGAAATTCGGAATATTTTTACTACCCAATGTTGATGACCGACAGAAATGAAAAAAATTATACACGTCTTGTAAAATCAATACATTTGTTCGTTCCTCTCAAAATCTAAAAACTGTGATCACGACTCCATGCTATATAAAAAAAATGAAATACATTGGTTTCGTTTCCAAATCAATAATAAATAATTTATATATTTTAATAATTTTATATTAGTTTAATATTAGTCTTTAGATCTTTTGAGGCCCTTCGATATATTATGAGACCCGAGGCCTGTGTGCGGTGCACACTTTGCACACCCGGTTTTTACGGCACTGCAATAGATGCACCCAAAGGTCAATGAACTGTTAACTGGTTTTAATAGTATGAACTTTGAAAGTGGTAAAAGTGATCTAAATTGATGGGTCTACATCTCGGTCTACATTGTCTACACTTTTTTCTGTTCTATTATTTTTTGTACTTTGTCTTACCGGTGTTTCATACTTAATATATATTTTGAATTAATATATTAATATGGAAGAATTTGGATCCAGTAACATGGAAGAGCTAAAGTGCATGGGGTGTGTGTGTAATAAATATTTTAGTTATAAAAGAACCTTGAAGCTACTGTAGAAAACCAGTTTGTTTTTAAGTAATAATGTACAACCAATAGTCAGGTATGGATTCATAATTTAATTTAATTTTTACCCTAGAACTACAGAAAAAAGAAAATAAAGTATGAGTATATAATATATAACAAATTTGTTTTTGTCCATTATGTTTTTATGTTACAATGTATTTTAAGGTTTTTTATATTATAAACGGTTGGTATTGGGAGAAGTACAGAACATACATACTTACCACGATTATACTCACCAATAATATATTTAAAATATTTTAATATCCATGTGCTTTTTTTACTATGATTTATTTTTATATTTTATTTACTTTAGGTTGACAATATTATATAAAACGACCTTTTTTATAGCTCAGGACTCACACAGTAACACTTGTCACTTACTCACTTATGCTTTATGATATCTATTGGTCTGTAAAAATGTAGCTTTTTTATACGCTGTGTCTAGATACCCGGGTGCCCGTGAGTGATATGAGAAAATGGTAAGAGTGGTTATACGACGGTTACCAACTTGAGTTGGTATTGCACAACAAGTCGTGGGATATTTTCGATTTGCGGAGCAGAGCGACGGCGCCGAGGAGCGTAGCGACGAGTGCCGCTAGCATGGCATCACTGTAAATGATTTACGATTGTTTTTTCAAGTTTGCCACTCTGTGGGACCTTTGCCGGGTATTGAATATAATATACACGGATGGGTCCGTGTATGTAAAGCGTACACGGGCACCCGGGTACCTAGACACAGCGGTTTTTATATATATTATTTATTATCTATGATCACAAAGTATGATTTTCACAAATAGTGGTAACAAATATGAACTGAATCTGATTGGAATTTTGGAATTTTGCCCCCCCGAAACGCTCGTGTTCCACGAACCAACATGTTAGACCCATGGTTACCAATATTATGAAAACGATTCCAAGACTGGCGGGATAAGCGACGCGGGGTCGGCTTGTTTACCATTCCCTATTTCAAGTATGCCACGCCCCCTGGAGACCGTGTTCAAGGCCGCAATCGCCTGATTCGGCCAACACACGGAGTTTCGTACCCCTGGTTCTACCTGACTATGCTTTGTTTGTGTACATATTTTTTTTTTTATAGTACATTCTTTAGGACTTAGTTTATTGTTGTGGAAATAATGGAATTTATAGTAATGTACATCGGTGGCGATGAAAGATACAAATATGAGGCATACGAAAGATTCAAAGATGTAACACAGTGATCGCCATGATAAAGTAAATATCATTTAAAGTTAATTTCATAATAATTTTTAATTTTATATCAAAGCAGATTTACTTTAATAATATGGTGGCTGCCTCAAATCTCAAATACAGCAATTTATTAAATTATAATTTACTTGCTAAAAGCTTATAACAATTAAAAACCTAATTAAATACCTATGCACAAAAATAAACAAAAATATATATGGGGGACGAGGTGGCCGAGCGGTTTAACGCGTCGGTTTTGGCACAGCCGGTCCGGGTTCAATCCCCGGCCATCGGGTGGCATTTTTCTCTGGGCAAGTCACGGTGTCCGGAGAACAAGTGCCGCCATCCCCCCCACTCCGGGGCATGGCGGAAACCTACGGGTGCCCCAATAAAAATTCTGCACACCACAAACCACGTGTTAACAAACCTACCGACTCCCCCTACAGTACCGCAGGCTAATGACCATTAGTAGTTGAAGCGTTAACCTCAAAAAAATAAATATATATATATCCTTTTCATATATACTATTTCAATAGAAGTTTACATAAGTAATACATCTATTAAATAATTATGATGGATACTATTAATATTATCTTAATTCCTAAATCTTAAACAACGGTTCTGAAATCAATGCAATGTGACTTTAAAACAATTTATTTAACATGCATTTTTTAATGCAGGCCTCATCGCAAACCCGTCTGGACATTTTTAACGGAGATCCGTAAAATAATAAAATATAACAATAAAAATAATAATACTTACTTGTTGTTTTCGGTTCGTTCAGAATCTGAAAAAGCCTACTGGCTCAGATGAACGTATGTATACCTAAATAGTAAATAGGTATTGTATAGGTAACTAAATTTCAACACAACAAAAATTAAATAATCCACTTATTTTCAAACACACATGTGAAACTATAATATTAAATTTATTATAGGTTATAATATGTCAGGAACGCGTAGTTGTTAGCTTACGGTCTTACGTAATACATGTAACTATAGGTATGGTATGACCAGGGGTATGACACCCTCACAATTCCTAATGCTATTTGAAAAAAGTGGGGACACGGCCTTGAACTCATGGGCACTGTCATTTTGTTATTTATGAGAATCAGCTGACTGCTCATATCATATATTTCAATATTTAATAGTTGATACCATTATGATAACACAGAAATGATAATAAATTATATTATAATTTATAATTTATGTCGAACGTGAAATGCGAAAAATTATAAGTTAATAGCTGTTGTTGGGTAGCCGTAAGCCATATAGGCATAGAAAGGTTAGGTTATAACTTGTAGTATTAAAACGCAAACAAACAACAAACCGTTTATTGTAAAAAAAAAATCGTTCGTAACAACACTCCTAAATCAACAGGTATTCATTTACAACTTCAACACTAAACCACCAGAGATCGACCACCAATCAGAGTGTCGCGTCTGTATTGTTCTGTGGTTATAGGTTAGTTAAACACGTAGGTACTGCGATTCATAATATTATTATTAAAATATCGTTTAAAGTTTGCTTACATTTAAAAGCTTTGGTCGTTCTGTGGTATGACTGCTTTGCCCCACTCCCACACAAATTGGTGTAAATAGTAAATACAAATTTATACTAAATATCTGCTAAACAACGAATTTTAGCAAGCTACACGACTGGAAACTGACTATAGACCAGTGTTGACAGGTGAAATATTGTATAATCACTAGATACTCCTTCCAAAAATCACCAGTTATCACCATCCATATGATAGGGAAAAATCACCAGATAACCAATAAAATAGTTCTAAATTCACCATTTTTTTTTTTTTATATATAATATGTATACAAAGATATTTACAATTTATTAAGTTTTGACTAAAACACGAACTAAATTTATGATACCAAATCCACAGCCTACTAGAATTTGGTTCATGACAAAAATTAATAGGTTCACATGAATACCCTGAATAGGAAACTTTTTGTTTTATTTTTTTATTTAATTTGGAATCTTTTATAGACTTAGTGCATTTGGCAAGTTCGAAGACTAGGTATTTGGAAGCCTTTGTGGAGCGATTAGTTTTTAACAAACCTGGGAGCTAGTTTCACCATTTAAACCAAGAATAGTTTGAAAAAAATCATTAATGTGCTAAAAATCACCAGATTTTGCATAATTTCCAAAAGTTTTTCCCCAGTCACCAGGTTGTATCAGAAATCACCATATCTGGAGATAAATCATCAGGCCTGGCAAAACTGCTGTAGACTGACGGACCGAAACGAGTTCCACAACCGTGGAGACACGATTAAAATGTGAACTTCCTAAAACATTTCCGGATTTGCACTACTGGGAGCAAGGAAAATCATTTGGAGGTAACCAAATAAAGTAACCAATAATCAACATAGAAGCGACACCGGATCAGCAGGCTGACCGAGCTCTATACCCTGTCCCTGAAGAGAATAATCAGTCGGCTGACTGTTTTCGTCAGTGCCTCGCATCCCCCATCAACTTCCCCGTGTTAACGTGATAACGTGGTTCTCGAAGTACCAATCGAATCATTTGTGATGCGCGAAAAGTGATTATTCTCTTTTAGGACAGGGTATAGTTTACCTGTGATATGAAATCAGAAGCTCAAAAACATATACTCCGGCCCACGAGAGAACGTCCGTTAAAACTCGTCCGACGCTGCGCATCTGCATGTTGCCGAATAGTGGGAATGACATCATGGTGGGAGAAAACAGACGTCGCGTATTACTATATCGATGCGCGGTTTACGTATGGACTCTCGTGGGCCGGTGTATAGATACGAACTAGCGCACCAACCGGAAGTTAAGGCGCCTTCACAGCTCACCGTGAAACGTGATAATATATAATTTGTTCCCGTAAAAATATTCTTAACCAAAAAGTTTCTTACCATACGGTAAACACACGCTCTGAGTAGGATTGAACTCAACTTTACGGTATAAGCGGTATAGATAAAGTATTAAGAAAAAAAATGATGGTTAACCATTAGATAACCACATGGTTCAACCAATCACAGTTCTAGAATATATCACGTTTCACGTTTCACGGGGAGCTGTGAAGGCGCCTTTATACGTTTATTTTTTGTTTCGGTGCGTACTTTTGCGTCCCAAAATGATTTAAATTAGTATTACCATGATAGAACCACAGAACTGTGGTATCATGGACTAATATATAATGGACTGGAAACGACATGGTCAGCGGGGGCCGGGGGACGGCAACCAAAAGGTTCCTCACACCGGGGACCTAATGTTTTCAGCGCTACTACAGCACTATGTATGTTTACATACATTTCATTAAATATTAGCAGTTTTATGGAAATTTATTGTGTTATTTATTTGTACAATATTTTCTTTTTAAATGAGTTTAATCGTTCAATACGAATGACGATGTACCATTGAAAATACGTGTATCAAGGAACAATTTTTATATAATTTAAATATGTATATTCTGACTCACGGTTTTGACTTGACCTAGTTCAATACTTGTGGTATGATATGATTTACGGTAGTTGCATGGGTTGATTGACGGACAGTGCACGGCGTCGACGTTGATCACGGCAGCTAGGCTATGGACTGGTGCGTGTGTCGCGGGCGATGTTGAACAAAGTAGGTATAGTTAGTGGCGACGGCACTACGTATGAGTTTATCACGGCACAGTCGTTTACGGTATTTTTACGGCGGCAACGGATACTATTTTGATATTCGGCGTTCACGAAATAACGTTGACACGTATTTAATATTGTATGCGTTTTATTATTTACGTCGGACAATAAAAATAAGAATAATAATAACGGATTTCACGGCGGCAATGATATACGGACGGCGGCGGCGGAAACGCTCTCAGTTGTACTATCTGGACCAAAGTGTAGGCCCCAGACACAGCTCAGTAAAACAACGAAACAGCCTACTATTGCGGACGGGGCGACGATGGTTCGGCGTACGGTAACGGTATCTCGGCTTCTCGACCGTGCTGCTTGAATATAGTGAATAGGTCCGAGACACGGTGGAGAGGGAAACGGAAGACTGCTAACGACTGACAATTACTGCTGTTTGCCGGCTGCCACGGGGTCTATAAACAGATGATCCCGGCGGCAGCCGTGTATCAGTATGACGGTTTTGCGTGCTCGAGTTTTGGTGAATACCACCATGATGATATCCTTTGGTGTTTGCAACGCTTGTTCTGGCTGGTATGACGTAAGTTCCACTCGAAACGTGTTTAATTACTTCGTAGGGTCGATAACTTTAAGTTTTAATAACAAACTTGTCGCTGGTACGTGCACGGCGAAAAGAGTGGCGAGTAGCGCGCCATCTAGTGCGCGTACCAGCCACACACGTTCACGCGAACGACGGCCGTCGGCCAGTAGTACTTGCCTTGTCGTCCGGCGGCTCGGCGGTACCTACTCAATCAAAAACCTAATCTTTACTTAGGTCTAACCATATTATATTAGTGTCCATATTGTAATGAGTTAAAAATTTGATTTAAAGTAAATATGAGATGAATACCTAATGAATGAATTAGATGGTATGCGATGATGAGATTATATTATAATTATATTTTATAATTATTAATGCATCTGCATTAAAGTGCAGTTAAATATTGATTTTTATTATAATATAATATCTTTGACTCATTACTAATATTATCACTTAGGGGATGAGAACGAGAATTTTCTTTTGATTTAAAGTCCGGGTGAATTAATACTCGAAGAGTATAGAATACATTTGTCACTTACCTTTCGTAGAACTTGCGATTCTGGATCATTTGTGTACGATCTTACTGGATGTAATAATTTTCCAACGATCAGAAACATAATACAATTGATTTATTTTTATATTTTAAAAGAACAATTTAAGTATGAAAAATGTACAATAATTGTGGTCAGATTGAATGAGCGACTGAGAGCCGTTGTGTGTGTCGTATGGGTTTTTATAGACGATGGTCTGACTGTGTCTGAGACGGCACTTTTGACCGTAGTCGAATTTATTGTAGATATCGGCATTCTTCTTTCATGCGTGTGTCGTGTGTCATTATAATTTTAGAATAATGTATAGATAATTTGTATTTATTCAGCTGATTATAATATTGTACTATTTAATTTATTTTCTTAAATCTAAATATAATCTAATACAATTATGATATACGTGTATATCATAATTGCAGTATTACAATATGCATAGTCAATTTATGTCACATAAGCATGTTAATTTTGAATCAATAATTTCATTTAAAAATGTTCTACTTTTTTCATAGAATTATAAATTAACATTGAAAATAAATGATTATTAAAAATTATATTAAATATAAAATAATAATACTAAAAATTTAAATATGTTATGACGTATTTTATTACCTGTACTAGAGTTATGAATTTGCTGTTCATCATTATCAATTTTAATTACTGTCGATTTAATTGGTAAATCTGTTATTTCTGTATTTCAGAATTTTGAGATACATCTATAAAATACATAATTGTTTTTATCGAGGTATATATTTAATTTATATACTTAATAATGGTATACCTAATAGTTAACAATAGTTAATTAAATATATTTTTAATATAATACCTTTCTTAGAACCAGCTGAAGAATTCGCAGCAAACGAATTGCGTCCCAAGATCCCTTTTTCATACAAATTGCGTCCCGATAATATTTAACAACTACACTAATTGCGTCCCGATAATATTTAACAACTATACTAATTGCGTCCGATATAAATACATTATTTTTCTTCCCATTTAATACAGACTTAGGACTGTCAATAGCAACATTAAATATTATATTGCTAAAGGTAGGTTAAAAATATTGTTTTCTATCGTTTCGTAATTATGTACATCAAAAATATTGTTTTCGTCGTCAAATATATAATAATAATTAATAAAATTAATAATAATAAAAATAATTTCAAAAAATATAAGTTAGGTTATAAGGTTATAGTTATCACATGTTATTGTAATATTATTTATGGCTCTGTAAAAATTTGAACGATTCGGTTTTAACATAATCAAAACGTGTAATTTCGTTAACGTCCTGTTTCATCATTTGATTTCTTAAAAATTCTTGTTTTTCACATATTTCACGTCTTATTTTTTTTTCTGTGACTACTGCTGCGAATTTTTATGTAAGTATCTTTTTGTACATTTTTAAGTACATCAATAAATTTATAGATATTTGGATGAGCAGAATAAAACATACCGTTCAACTTTGAATGGAAAGCTTCACAGCTATTTGTTGTCCTTGATATTGATCCCGAATACATTGCCCTTAAAGAAAGAGGATAGTCACAATCGGGGGTTATATATGTGTTTAAAATATAATCTGTAAATGTTTCTACTATTTTATTCTGTGGTAAAATTGATACTATATCATCGGTAAAACAGTTTTCTACATCTTCAGGTTTCAAAAAAGGGAGATCAAAAAATGTTTTTAGGTAATTGCTTATTTCTGAATTTAGATTATATTCATTACTCAAACCCGGAGCTTGAATTTTTCTCCACCAACTCTGGCCTAAATAGAATCGGCATCCTTTAAATTCGACAGATGGCCAAACAAATAATGCAGCCGAGTGAATTGCTTTTTCAAAATCAGCAAATAACATTTTCGGTAAAAAATTAATATTATTTTTTATACATTCTGAATTTAGATGAAAAAATGCTTTATTGTAAGTTTCTACATTTTTGTCAATTAATAAAAAAAAAACTAATGGTATGAAAACCCGGGACGCAATTAGTATAGTCGTATCGAAAACCCGGGACGTAATTAGTATGTCACAAATCGCAATTTTTATATCGGGGACGCAATTCGTATGCAGCCGAAGAATTAACACAAAATGTATCGATTTTTGGTAACTTTTGTATTTTGTCTTGTTTTTCTTTTCTCAATTTTCTTTTTTGGCTACCACTTAAATATTTTGTACTTGAAGCTGACATAATGTAAACGCCAATTACGTATTAATAAAAATAATTCAAAACGAACTATAAAACTTAAAAACATTAACTGTTCGTCTTTACGACTACACATCAACAATAAAATTACATAGGAAAGAAATAATATAATGTAATGACTATAGGTAATAAACTATAAAGATAGTAGACCGTTTAGTTCGTAGGTATCTGAATTCTGAGTATCCACGACCGAGACGGTCATGAACAAATTTCCCCAATTCTATTTTTAAATACAGTGATAATAAAATATATGCCTATTCCTTATACACAAAACCTGGCTATGACGCTATGTGTCCCCACTTACCATGCTATAGGTGGTAAACACGGTCGACGGGCCCCATCGCATATTAGTTCAAATAAGGCCGGTTTTTGTTCTATGGTCTGGCGTTCCTTCCCCTTGAACGGGTTTACGAAGGAAATAAGGAATGGAGTTTTTAAAACTAACAAATATCCCTGAAGAGAATGAATTATTTAATTACTTCGACATCACATATGTAAATGGTTCGTTTAAGAGAGTTGGTGCTGGTATGAATATAAAATTAAGAAAAACTTAACCCTTATTCTTAGCAAAAAAGTGAAATGTCTATAAAGCCATATTCAATAATGAACACAGAACTTATAATATATGTGAATCGTGGAACAATCGCTTCACACACTTGGTAGGACATAGTCACCCAACAATATGGGTGCTAATTCGAAAAATTAAATTCAAGGTTGGAACTTGGAGCCGATAGGGAAAAGATTGCACCAAGTGACAATTGACAAAAAATAAAAAAATCGAAATCTATTCAAAAAAATATGAGGCTCCAAACGTTATGCGAACGCATTAAAAACTAGTTAGGTGATGAAGAGTTTTTAACACAAGTTGGAAACAATATTAGGACTTTAATAAAATAAAGTAATATTAATTGGTGTAATTTCATAATTTATGCAATATTTTTAATTAAAATATAAAATAAATATTTTTACATATAAATGTAACTTTTTGATTGTGCGCTAGTAGATAAACTAGTTCAAAACCTAAGTTTATCGTAACTATACCGTGTAGTTTTTTTTGTTTCTTCATAACGTTTATTCTTTAACAGATTGACCGCCATGAGCCCTTTTTTGGGCTCTCACTAGTTCACTCCCGTACGCCAAGGGGGTTTTTCATTGGTTTACTTGGAAACAGTTTTGATGATTTAAACAAAAATTGATAAAAAAAAAAAGTAATAATGATATCACGTTTAAGAGGGCGCACTAGTAGACAAAATATAGCCTAAAAACATGGTTTCGTAATTCCAGGAATACGGCTTATTTAAGAGTCTTACAGTATAAATACCTATTACAAAAATTGTAGAAGAGAATTTTTCCTAGAATCGCAAGAAGCCCGATTTTCGATATTTTTATTAATTAGTTAAATAATCAATTGATAAAAAGATAAAAGAAACTTGTTAATTTACCATGCGATATTGGACGATTGGAATAAGATATCGATAATCGGGCTTCTTGAGTTTCTAGAAAAAATTCTCCTCTACAATTTTTGTAATAGGTGTTTATACTGTAAAACGCTTCAATAAGCCGTATTCGTGAAATACGAAACCATGTTTTTCGGTAAAAAAAAACGTTTGATTACGCTCGTTATTTGTTACGCCCGTTATAGACAGCGACAGCGCTCGATACTAGAATAGAATAGATGTTCATAGTTCATACCACCACCGATAACGGCAGTAAGGCATCGTAGCCCGTAGGTCAAATCCAGTTTTCTGTGGCAGTCATGCGCCTGAACATAGTTTATAAATACCCCCAGATAAGAAAACGATTATTATCCAATATTTTGTGACAAATATTATTTAATTTTGTTTGGTTTTATATTTTTTATTCGTATCCGAATTATATACAAATAAAAACTAAACTTTTGTTCTTCATATAATACTGCTTATTGAAGCGGTTTACAACAAAACTACCTAATATGAAAATTGTAGAGGAGAATTTTTTTAACATTCGTAAGAAATTCGATTTTTGATATCGTATTCTTATCGTCCAATATCATATGGTAAATTAACACGATTTATAACTTTTTATCGATTAATTATTCAACTAATTAATAAAAATATCGAAAATCGGGCTTCTTACGATTATTAAAAAAATTCTTCTCAACAATTTTTGTAATAGGTAGTTTTGCTGTAAAACACTTCAATAAGCGGTATTATCGAATTATCGAACTATTTGGGTATGATAAAAAATACTAATTATTAAGATATCGGAATAATTAATAATTAGGTAAGAAAAAATCAAAATTAAATCAAATGTTATTTCATTTAGTGTACATTGTAGTATATACGTATATTGTATACAAATATGTGAAATATGAAACAATACAACTATTACAAATTAAATGTCATATATTAATTATATTATAATCGTTTGTGTTCGGAACACCGATAAGATAATAATATGATACGATAAGGCAGTCGTCCGTCGATAAGTATTAAGGGGATTCGATACCGCGATGTTCTGTTTTTGTCTAACACACACGCGACATAGTATTTTAGACGTGTTTTTTGCCAAACATTCCAATTGATCTATTGAAGCGATAAGATTTCTGAAAACAGATTTGAATTTGTCGTCAAGCCTGCTTGAAATCGACTTTCCCACATTTTTGATTTTTTGATTTTAACTTCTCCAAAAATTGAAATACCAGAACTTTTAATTACTCTTTTTGAATATGACATTTTAAAAAATTTGGGGGATAATATCAAAAATGTGGGAAAGTCGATCTCAAGTAGACTTGACGACAAATTCAAATCTGTTTTCAGAATTCTTATCGCTTCATTATATCAATTGGTATGTTTGGCAAAAAACACGTCTAAAATACTATGTCGCGAGTGTGTTAGACAAAAACAGAAAATCACGGTATCGAATCCCCTTAAGTACGATTAAATAAAGAATTTAGTACACGGGAGACAGCGACGATGTATAAATTCCCCATCATAAGCCCCACATAAAAAGTCGTTAGAAAGCTAAATTTGTCGTTAGAGTTTCTCGAAAGTTGAATTCGTTTTTAATATCGTATATTTTGGTTGGTCTATAAATAAACAAAGTATACAAGTCGGTTAATGACTTGTCCGACGGAAAAACATAGTTGGACACCAAAAGTTCGCCGACTAGATAATGTGAAAATCAAACTTAGCGGTAACCGCTCAAACGCCGCAACAAAACATGCGACGGACGATTCGCTTCGTCCGTCTCCAAAGTGTGGTGCGTTTTTTAGATTTGGCCGAGGGATCGTCCACGGCTTCCACTACCAGGCTTGCGTCGCCGTCACCGCGGCCGCTGTCGCCGGTATCAGGTTCCAGTTCTGCCTGGCCGGAACGCGTATTTACGGATGCTACTCGAGACTGGCCAATAGATCCCAAATTCAGTTAGGGTTCGTAAAACAAATTTATTTTACGGATACTACTCGGGTCTGGCCACTAAGTAATATACCGCTATACTCAAATAAAGACTCATAAAGTTCAATATGAAAGCTGGGCTATCTCCCAATATGCGGTCTACCTCCGTTTTGTGTGCTACGTAACTATAAACATGAGCATAGTATGCGGTCTATCAATGTTATGTGTTCTACCTATATAGTTGGGAACAAAAATGCAATTTTCTCAACCCTGTGACCCACTTGGGGAGGTGTTGCACAGCAAGTCGGGGGATATTTTCGATTTGCGGAGCGGAGCGACGGCGCCGAGGAGCGTAGCGACGAGTGCCGCTAGCACTGCATCACTGTACGATATTTTTTCAATCAATTGCATTTTTGTTGCACCGAGCCACCAATTTGAAAAAAACATCGTACAGTGATGCGGTGCTAGCGGCACTCGTCGCTACGCTCCTCGGCGCCGTCGCTCCGCTCCGCAAATCGAAAATATCCCCCGACTTGCTGTGCAACACCTCCCCAAGTGGGTCACAGGGTAGTAAAAAATAAATAAAATTTTTTTTATACTTTAAATTATACTTTATTATACTTTTAATATTATTGTACTTTATTACTTTAATATTATTACGGTAGACCACGTCCATTTTGGTAGACCGCAGTGGCATAGTGGCCAGACTCGAGTAGTATCCGTAAAATAAATTTGTTTTACGAACCCTAACTGAATTTGGGATCTATTGGCCAGTCTCGAGTAGCATCCGTAAATACGCGGCCGGAACGTGTCGCTAGAACGGTTGGCAGTTCTGGCACGGTCTCGTCTCGTCTTGTCCGGTCATCTGATGGCGGCGGGACTTCCGGAGCCTCGACAACGTTGCCCGGGACGAGCACAAGAGGACGGTCGACGGACACTGACGGCCGACGGGCCAGCGCTGTGTGGTGGCAGCGGGATTTTCAGAAAAATAGGGGCAGCCGGCCGCAGGTCGACCAGGTCGAGGCCCATCGACTAAGCAACGTATAAACAGAGCAGGGGCGGAGTGGCCGGTCTGGAAATGGGAATTTTCCAGATGGCCTGGACCATACTATGGCCCGGTGGCCTGACCATTTTATTAGATTTTTTTTTTAAATTTAATTTAATTTACAAAATATTAGTTAATGCTAAATGCGTCGTAAATTTGTTTCTATTAAATTATTGTACTACAAATATTATTAATGCAATAATACTATAATAGTACATTGTGATAGCCTCGTACAATTGTATACTCTTATGAGAAATCTTTGGATATAAAATTACAAAATATTTGGTACATAAAACATAAATATAGACATCAAATAAAATCAAAGCAATATAATATTGATATAGGTCGGTTATTTTTATAATAAAACACCCATTTTAAACATTGAAGTATTTAAAAAACAGGCTGAGAAATTTAATTACCAATGATTATCTTGAGTCTTTTATGCTAACGGCCATTGAAAATAAAATTCTCATGGAAATAGATAACAATATTATTATAAATGCAGTTGGTGAGAAATCCAATCTATTTTCTAAATTATTATTATGAATGTATAAATCTTTTTTATTATATATTGTTTACAATGTATGTATTTATCTATTACTTATTACCTTATATCTACTATACCTAAACAATTAAAACACAATGTATAGTATAATTATTAATATTTCGTTGATTTCAACTATTAAACCATACCTAGGTACTAATTTTATTTTTCAGACTTTCAGGAATAAGTACTTATTGGTATATTAATATAATGTGTTAGAAGACAGAAGTTAAAAGAAATAGCAAGATAGTGAATGAAATACTTTTATAATACTAAAAGTAGTTTTGAAATAGGTAAATAGAAAAACCAAATTCGAGCATAGCGAGAAATTTGGTGGGTGGCCTGAATAAATTTTAAACTCCCGGCCTGGATTTGATCCCCACTCCGCCCCTGAAACAGAGAAAAGTGAGAGTCGTCATGAAGTGAAATTAAGATAAAATGGATCGATATTCGATAATATCGATAAGCGTGTAACGTAAAAATTAAAAATAGTTAAAACTGGTAAATATTATATTTAATAGTTAGGTACTAGTTAGCCAGGTACAAGCACTACAAGCAGGTAATAATTCGTATTGCATTATATCCAGAATACAGTTTGGCAACGTTGCATGGTTTTAACGAATTTTTATTAAAAATATTTCGGGCGCAAATTGATACAGATATTTAAGTAAACAGGAGTTTTCATTAAAAAGTAAGTCTACCGATGATCGAGCTCGCGGCGTAATGGTACGTGCATTATAAATACACAGGTGACAATTTACGCAATGGTCAATGTCAATATTGTATGGACCCGCTCAACTAGACTGTTCGTGAAATAATAATGCGCCTCCTGCGATGTCAAACCTAATAATATTTTCGAGAACCCAAATAGATTCTCAAAATCGATTTTAAGTATAACTTGAAAAAAAAACCCGTAGAGGTCAACATGTTAATTTTATCTTCATTGAACCACTTAATTATTTTTTTGACTTTTTAAATTATTAAAAATAATAAACAAATGACAATTAATAGAAATACATATTATACGACTGACGTATATCACGTAACTACGCAATACAGCAACGTCAATAGTAATATTACAACGATATATATATTATAATAACGACAATTAGATTTTGTAATCGGCCAAGTTGATTAAGGTCGTCGTTTTCAGGGAAAACTCATACTGTATAACCTACCAAAATATCCAACTAAAATCCAAATCTATTTGGTTTTCCCAAAGTGTGACAAAAAGGTATACAATTAATTTTGTATGCTGAAAGTAGGTGGGCCACTCTTATGAGTGGGCTCAGTACAAATGTCCCATTTGTCCTTCCAAAAATATGGCACTGCTCCTAACTTCTGGGGGGTCGATATGTGAATGTGAGATAACAGGTAGTCATTGGGTTGGAGTGCTTCTAACTGTCCCTGTAATTGTTCTCGTGGCTACATTTAGTTGAACGTAAATTTTTTGGGAGTGAGCGCTCCTCGGGGAAAAAAATAAAAAAAAATAATTTTTCACAAGATATTAACTAAAGATTTTAATTTTTGTTCACAATATCATCTAAAATACCTTTTTTGCTATTGCTAGTTACTTTATAGCAAACAATAATAAAAATAATAAATATCAAATCTACGAATACGTGTAAGTCCTTGACCTTTGTTCTAATATTATATCATATAATTGAGCTTGCATAATTGTTAATCGAATCTATCCGCGTCTACTTCGTGAATAAATTAGAAAAATGTATAAAATGTTATGGGAGAGCCTTCCCTAGTTCCCAATAATGTTGTATACTTGTATATATGTTGTCGATTTAAAATGTTTTGACTATTTGAGGAAAAAAATAAATTACGAATAGATAGGTTCGTTTGGATTGCAGCAAAACTAATAGGTACAGTGAATCAGTAAAACCTCGATAGCTCGAATCGGTTGGGGGCGAAAAAAAATTCAAGTTATCGAAAATTAGAGTTATAGAAAAAATTGTGTTTACTTATTGAAATGCTGGGTCGAAGATATTCCTTTGAGTTATCAAAAGTTCGACTTATAGACGTTCGAGTTATCGAGGTTTCATTGTATATTATATTATATTATAGCTCCCTATAGGCTCCGTTCAGAATCTCAAATAGCATTTGTTTACCCGTTTGTAGAATGTAGATTATCAACTTTTTTAAAACTAACTAAATTGTACTTATAAAAATATTAATTTGCGAATTAAAATCCATTCTATTGATTACTTGAAAGTACGTTTACACGTACAATAATTAACACTGGCTTGTTTTGGCCTAATAAAAATAAGTCACATGTTGTAAACATCACCCTTGAATGTATTCGGCAGTTGGTGTATAATTTGTTGTTATATCATTGAATATTGATGTAATAGACTGCTGTTTGTACGGTTGGCCTACTTTTATATTATCGTATAACTAGCATGGTCCAGTCTTCAGGCATCACGTCGAAGTTTCACTAGTGAGTCGCTCTTGCTCAACGCGTTAACAAGTAATATAATAATAATTACGACCGATCGGCGGTCGTATAGCAAAATTAATTTTGTGTATATGAGAATTAATAGTGACTTATGAATAATAGTAAAATTAAAGTAAGGCGTAGTGTTATAGTGTTTCAAATAATCGTGTTGTGAACACTTATAGATTTTAAACGGCCTGCGAATAAAAAATTAAAAAAAATGACCGAAAGTAATCTTCTGTGCGCGTGCATGCTACGGTTGTCTATTCTAGTCGGTCTTCTATCAGTGGTGGTCACTATAATCTATTATACGCCTATTCCCGATTTTGGTAATTATACTCATTATGTACCTATATATTTTAAACATACTTATATCATCAATGGTGTTGTGCGTTATGCACAATGTACATATAATGTATAATCATTAACCATACTATAATAATTTATGTGTGAGTACCAATCTGAAGTGTAAAATCAAAAAGCTTAACTTTATATAGTTTTTATAGGGAGTTTCGTATTCTTGAGATTTATACTTAAAATATAGATAGGTATACTAGGTAGATATATCTATTGGTATAAATGTAAATAGTACCTATATATTATAATTTATAATATACAATATGCAACTGCAAATATTCAAATAAACATTACACATAATGGCTAACTAATTTGAACTGTCTGGGAGTTTTGATGTGGTATAATATTATGAGTGTATAAGTTCAAAGAAGAAAAGATAAAATTTTTTCTGATGCTAGAATGATTGTGAGTGTCTGACAAAAGTTGAGGTAACCTGCAAAACGTTAGGCTACATTTCGTATATGATTTATATTATTATGTGTTCATCATATATATATATATATATATATGATTTTCCTTGAATACATATTATTTTCAAACTAAATATTTGGTAATTTCGTCAAGGTAAAATATACTGGGACTTAAACGCCTGGTCATTCACGTTAGACGTTCGTCATTAATTTCAGTATTTACCTACATAGATGGTTGCCTCGTCGATGTATGTTATTTACTAATTTACTATGAATGACTATGACAATATTTTTCAATAACTATTACATGCTAATCATTTTTATCATATTTCATAGAGAACAGGGTTTTGAGTTTAAGTATTATATACTTACATAGATAGATGGGTGAGTATTGAGATTGTAGAAAGCCACTGTGACAAAAAACATTAGATATTATTATTACGAACTATATTAATTTAAACCTTTTAAGGTCTGGTGAAAATACCAGCAGTGTGTCGTATTAATATAAACGAGTGAAAGCTATACGATTGCAATTAGAATCGCTCATCAAAAATACAATACAAATATACAATATATTACATCTATAATAAATTATTGTCGTTATATTGTATGGTAAATATAAAAAAATATTACAATATTAAAATGTTTAAAATGTTATAGTACCTACTACCTATACAGTTTTGTAAACGTGGTATGGGTCCAATAGAAATAAAAACAGAGACCACATGTATACATAGAATCTACATTTTTAATTTGAATTGATGAATATTCATTCACTATATTGAGTTTGAGTATTTAATGAAAGATATGAGCGTAGATATTGCTGCTGATGGAAGTACTGCGCAATCTGAGTGTGAAAAAGAGAGATGGATTTATTTTAGAACCGATCATAGATTGTTGAGGATTATCAGCATTATTAATTTTTATAGTAATGATAGCAGCATTCGTATGAAGGTGCGTGTATGATATCACGCGCGAGTACTAATTTATTAAAAAAAAAACAATTATTTGTTTGCACCATCCTATTAAAATTGCATGGATTCGAGAATAGTGATAAAGATACCTTATACGTTACATAAAAAAATTATTTTCTGGTCCAATTAAATTTTATATATTACTCTTCTTAATTAAAAAAAAAAATTGCATATGGATGAGCTAGGTAACCTACTAAAAATAAATAGTGTCTTAGAAATTATTTAAACCTTTTTTTTATACCAAAATTCAATTATTACTCTACGTGAGTTTATATATTGGAGTTCTTTTTGCCATGACTCTAAATTAACATAATATATATTCATATCCTTAAAATAACTAACATACAGAAATCGCTGCAGTTATTAATTTGAACATATATTGCCTTCCTAAGTTCACAGTAAGTTGTGACCAGTAACATAATAAGATATTATACATTAACCAACATAAATCAACTTTGTTTTATAATAAAAAAAACTCAAAATCAGGGAGAATTATATTTTATATTTGGTTATAGGTATATACATTAATATGGTAAAAAGGGCTATTTTTGACAGCCAATATGGATGTATTTAAAAGTGTATAATATCTTGATGATTAATGGATATTTTAATGAAATGTAATATGTATATTAAGATAACTTATATATTTTCACAGAACAAAATAATGTTACGTGCTTACGTTGAGTCGATAAATCATATATTTTAATTTGGATTATTGGTGGTGGGTTGTAAATTGTAATACATAATTATATGCATGTATTTCTGACTTCATTATATCAGCAATTGAACGTTTACTCTTACACTTAACTCCTACTCCATTAATTGTACACATCAACAAGATTAAGAAAAATAGGTGTACTTATAATAACCATTTTATATTTGTTTGTACATACTATTAAATTATAAGACTATTATTATTTGTACCTACTACGCACTTTACGCGTGTCTACTTAACCGCATAGTATAATAATAATTAATAATTGTTGAAAGGTATTTATATTGAATGTTATTGCATAACTAAAAATATTAATTCAAGTTGTATACAATTATATTTTTTCTTTAATACAATTCAGGTACTATTAGGATTTTTTATTTCAAATTAGCCATAAATAGAGTAAATATATTATTGGAATAGACGTATAGTAGAAATATGATATTTTGTCTGTTGAATCACGAACAAACGAGCGTCGGAAACGATTTTTCACCATACATTTTAAAGATTGATATTTAGGGTGTGAGCATATAGATTGTAGGGCCTTATTTGGCATCCCCTGATGTCAGAGGGTAGAAGATGTCTAGTTATTCCACATATGTATAACAACATGCTGAGGTATTCAAGGTTAAAATAACAATATATAATATATATATTTTTTTAAACAACATATGTGACCGTGATGTGAACTGAAGTTAATGAATATTATAAATTATAAAATAAAAATAGATTATTTATCATTACAAATCACTTACTTGGACTTATTTTAATAATTACCTTGTTTGTTATATTATGGTAACAATGAGAAAGAATCAAAATAATATTATAATATATTAAATTTATTTTCTTAAATATATGAGTAACCAGTAGGTAGGTATAGTATGTATTTTCAATCGACGAGTATTATATATGTATGTATATAACAATTGATTTTCTCGTGTAATTATGGGCAATAATATAACACTCATATTTGTGCATCAAATTGCGTTTGTATTTTATCCAGAATAACCGTACAATGCAACACGTACAATAGGTGCAATAGTTTTTTATTTGCGGTATTGTGATTTGAAAATAGTAAAATAATCAGTGGGAGAAAGTTAAGACTTAACAATGAATCAAGTGTGTAATACTAAATAATGCCAGATAGGTACTTCTTGAAAGGGAGATTGTGGGCTACGGCAATAATCACTTTTCGAGGATAGCACATTTTTAATGTGTATGAGCTAGAGTGCAGTATAAAGTATGGCTTCAGTAAGGCAGTTAAAAGGTCTTAAAAGTAGAATTTCAGTGGTGTTAGGCGTAGTTACGATTACAGGGTTAGTTCTATGGAATACAGAGTTACCAAGTGAGTACTTACAACCACTTGTTACTGATTCGTTAAGTATTAAATGAAAACAATTAACAAATTACGCGATGTATATAATATAATATTGGGTATAGGTATTCGTTTCAAGAATTTAGCGTAGTTTTAAAGTGATGACGACAGTTAAATAAAAATCTCTAACGATTATATTTATGATAATTTTTTTTAGAAGCATCAAAACCAAATTGTGATAGAGAATGTCATGAACTGGATTGGCCGTTAATTTGCAGATACAAAATTGTGCTCGAGACTCAAAAGATTCAAAAGTAAAAATTTGTTTAATATGGTTAATATCATTTTAAAATAGTTCATCGCTTTACTAGGTATTTTTGAAAATGTAAATACCTACTATGTGTTGTTTGATTGTGTTGCTTGCTTATTAGTCATTAGAATGAATTGACCTATTATCAAATTTAAATGTAAAAATATTATTATCTGTGTAGTGTGTTTAGTACAATGGTTTTTGTTCATGTTTTTTGTGATATTAAAATTTGTATTATATTATATTTTAATTTTTTAGTTTTCACGTATTATGAGTAAATAATATTTAAAATATTACGATATGAAAATGATCATAACTTGCTTAAAAATTAAAATAGGTATACCAAATAAATAAAACCAATGTAGAAACATAGATAGATAATATTCTATAGACTATATTAAATTTGATCTTGATAATAGGCTAATTATCTTTCAACATTTTATTTTTTCAACAAGACAGGCCAAGACCCAAAAGAAAATAACAATACGATGAACAAGTTGATAACGATAACAATAATAATGTGAATATGAGAATTAAATAGGTACCTAATAAGAAATATAATAAATTATAACTAAAGAAGATAAAATATAATTAAATGACTGCTAATTGCCAAGAAGAGACAAAATGAGGTTCTTCATATTTTATTGTACACTCATCAGGTGAGATAAAGTAGCATTGGCTAAGTAGTTGAAGCAGGAAACCAGAATAGAAAATGGAAAAGAAGATATTGTGCAACATGGTCACATGGATCCTGTGGAGGGACTATGAAATTAATTTTAGATAACGATATGGTTGAATCCATTCAACCATAGGTTGAATATTAACTGTGAGATGGATACAACACACGCCGGCGAGGCGGTGTTGTGCATCATCGAACATAATACTTTAAATTAGTATAATGCCAAAACATTTTATTTAATTCATAATTAAATTAATCATTAGATATTATATAGCACCACCTATATGACGTATGCAGCAAGCGTAATATATTATTATACATTTGTCTCAAAATTAGTGTCACTTATAATTTGGTTATTAAGTAAGTTATGATAAATGAACTGATAAAATAATCATATTTTAGCAATTGTCAAAAATGTTCCTCCAACAATCAAACGGAATGCCAACATGATATTTATTGTGATAGATTTTCAGAGAAAATTATTACTGCTAATAGACAAGTTCCTGGTCCATCAATAAGAGTATGTTTGATGATTTTATTACATATCTAATTTATTAAATAGTTATATTAGGTATACATAATATTTATAACTTGATAAGACATAATATGTGTCGATAAGTATATAAGAAACAATAATATATATTATATTTACTGTACCTATAATATATACAATATTATTATCACACGTAATACGTATAGAAATATACGATAATATGACGGATATAAATTATAATTATTAAATGAATAACATAATAATTTTTCCCTGCTAAATATTAATATGTATTGCCGTATTGTAGATGATTTAATCAGTTTTTTTTAAGGAGACATGCACCTGTTAAATTCTAAGGGTGGTATTTATAAATTGTTCCTGACACAAATATATATCATTATTTTAGTCAATCCATAATTGTTAATATTAAATACCTAATAAAATAATATTATTTAATTACCTACAGGTTTGTGAAAACGATATAATGGTTATTGACGTTGTTAACCGAATACCCGGTCATAGCGTTTCGGTACACTGGAGAGGTCAGTGGCAAAAAGAGACTCCGGTAATGGATGGAGCACCTATGGTAACACAATGTCCAATACTACCACACACTACATTTCAATATAAATTTAGAGCTGCTCAAGCAGGAACTCATTGGTGGCAGATATTATCGGGTAAAATACTAAAATCTCTAAGTGGGTACCTAGTTAAAGTGCATAATTTATTTCTACAATTACTAATTAGTAATTCGACTAACCGTAAGAATGTTGGAGTTAAAGCTACGTATCGATTTATACACGGATTCAATTAGACAAAACAATAATAATAATAATTTTTATTCAAACGTCTGTTTTTAATAATTGAGTGATTATTATGATAGGTATATACTTATGCAATTTTACACGCGCACATAGGTACCTATTATGTAATATTGTATTTACTTGGAAGACAATATAGTCGTTGGAAGCGTTTAAATTGTGCGCAAATATAGTTTCCACACCTAGCCATAAATTGTCATTTATAAATTGTAATACTATTCATACAATAATATTTTTATTAACAGGCGACGAGTTGTCTGATAGAGTATATGGAGCATTCATAGTGAAGCAGTCAAAACGCAGAGAACCTCATGCCTCCATATATGACTATGATGAAATTCCACACGTTTTACTTGTAGAATACACGACCATCTCTCAAAATGGTATCAATGAAATGCGAATTAATGGAATCGAATCTAACACGGTAAACGAAACTATTCAATATGTCTATTAGGTATCTATAATTAAATTAACTATGTAATAAGAATAAACAATACAAACCATATTGTAATATATTATTTAGTGTACGAATTCAATCTATAGACGTCTATAGTATATTGGTATAATCCTATAACTGAAAGACAGATTTATGGTTTAATTAAAAATCCGTATTATCATTGGCGATGTTAGTTGATTTTTACTATGTGTAAAAAAACTACCACTCACTTATACCGGTTATCACCCAATATTCGAAGGCTAAAAAACCTATATTTTCATACCAAACACTATATTAATATTAATATCAAACAGCTCTAGTGAACGGAAAATGTATATTACAAGAGCATATTATATGCTTACAATAAGCATGTGCATAAAGTCGACGAGCACAGATTTAAATAAAACACGATTTATTGAGAAACCTTGAAAATGTAAACACAACTATTACCTAAATTGCAGAAGGATATATAGATTTGTATTTTTTTGGTTTCAGTCGATCACGGTACAAAACAATAGCAAGTATAGATTCAGAACAATAAATACAGGAGGAGTTTCACAATGTCCAATTGAGATAAAAGTGCATAAACATCATTTAACAGTTATAGCAATCGATGGTCATGCGATTGAACCTAAACCAGTAGACGTTATTCAAGTTGAACCAGGTTTAGTGTTAAATAAACATGTTCACAAAATCCTAAAATGTATTTTGCTTTAATTTCCATTATATCTGTGTATTTAAAGGTGAAACGTTGGACTTTATTTTAACAACAATCAAAAACCAAGGAATTTATGACATGACGGTCACCTCAGAGGGTCACTGTAAGGATTCCAATCACACACACACATTGTACATACATTACAACTCGACATTACATAACACTATCTCAGACACTGACAATCTTGTAAAACCGGTGAGTATAATATGTTGAGTTCATATGAACAGATTATGGTAAGTAACAATTTTAAAGTTAAGACAATTATCATACGTCCTGTATTAATTATAAATTTAAGATGAAATTTTAAATTCCAGTCTTCTTAAAATACACTGTATAATAATTAATCTATATTTTAATGTACTTTATAAATAATATGTTGTAAAAAAAATTACTATTAATATAATGTAGGTAGGTATGTACCTATTTATGTTTTTAATATTAAACTAAAAACTCATTAGAAATTCGTATAATAATATAAACATTATATCATTTTGTAAACTTTAAACTTCAAGTATTCTGCAACTTGCAAGTATATCTATATAGTATATATTCTATATATAATATAACTATTATTCAATAATATGTATTTATTATATGATTAATAATATTAAATTTTTTTTTTAAAAATCAATAGGTTGTGGCGTTGATTATAAATGCATAATAATTATTTTATTAATCAGTGGTTATGGTTTTTTTTTTATTGTCTATAGTTTTGAAAATAATCAGTTATTGAATAGCCGTTGTAATTCAAACTTCGAGTTTATTATACTTCCGATAAACAAATAAGCTAAATCGTTAAAAAATGCTCACCATAGACAGGAATCTCTCTTCACTCTATTATATTGTTGGAGTTCTTCCAAATTACATTTACAGACTAATAGTCTATTCAATTTTGCTTGCTAGTATGAATAATATTATTCTCGGCTGATTGTGCACTTTCATATCAGTCAATGGTAATTATTAATTTCTATAGATGTTAAAAACAATGGAATTTCACTATACAATTTATAATTTAATAAACATTAAATAATCAATACATGTTACAAGACCTAAATCAAACACTATACTTTTTGATCTATTATAATTATAAAGTATCTATGTTCAATTCAACGATTTTTTTTTTGTAACTAGGTACCGTTATAAATTATAATAGTTCTTCGGGTCCAAATAAAATAGTAATAAATAGTAAACAAATCCATAACAAAATCTCAACTTTCCCATCACAGGCGGGAATGTCGAGATTGTTTTTAGAATCACAAACACTGAAGGGTTTGAGGGATGGGGCGAGGGAGTGACCTTCTTATTAAGTCATGAGATGTTCTGTTTTTGCTAATAGATAAATTAATTTTATAAATTTTGTTTATTGTTTCTTGTTGATACAAACATAAAAATATAGATTATAAAAGCATTTATAGGTATTAAGTTTTTGTTTAGCAAAGCGGTATACTAGAGTAAAATTTTTTCACTTCCTCATTGAATTTACCTAAAGTCCTAAAACCTAAAGATACCCTTAAAACAATGTTTTTATGTGTGGACTCACGGTTGTGGAGTTAACTAACCTAACCTACTAGCAGTACTCACCAGTGTTTAATATTTTGACCAAAAATGTATTATACCTATAATTCATCTTAAAATATAATAATTTATTACAATGTTATAATATTTTGAATGTTTTTGAATTCTAAAAAGACCGAATATGGGGAACGACACTTGTCCATTACAAGTCTTGATAACTTACCCTACGAGTTATCTGCAGTCGAATTGAAAAATACAATTTATTTGGGATTTTCTTCGATTAAATATCAACTTGGCGGTAAGCGAAACAATTAAAACACAATAATATCAAACGGTATAACTATCAATAACATACGAACGTTTACAGAAGGAAGGTGGTCATTGCCGAATTTCAACAACATGTCGATGGTCTTACCTTCCGCCCCGTTGCTATTGCAACAGCCCGAAGACATGATAGTGTGCAATGCAGAAAATGTGCCACTCAAATGTCGGTCTAGTATTACGTCTTGCGAGTGTACACATATCATCGACTTGCCGTTGGGTTCAGCTACGGAATTAGTTATTTTCGATACAGGTATACACGCAGTACACCCACACACATATATAATAATAAGATCGAATCAGTCCTGAAATAAAATTATATAAATATTGTTATAAATGTCAATTCACGTTTTGAATAATCAATAAAAAAATAATCACATATACACATTACACCTATCACCTATGCCTGTGACCGCAATGCGATGCGTTCTGTACGTTGTATATTCAATATTTTCATAAAAACGTAGGTGAGCTATCAAGACTCAAGAGAGTTATGTAACGGAATCACAAATTATTATGATTAACACAGGACTATAATTTTGTTAATTAGGTACCGTGTTTGTTATGTTATAACTTTGGGTTCAGGGCTCATATAACTTAAAGCTCTAAACAAGGTTGATATCATGAGCGCAATAATATGTTCTTAAAAACATTCATATAAGCGCTTAAAATATACTAAAAATACTAAAATATGTAAAAAAAATGTTGAGTATAAAAAAGCTGAATAATAGGTATTACATCAGAATTATTTATAGTGTCTTGGTATTCAAATAAATTGATATCTACGATACTGAAATAGACACAAAAAATCTATATAGTATTTAAACTTCAAAATATTCAATAATATGCACATAAAATGTCATAAACACCTATATTAATTTGTAAGTAAAAAATAAAATGTTTGAACATTTTATAAGTTAAAAAAAATTTTATAATATTACATCGGAATTGTTTACTGGGATCGTGATACTCATCTGTTTTGAAGGCTACAGTACTGATAAATAGACACAAAAAAGCAAAATTAATATAAACTTCGCAAATATGCAAAAATATGCAACATACAATTTCGTATTTATAGCATCTTGGTTAGTTTAACTTAACAAATTTATAACTCTCATGGGCATCTCTGATACGTCTAAAAAAAAATATGCAAATAGTAGAAGTTATGAGCCCTGGGCCACTTATACATAACTATAAAACCTAAATATTATATAAATTTATAAAATTTGATTTATTAAAAGAAACGAGAGTATAATGCATAAATGAATTTTCTGTCAACGTGTATGGAAACAGTTTTTCTTGTGCAATAAGTATCGATAATTTTAAAGTATCGATAAATTACGTTTTTAATATACCTAAGACATATAATCGTACAATATAACATTATAACTTTCGTAGAATAGATGCAACAATATTGTTTATTTAGTATTGCGTTTTGAAAATATTAAAAATTCAGTGGGAAAAGGTTGATTTTTGATAAAAAAAAAAACAAAATGCTTACATTTTATTCATAAATCATTATAATTTATAATAATATACATTATATGATATACATCTAATTTCGGGATTATAATTATATTTTATAGGTACTTTTAAATTGTAAAATACATTACGTACATTGTGCACCTACTTTATTCACAGTACACAACGTCACCTGATTATCTCTGATTTAAACTGCTAAACTATGTTAATCGTTTGCTAAAGTGACCATATTTTTCTCAGAGCACACGCTGTTCAAAACGGACAGATCTCATTCATTTTACTTGCACGGACACAGTTTCTACGTGGTCGGTCAGAAGAGCAAAGCGTTCGTCAAGTCGGCAGATCATGCAAAGAAGTTAGACAGTGATTCGCACTTAGTACACAGGAAACTCGACAGGTCGGTGCTGAAGAACACCGTTGTCGTTCCAGCAGCAGGTGTATCTGTCGTGCGATTTATCGCTGACAATCCCGGTAATGATCTACCATTAACCTAACCGAAACCTTAATAGTAAGATTCCAACCTTATAAAATAAGGAAACCATGTTCTAAGGAAAAACATTCGTATTTACTAACGCAAGAAAAGTCTTTATAAACAGATCTTTTGTAAATTAATATACACAAAAGGGCGAAAACCCCGTATTAATATAAACGCTTTTGTTTAACAATAATGTCATACCATTGAGTTTCCCAAGACGGCAATTTTATAAAAAGTGCACTTTACATTTATTAAAAAAATCATTAAAAACATATTATTTTTTCCGTAGATTAAAATAAACAATGAGCTGTTTTCATTTTCAGCTATTATATTTTACGCTATACACACGTTTCTTTATCATGAGTAATATAATTTTTTTTATAAATTTAACATTTTATATCGAAAATATAAACATTTATAAAATGAAAAGTAGTAAAATGTATTACCTATGAAAATATGAAAATACTTAAAATTAAATAAATTATAATTTATTAATTGATTACAATTTGAATCCAAATCGTACCTTTGAAGTAGTAATTTTTCAATTTTCTCAATAATTTCTCCAACTCATCGGTTCTCAAACTGTGTGTCCGAGGAGCCATAGGGCTGAAAACCACTGCTCTAACTCTTAGTTTACCAATCTTAGGTAAGACTAAAGTAGCCATACAATGCCTCTAAAAAAGAAATGCCATCTAAAGAAGTTTCATTAAAATTATTTTTATCGAATAGAATTTATAGGTTTCAAATTAAATATCATAAGACACCACAGTGGCGTTATCCCACACGTGCAAAGAGTGAGTGCTCTATATTCCATTTTGGTTTTTATCAAAATATATTTTTAAACAATGTCTCCAAATAAATATATACATTATCGTACATATATTTTACTTTCATATAAGTATATAACATATATATACTTTATTCTTATAAGTTTTTACGTGAACTTCGAGGGAATTCAGGAAATGTACGAAACTTTGGTAATTCAACTTTTAAACATTGAACACATTTAGATTAAAAAGATACATTAACATTTTTTTAGATTGGTTTTATCATTTTTTCAAAGTTTTATGTGTTTATCTTTACTTTTATAAACTTAAAATATTTAAAACTCGTATAAAAAAAAAATAAAATAGAAAATGTCATCATATCTTTAAAAAAAAGTTTTAACTGTTATGTTTTATTGTTAGATAAAACAATTGTAAAATAATTAATGGTAATAATTTATTTAATAATCATATTTTTCCATATTCACAAAGGGAAAAGTCCAAATTATAATTTATCTTTTTTGATAAGCTCTTTTTAAATATTTAATTTAAAGTTTAAACTAACGATAAAAAAACTAATTTTAACATAATGATTCATATATTAGATTAACCGTGTTTTTATTAATTTATCTTGTGAAAGAAATATTTGAGGAATTATTATTTTTAAATCTGTTTTGTATCCACTCCAGTTCACTACCTATGCAAACATTTGAATTATTATGTTGGACTTAAATATTTTAAATTAAATAATAATGGCACTCTAAGTTCTCATTACCACCATCGGTAATATAGAGAGAGTTTGTGTGTTCGGGGGAGGTTGTTATTATATTTCCAATTAAAACTTTGAACAAAGTTTATAGGGTGTCAGGGCACCGGATCAGTCATTAATTACATATAAACTTATTTTCTGGGATTTTAAGCTATTTACGATCAATAAAATATTTGTTTACAGTAATTTCGGTAATATGACTGTTTTTACAATAAATTGCCTGAAATTAGAAAAATATAAAATAATCAAGTCATTTTAATTGTGTCTGAAATTTAATCAACCGGATAACCCTAAACTAAGTTTTTAGTCTAAAATGTAATATATAAATATCAATCAATCAGTTTTTAAAAAGTTATAACCATAGTACATATCTATGGGTAAAATATAAAACTTTAACATAATAATAAATGCAAAATTTTTCTGAATTTAGATTACGTATTATTGGAAAAATCGTCCCATTAAAAGTGCATAAAGTATAAACTATACTATTTAAACTAGGTACAAATTAATAGAAATAATTATCCTCAATTATTAATATACACTAGAATAGAATTTTTAATAAAATAATTGTTTACATCATTTGAATAGTTTATGCCACCAACAGTAATTAATTGTGTGTTTCAGGATATTGGTTGTTTAGAAGTGAAAAAACTTCCGAATGGTCCAGTGGCTTGTCATTAATTTTTAGAGTGTTAAATCCCAGTGGAAGTTTTCCTCAGGTACCCGAAGATTTTCCTAAGTGTGGAAATTTTATAGGTCCAGAATTCTTTTTGGCCTGATTTTGTTGTATTATTTCAACCGTCGTTACCGTATTAATTTTGATCTCCAATATAATCTTTAAGTTGTATGATAAAATAGGGGCTGTTGTAGTAGTTAAAAATATGAATGTTATTTTTACACGTAATTTTTTTAATTATTATAAATCAGTGTGTAATCATTACCAATATTATGTATAAAAAAAAATATAATGTATAAGTATAATGTATTATTTACCAGTTATCTACCACTTATAATTTATTTTATATAATGATGAATTCACTTACCTCTATGAAGACAGAATTTGATATCAGAACCTATAAAATTTTTTTTTTTTTTTTCTTAAGCTTCGACATACAGCAGTTATCAGCTTTAAATTCAAATTATCTTATATATTCTATTTTATACATATTTTTTTCCATTGTTATTCTTAATGTCTTTGTAGGTTAATATTTTATGTAAGTTATATGGTTAGTCTTAGAAAAAAGTGTTATTTTGTTTGTTGTGTTAAATTTGTGATCCCGGGATTTCATGTAGTTGGTTGGGTATATTTTCATTTTTTTTTCTATACTTAATATTTACGACATCCAGTTAATATACCTTCCTTATATGTTTTATTATTAATTGTATATTTATATCCCGAAGGTTGAGACATGTAGGACTGTATAAAAAAAATAGGATATTCTTATTTGGCCATCAATTATAGTCAAAAGTAAAAAACACGAGGGATAAAAATATTAGAGTGCCTCATGTGAGTGTATTTTATGGTACTTACATTTTGAAACAAGTTATGATCGTTTTTAAATTTTAAATTTTTTGTTGATGTTAAAATTCATATAACTTGCTTCAATATTATTATATAAAAAAATCTTAGGTGGATAATATTCTTACTTTTAAATTTGATAGTACCTAAGTTAAATCACTCTAATATTAAAAATAACCAGAGTTAAATTAATTTTGTTAGGAAGACTGAGACAACATACGACGTATACGACGTCCTTTATAGCTTATTCTCAACTGACGACTATTGTGACTCTGCTGTAAGTCTTGTTTAAAAGTCTTATCCATATCAAAGTATTTTGTATGGTTATTGATTATTACAGCGATATAAATTATTGTATACAATTATAGATTTTAAATAATACCCAATAAACTTTTTTTCTTAAAAAAAAAAATATATAATTGTATAAATACAAACAAAAAATATGATAAACAAATAAAGACTAATTATAGATACGTTTTAATATATCTACTGGCTAATACCTAGGTATATACTTACCGTTTTTAAGCCATAAGAGAAAAATATTTTCATTTTATATTATTTGAATGGTCGAGTGTTACTTCTGGGTAGCTACTCCCCTCACGATTTCTCAGTCAACTTGTACATTTTCCGCTCATATGCTTATTGTAACTACTATTACAGATTGTATATATTCTTAATAAATGTTTAAAAAAAATAAATATTATTTGAAAAATTATATTAAAAAAAATAATATTATTCTATAAATATATGATGTTTTGAACAATTTTAATATTAATAATACAATTATTTTGAACACAATGCAATTAATGTAATTGAAAAATATTACCACAGTAAAGGTCAAAGACCTTTTAAAAACTTGACTAATTAGTGATTACTTTATGTTAATTATACTTAATATAATTATATGTATTATAATTTTTATTATTTCTGAAGTATACTTTTTACATATTATTACAAGATCTCAAGGTAGTATATACCTACTAATAAAAATAGGTGTATTTTTCTGGTTTCTCAGTTTTTGATTTACATTTACTGTTAGTATAAAATGTTTAGCTATATATAGAGACCACTGGACCAGATGTTTCAGTATAAATAGTTCCAGTTAAAATATAAACCATAAGGACAAATCATCAACTAATTTTCGAGCTTATTTAGTAATTAGGTACATAAGTTATAATTTATGTTAGTTAAAACTTATAAGTTATAACTTATAATTAACTTACATAAACAATTTGTAATTAAGGTTTACAGCAAAATGAAGTTGATGATGTACCTACATTTTAGAAAATAAAATGTTTGTGTATAATAAACACAACCACAATTAATTATTATAAGTTACCGCAAAATGAAATAAAAATAAAATACGATAATTTAAAAGATAAAAGTAACATTGATTGTGTTACAAAAACTTATATCGCTAGGTTATTAATCAACTTGATGTTTGCTTGTGATATTAAATATTCGCCTTAATATTGTAGGTATACAACAAAATGATTCATTACGAAGTGCTTTAATTTTTTTCCAAATTGAACTCGTTAATTTTTTATCGACGATGAAATATCTATAAGTACGTCGTTAGTGTATAAAATAATTAACCGAAAACGTTTATCTTTATATTCATGATTCACTCGTTGAATTGTTGAAGGTTTAAAAGGCTATAGAGTATTTAAAAAAAGCTAAACATTTTTAAGGGCTTTAAATGTTCAATTTTAACGTAACGTTTGCCGCACTTTTAAATGTCACAATGGACGGTCGAGTGCTATTATAATAAGCGTCAATAAAAACAATATAGCTTATTTAATATGTTATTAATTAGTTTTGAGTATTCATAGTATGTAGTGTGGTTCTTTCTGCAAAGTGAAAATATAGTATTAAAGCATTTTTTTTGTCTTGTTAATTATATTATCAAATATTTTTAATCTGATTTAACTTTTTAGTTAAAATAATTTTGTTATAAAAAATTTATTGAACCCACACTGAGGCGAAAACAATTTCTAAAATATGTGTGCACTGTGGTTTTAAAGGTGTAAGAAACTCACTTGATTACTTGATCAGTGATCATATTATACCTAAGAATTTACTGGTTTGGAGTTTTTTTTTAAGTTTTTTAAAAGGGGTTCAGGTCTTGATAGTTTTAGGATAACATTCTAAGGATTCCTAGGGACGGATACCGCAAGTAGTGTAAGGGCACAATAACATCCACCAATGTAATATTTCAGATATACTATATCCAAAATTCAGTGTCAGAAAAGTTCGTTTTATAAAGGAACTCGTTCCCGTTCCTCGTTTTTTATTCTTTTTTAAAAAGGAACGCGTTCTTGTTCTTTTACATTTTTTTTAGGATCTCAGCTGCAGTTGTTAATGGTGTTTTTTGCGGACAACTTTTAAACCAGAAATAATTGGCTAATTTTTATATTCATTACATTTTATGATTGGTATAGTCAATTGAACCAAGATTCTATAATATATTCTAGAAAATAATATTATTAGAAATTACATGCTTTTCATACTATCATTTTTTTTCATAATTTGAGAAACAGAAATTTTCGTTCAAGTTCCTTAAAAGTAAAAACTCTTTCCTGTTCCTCGTTCCAATATTTTAAAAAGAACGTTTTCCAAGCTATACAAGGAAAGCGTTCCTTCCCAACAGTGTCAAAATTTTAACAAGAATCTAACCTGCTGTTAAGGCTGTTTTGGGTGATTTTAATTATACATCGTGGTCAACGTACAGAGTTGGTCTTATCAATCCCGAGTCAATATGTAAATTGAGACAAGAAGAATTAGAAAATCCGCAACGTCGGAAACGAGGTAATGTGATTGTTAAGGATCCAAAGAAAAAACTGGGAGATTTTATCACCAATACTATATTACTGTTACTACTTATTGCGAGATTTAATTAAAACTGTTTTATTCAAATTAAAAAGTGTTTAAAATCATTGAACTACCTAAGAATTCAATTCCTTGTTCTGAGTTAATTCGCTCTGTGGACTTTTATCTCTTAAGCTCGCCTCAATGAAGATACTCAATACTTGCCCACTGTATACACAGGTAAGAAATTATATTAATATATTAATTCATAACCAATGGTAATTTGTAATAATATTAATGAATGAAATCATCAAATAATCTATTATTATTTCAAAAATTTGCAAATTGTAGATTTTATTTAAACAATGAAAAAACTTTTAGTTTTGTATTCTTGATTAGTATAGGTAAAAAAAATTTTATAAATAATGATCGTACCCATTTAATATGTTAAAAAATCCAGATATTTTTAAATTTACAAAAACAACAAATATCTGGCTGCAATGTACATGAATGTTTGAAAAATCTACAATTCGTTCCCCTATTACATAGTTACCATACTTATCAATAACCATTACCATTTCATAACGAAATATTTTTCTTACGGTCCAACAGTTTTTTCGTACCTATATAATATACTGATTATTATTCTGTACTTATTGTTATTCTATCTGATTAATATATTATTATGTCCGACAATAACAGTTTTACCGTGTGCGGAAGCTCATCTGATATCGACAACGAAATAATGGAACAACCGTCGGCGACGTCATCTACCTTGATCAACGACTCACAGGTGGATTCGGATCAGTGGTCGTTCGATTTATCGCCACTACTGTACCCGGATGACGAACAGTCTGAAGTTGAAATCTTGCAGGCGAGCGATTGTCCATCGACAGACGTTGTATTTAATATGGACGACGACGATGCAAACACAACGGATTCAACGGAAGATGGCGCATACACGGTGTACGACCCTTCACAGAGGCCACGAATTGTATGCGCCATCAGCGAGCTCCGTGACCAACAAGAAACGACGACGTTATTGACTAAGTCTGATTTCAAGGTGTTGGACGAGCTCACCGAAGAGTTACTGGTGACGGCAGTAAAAAAATCGTTGAACGTACCACCTGTATCTTTGTGTCCAAATGAACAGTCGTCAAGTGACGATGAAAGTATTACATCGCCTGTACCATGGATTATGGTACCGAGGGTCTTGGACAGGTTGTTGGAGTTTGAAGAAGTGTCGTCAGAAATAAAAAACGCCAACACCAAGTACGGAATGCACCTGCCGCCTTTACCGTCGTGTCTAGTGAGTGCGCCGGAGCTGGAAAGCAGACTACAGCTGTGCGAGTCTCCTGCGTTCGACATATCGACGCCGACAACTGTATCTGTGCCGAGCAACCCCGAGCTTCTGGATTCGGATGTCGAGACACTAGGTCCCGTAGAGATCCCATCCACACCAAATCCAATGTCTAAACAGGTCGCCGGCGATATCTTCATACCGGAACATCTTATTTCCGAGGATTCACGAGAGGGCAGGACACGTGATCGTATGACGGATATCGCTGTGATTCCAGCTGGTGATTCTCCGGATTTGCCGCCTTCCACGTCCGGCGAGACGGAGTTTCCGGGATTGAACACCGCGAAAAACTCGGATATAACTGCCGTTGAACGCGTACGTCCGGTTCCACGCCGTTCGTTTTGGAGGCGCACCAAAAAATTTGTGAGACGATTGTTTTGCTGTGGTTCTACCGAAATCATTGACCAGTAAAATATATATCGTATAGTTTTGATCCTTCCTGTTTCTTTAGGTTAGATGGTTCTTTATTATAATGTTTGTATGTACCTACATGCTTTTCTATTTAACATTACAGTTTATTGTACCATACTTGTATATTATATAAATCACATTATTTCTTATTGAATTGCTTAACCTCTAAAAGTCTTATCACACATGCCCTTTTTTTTTTTTTCTAATTACACATAAGAATATAATATTAATGACAATAGTAATAATCAGAACAAGAATTTATGCTTGTACATTTTTTTTTTTTTTACATATTAAAAATGCTAGCATAAAATATCAATTCTCATTACGTAATAATATAATGTTAATACCCTATTAATCATCAGAACCAAACATTATTAATACATTTTTTCTTTTTAAACAAAACACAAAAAAAAATATCAATACAAATAATTATAACAATAAGAATAATATTGATACATTTCTTCAGTAATAATAATTGTGTAAAATAATAATGTCTATTGCATTAGCACACTTTTCTGACCATACCCACATATTGTCTTTCTTTAATAACTGCCTAAGTGGTTCTATTATTTTGGACATATTAGGAATAAAGTTTCTTAAAAAACCTATCATACCTAAAAATCGTTGTAGTTCAAGTTTATTAACTGGATATTCTAATTCTTTAATAACTTGTATTTTTTCTGGGTTAGACTTCATTCCATTTTTATTAAAAATCATTCCAAGGGATTTCACTTCTTGTACACAGTATAACTTAATGTTATAATCTCTAGCTCTTTGTATCACATTTCTAACTATATTATCATGTTCTTCAATTGTTTTAGCACTTACCAATATATCCATATATTGTGACACCTGATATATCCCCAAAATATTTGTACACTAACTTTTGAAAAAATTCTGGTATATTTTTTAATCCAAACGGAGCTCTCAAGAATCTATATGTTCCATAGATAGTATTAAAAGAACAGTATTTACTCGATACCTCATTTAGCTGTATATGATAAAAACCATCCTTTATGTCAAACACTGAATAATATGTTTTATGTGATAACTTAGGCGCCAATTCCTTAAGCGTTGGAATTGTATACATTTCTTTAACGATAGCTTTATTTAAGTATGTTGGATCAATGCATAACCTAAGAGACCTATTAGGTTTTTCTACTATTTGTAACCTATTTACCCAATCAACTGGTTCATTTACTCGTATTATAATTCCCTTTTGCTTTAACATTACAGTACACAACTTTATAAGGATAAAAAATATTTAAAAATATAATTTTTTAATGAAAACGTTGTTTTTTAACAACTTGAAACTATGTAAAAAAATATACAGGTTATATTACAGGTTTAGGATGCTTTCTGGATATTTTTTGGATTAAACCCTTCTTTTATTTTAATCCCAAAAATGGATATCCAGATAGCATCCTAAACCTGTAATATAACCTGTATATTTTTTTACATAGTTTCAAGTTGTTAAAAAACAACGTTTTCATTAAAAAATTATATTTTTAAATATTTTTTATCCTTATAAAGTTTTGTACTGTAATGTTAAAGCAAAAGGGAATTATAATACCAGTAAATGAACCAGTTGATGAGGAAAAAGTGTTAAGGAAATCACAAAGAAAAAAAAAGGTGGGCAAGTGGGTGTCGCTCTGCTGTACAGTAGGTTACAATAAAGTGGGTCACTGTATAATTTATGATATTAAATTTGAATTCAACGATATAATAACATTGTATAGGAAAAACGATTCTGAGTGGAGACGGTATGTCAGTCTAGTTATAAGACATATTATATACATATCTAAGGTACCTATTAAACAAAAAATTGACCTATAATAAATTCCAAATTAATCATATCACAGTATCCATTAGGTACTTTTAACGCGTTATACATCAACAAAAACCGTGATACTATCATATATATGTACACTTTAGGAGTTTCAAGTATCCACGAATAATATTATTCAATCACAACAAAATAACTAAAATAGTTATTCTAGGTTTTTCAATATGTAATTTCGTCCAAATTTGAACTTAAAATGTCTGTAAAAAATAACTGTGTTCATATATTTTTTAGATTTTTTGGTAACAGAATTAACTACTTACGTGGTATCTTGTTTTAAATTTTCAATCTTTAGATATAAAAGTTTAACATTTTATAAATTTTTAACTACAAAATAATTGTTCAATTTTAAATTTGATAAATTTTGTCAATATTCGATCTTTAAAGGCTTATAAAAAAAACTGTGCCTATGTATTTTTAATAATTTTCAACTGCTATTGTAACAATATACCAGGAGCCTTGTATTAAATTTTTACGCTTTTTGGCCCAACAGATAAAACTTTATTGATATTTAAAGAAAAAAAAAACTAAAAAAATTTAAAGCTGTAAATGTCCGTAAATAGCTCAAAAAGAGTCAACATATTTTCAAAATTGTATGGTATATAGGAAATGTTAATATAAACATTCAGTGAAATTTTCATGTATCTACAGTTATTCGTTTTTGAATTACAAGTTACAACAAAATAAGGAAATCACTACATGAGAAATCGAGTGAATATCCAATGTTGTAAAAATTTGAATTTCAAACGCTCATAAAAATTTAATTTGACTTTCTTATAGACATTTTTTTTTTGATTAAGGTAGATAATCTTATAAGGAATCTTGTATTACATTTTATAAGATTATCTACCTTTATCAAAAAAAAAAAAATGTCTATAAGAAAGTCAAATTAAATTTTAATGAGCGTGTTTGAAATTCAAATTTTTATAACATTGGATATTCATTCGATTTCTCATGTAGCGATTTCCTTATTTTGTTGTAATTCAAAAACGAATAACTGTAGATACATGAACATTTCACTGAATGTTTAAATTAGCATTTTATATACACCATAAAATTATGAAAATATTTTGACTCTTTTTGATCTGTTTACGGACATTTTGAGTTTTAAATTTTTTTTCTATAAATATCAATTAAGTTTTATCTGTTGGGCCAAAAAGTGTAAAAATTTAATACAAGGCTCCTGATATATTGTTACAATAGCAGTTGAAAATTATTAAAAATACATAGGCACAGTTTTTTTTATAAGCATTTAAAAATCGAATTTTGACAAAATTTATCAAATTTAAAATTGAATAATTATTTTGTAGTTAAAAATGTATAAAATGTTCAACTTTTATATCTAAAGATTGAAAATTTAAAACACACATAAGTAGTTAATTCTGTTACCAAAAAATCTAAAAAATATATGAACACAGTTATTTGTTACAGACATTTTAAGTTCAAATTTGGACGAAATTACATATTAAAAAACCTAGAATAACTATTTTAGTTATTTTATTGTGGTTGAATAATATTATTCGTGGGTACTTGAAACTTCTAAAGTATACTACTTTATATCTATGATAGTATCACGGTTTTTGTTGATGTATAACGCCTTATAAGTACCTAAAAGATATTGTGATATGATTAATTTGGAATTTATTATAGGTACCTATTATGGGTCAATTTTTTGTTTAATACCATAGATATGTATATAATATGTCTTATAACTAGACTGACATACCGTCTCCACTCAGAATCGTTTTTCTTATACAATGATATTATATCATTGAATTCAAATTTAATACTATCCATTATACAGTGGCAGACTTGTAACCTACTGTACAGCAAAGGGACACCCACTTGCTGGCACCCTTGTTTAGTTTAAAAAGAAAAAATGTATTAATAATGTTTGGTTCTGATGATTAATAGGGTATTAACATAATATTATTACGTAATGAGAATTGATGTTTTATGCTATAATATACAAATATGGTACAATAAACTGTAATGTTAATTATAAAAGCATGTACATACAAACATTATTTATTTATTTATTTATTTATTTATTTATTTATCAATTTAACGGGCGAGCCCAATTACAATAGTATGTGGAACATAAAATAGTATGTACATAATGGTAGTTGTTGAATATAAATAGACAATAGTATAAAATATATATATAATGGTTGGTGTGGAGGTATAAAAATATTTTAAGTGAATAAATTTCTAAGATATAAATTAAATGAACTCACAGAATAACAAATAAAAAGATCGACATTAAAATTATTTACATGTTGCATACATCTAATTAAAGGGGCGTTCTTACCATATAAAGTGCGCTGGAATGGCATATAAAAGGTGTCTCTCTGTCTAGTTGAATGACCAGAAACTAGAAATGATATATTTGACAAAAGATCAGGACAGTAAATATATCCATTTAATAGTTTAAATAAATTATATATTATAATAAAGAACCATCGAACCTAAAGAAACAGGAAGGATCAAAACTATACGATATATATTTTACTGGTCAATGATTTCGGTAGAACCACAGCAAAACACTCGTCTTACAAATTTTTTGGTGCGCCTCCAAAACGAACGATGTGGAACCGGACGAACGCGTTCAACGGCAGTTATATCCGCTTTTTTCGCGGTGTTCCATCCCGGCAACTCCGTCTCGCCGGACGTGGAAGGCGACAAATCCGGACCATCACCAGCTGATATCACAGCGATATCCGTCATACAATCCTCGGAATTAAGATCTTCCGGTATGAAGTTATCGCCGGCGACCTGTTTAGACATTTGATTTGCTGTGGATGAGATCTCTGCAGGACCTAGTGTCTCGACATCCAAATCCGGAAGCTCGGGGTTGCTCGGCACAGATACAATTGTCGGTGTCGATATGTCGAACTTAAGAGACTCGCACGGCTGTAGTCTGCTTTCTAGCTCAGGCGCACTCACCAGACACGACGGTAAAGGCTGCAGGTGCATTCCGTACTTTGTATTGGCGTTTTTTATTTCTGACGACACTTCGTCAAACTCCAACAACCTGTCCAAGACCCTCGGTACCATAATCCATGGTACAGGCGATGTAATACTTTCATCGTCACTTGACGACTGTTCATTTGGACATAAAGATACTGGTGGTACGTTCAACGATTTTTTTACGGCCGTCACCAGTAACTCTTCGGTGATCTCGTCCAACACCTTGAAATCAGTCTTAGTCAATAACGTCGTCGTTTCTTGTTGGTTACGGAGCTCGCTGATGGCGCATACAATTCGTGGCCTCTGTGAAAGGTCGTCCACCGTGTATGCGCCATCTTCCGTTGAATCCGTTGTGTTTGCGTCGGGGTCTTCCATATTAAATACAACGTCTGTCGATGGACAATGGCCCGCGCTATCGCACGCCTGCAAGATTCCAACTTCAGACTGTTCGTCATCCGGGTACAGTAGTGGCGCTAAATCGAACGACCACTGATCCGAATCCACCTGTAAGTCGTTGGTCAATGTAGATGACGTCGCCGACGGTTTTTCCATTATTTCGTTGTCGATATCAGACGAGCTTCCGCACACGGTAAAACTGTTATTGTCGGACATAATATATTAATCAGATAGTAAATATATAATAAGTACTCGTACGTATAACTCTTCGGTGATCTCGTCCAACACCTTGAAATCAGACTATTATGTCTATTATGTCTATGGTCAACACCGATAATATGTCTTCAATTATTGACAAAAAAAATAAATTTTACGTGTAATAGATCTATTATTGGCGTAAACATTCAGTATTTCAAAGATTTAAAATTGTTTATAAAAACAATCGAAATGACAGAACTAACTGAGCGACATACTTCTGAACATTTAAAAGAAGTGGAAAGTAATAATATGCAAATAATATATGATGTGTAAATACTAAATGTATACCTTCTTAAAACTAACGTTTCTGCTAAGTTGATCAAATTGATTTAGTTTAACACTCGGTAATAGTTTTATAGTTAGTTTTAAGTTTATAGGTAGGTATAGTATGTTAATAAAAATAGTTGATTTTTTGTTATTTGTTTTTAAGTTGATACAAATTTAAAAAAAATTCAAAATTGATAATCGTCAAGTGTTTTCAATTACCTGTGACAATGGAGCAAATATTGTGAAAATGGTCCGTATATTTAATGACAACGAAGAGACTAGTAAATAGTAATGAATCTGATAGTGAGGAAAGTGAAAATATTATCCTAAATGGTAACTACTATCTTAATTTTAATTTTTTTTTTGAAGCTGAATACTCAATTATAAACAATATTTAACTATCGAGGAACATTTTGAATTATTTGTGTAGACGATGATGAAGGTTTATCTGATAATCAAGTTAATGCTATGACAAATGAACCTGAATTTGAATGCTGAAAATTTAGAACAAGATGTAGCTACAATTCTCAACTCCAATTATGAATCATTATTATTAACTCAATGCATTAGATGCTCAGCTCATACGTTGCAGCTATGTATAGAACATGGACTTAAACAACCGGCAAATTTGAACATCATAATAAAAGCACGAAAAGTAATTTGAAAATTATCATTAATTCTATAATTAACATATAAACTATGTTATAAGTTATAACTCTTACTTAGTCCAACATACACTTTGTATTTAGTATATAGTACTTATTAACTCTTACTTATGTCTTAAACATAATTTTTTCTTGATTGATTCTCTATTACTTGGCTAAGATATTTATAATAAAATCAATAGTATAATTAGATTAAATTTTAAATTAGTTTTCAAGTTAAACATAAATATATATTATATTGCATTATGTACCTATTATGTATTTATGTAGTACCTAGTAGTTCAAAATGAAAATTTGAATCGCCACAGGGGTACAGGACACTCCTTAAGTAATACAAAAAATAACAGAAATTTTAAATTAATATGGTCTAGGTATACTTAAGAATTAACAATTCTAAAAATCAAAAGATGGAAGTTAACATGTATAAAATATCCCCCCGTATAACTGAACCATTAACAAAATAAATAAATTAGATTAAAAGATAATGGTTTTTTTATTTATTTATTATTTCTACATAAATAATCATTTAAAAAAGTTTTTTCATCTTAAATAATTATGTACTTATTCAGTTGATTTTTTTGTTTGTGATACAAATAATAGGTGGTGAAAATATTATGAACTCCATCATACGTTGCATGGTTAAAAAAAGATAGCTTAAAACAGGCTATACTTGATAATGTTACAAGATGGAGTTCTAAGTATTTAATGTTAGTCAGATTAATTGATCTGAAAACATTCTGTGAAGATCATCAACAGATTAATAATGATTTAAGGTTAAACGTTGGTGAATGGAGACGAATTGAATCTTTGGTAATATATAAATAATAATATTGTTTAGGTACCATTTTTATTAATAATCTTAAAATTTTGAATAGATTACATCTCTCGAACCAGTCAATGTAGCTACTAAAATGCTGCAAAGGAGAGATTTAACCTTAGGAGATTTTTATGGAATCTGGATTCAGACCAAAAATAAATTATCCAGGATAAATTCATCTTTATCAATATCTAAATGAAATGAAAACATGTGAAGTTCAATTATTAGAAAATGATATATTTATTTCAGGTAATACCACTATATTGTATATTTGGTATATGTTTTGCATTTGAATAATATTATTCATATATTTTTTTTATTTTATAGCAGTTTGTATGGATCCACGGAACAGGTGTTTACTAACTGTTCCTAATCAAGAAAAAGCGGTTAATCACCTTTTGAAAATATGGGAATTAAAAGAATCATTGATATATACTGAGGTAAATTATATTAGTATATTATTTTTAAATTAATTAAATTAATTATTTTATGAGTATTTAGCCTATACCTACCAGTTATTTTTTTCTTACTTATTAGGCTAATATTCACTTCTTAGTTTTTTATTTATAATTGTCTTTAATTGACTTTTAAAAGATCTTAAATCTTAATGTACATTGGAACCCCCCTCCCCCCTAGACTGTATATTATATGCAAAAGTTTTCGGCGTCCTAACTTAGGGAATAGGGGCTATCTTCCAAAGCGGGGCTACTGGATAAAATCATCCCCCCCCCAAACCCCTCACAAAACAAAAACCTAAATACACTGTTCTTACTGATCTTACTTATCTTACTAACATTTTTTCAGCAATCTTTTAAATAATTATATTTTGACATGAATAATTGATGAAATATACTTATTATTTTTTTATCTTAAAAAATCTGTAATTAAAAATGTTTAAAACAGTAAAATAGATAGTTAAAAAACTTTTTTTTTAGAATTCAGAAACAGTTTCAATTGATGAACAAATAGATAATGATATCACTGATGATCGAATTGATGAAAATAATAGTGATGATTTTGAAGAATTCCTGTCAAACAATTCTAATACACCTTTGGAAAACTATCAAGTGGCTCTTCACAAGTTTCTAATAGTAATTCATTGTTAAAAACGCAGTTGGAAGAGTTTTCAAAATTAGATAGATTAAATTATAAAGAAGATATTGTTCAGTTTTGGATTGCAAGAAAAGATGAGATGCCAGAACTGTTTAAATTGGCCAAAATACTCTTAGCAGTACCAGCCACACAGGTATTATATTAAAATATTAATTAATTAGTTATTAAATTCAAATCAAAGAAAAATAAATATTTTGTTTTACCTATCTATTTGTTTTTAACTCAACTGTTTTTGTTTAGGTGAGTGTAGAGCGAAGCTTTTCAGGTTTGAAATTTATTTTATCTGACCAGAGAAGCTCAATTGAAAATGAAATACTTGAAAATATATTAATAATACGTGGAAATAGTAATTGATTCAAAATGTATTTTGTATTTAATATTTTTATTATTATATAATTGTAATGTTACTACGTAGTATTTAGTAGTTTACTTAAAAGTTACTTCTTAATGTTAATAGCATTTGTATTTATAATTATGTCTTGTTACTATACTTTCTAACAATACAAACATAACCAGAAATGTTGTTTATACTTTATTTACCTATATTAATTATATTATTTTGCTATTATTTAAAGTTACAAATGCCAAAAATTAACATACCTACCTATGTGTTGTGTCATCCTATATTCCTGTATGTGTGTTAGAATTTAATATTAATTTATATAAATTTAAAATATTCAAATGTAAATACTAAATATACTAATTATATAGGTAATATAATTTCAAAATAACATTTAACAAAAAATTATTAGAAAGTTATAACATAACATTCCTCAATTTGTCTAATTTCAAGACTTGTGGTTTCTTCGATGGAAATATAAAAAAACATTAACTAGACAATAATTAACTCTTTATTAAGCAATAAAGAGTAGACGTTATTTTAAAAAAAAAACGTTCAGTTTCAAAATTTACACTAATTCAAATAACATTTAAACGTAAACTCTAAATTGTTAATAACGGTAAACGCTTCATAACGTTTAAATTTGTAAAACGTTTAAACGCATAAGTTGAATAACGTTTGAATTTTTATAACGTTTAAATTTTAATAACGTTTAAACACATACATTGAATAAAGTTTAAATTCTTTATAACGTTAAACGGTCATTCGATCATAACGTTTAGTATCCAAATAACGGTAAACGGTATTATTTTTTTTTAATTTAAGCCCTGATTTTATTCATATTCTGTATAATAACTTATACATTTTATATAATGTAATAACGTAATAATCTAATAATCTAATAATGTACTTAATTAATAACAATGTAATAATTTTGGAACTTATTGTAATACAAAAATCAAAATATTGTGTTCATAAATTTGTAATTATTTTTATCAAAATATGTAAAAAAAATTAAAAATATATGTATCTACCAATAAATAATGCTATTTGCTATTATGCTGTAATTTAAATAAATAAATGTTTTTTTTCTAATACCTATGTTATATATATATTTTTTTTTTATTCGATAATATAATTAATAAATGTGTCGACACGTTTGTGTAAAATTAATTAATTAAAAATATTTGTTGAAATACTTTAAATATTATAGTTTTTACGAATACATTTTTATCTGAAACGGTCGGCCGAATCGCGAGAACTTTGTTGTGGGAAATAGTGTTACCTATCTACACAAAATAAATCATAATATTAAGATACTAACAGGGCCGGATTGGTATGTATCGGCCATAGACCTTATGCTAATAGACTGGCCATTTATACACGTAAAGCTGTCATCGATAGAGCGATCGCTCTTCATGTGTGACTTGTGACTGCACCATAATAATTATTATATATTATGACGTATTCGTTGGAGAATGACAACACTGATGTGATTATACTGAACATCACTGCTGTATGTCTGACTGGCTACAACTACTGACAGCTACTCTATAGGCAAGTCTATTAGTATAAGGTCTATGGCAGGGGTCTCCGAACTACGGCCCGCGGACAAGTTTTAACAGGCCCCTGGCCCTCATAGGACGCATAGGTAAATATAGGTAAAAAAATTATTTCAAAAATGTATTTATATTATACTATATTTATACCTATTTATTTTTATTTAAGTATATTGTAAAGTAAACAATATTTTATACACAAATATAAAGTAAACATATTATTTATATAGGTACCTAGGTACCTAATATATTATCATAAAATTAAAAATTATATGTGTTAATAAACTTTTGGCCCGCTAAGAGCATTTGATTTTTTTTGTGGCCCTTGAATAAAAAAGTTTGGAGACCCCTGGTCTATGGTATCGGCCTATCGAGATTTTCACTTCTAAGCGGCCTATTCACACATTCAGAGGCCCAAATATTACGTAGTATAATTATTATGAGCTTATAGGTGGCCAATCGTATTTTAAACATATAATGAATTTATTTTCACTAACACTCACACAACCGCGGCCCAAACTTTAGGCAGCACACCGAGATTTTCTAGATAGCTCGCCTAACCAATCCGGCCTTATACATAACATTTATTTTTTAATTCTTTAGAATCAAAGTATATATTTTTAGATTCTGAGCGGAGCGATGAATGTATTGGTTTTACAATGATGTGTGTTTTTTTTTATATTTTATTATTTTTTTTTGTGTCTGTCATCACGTTTTGGGACAGTAAAAGTGCTTAGATTTTCTTCAATAGTACCTTTTCTGATAGGAAAGTGAATCTAGTTGGTACTTTGGGGGGTCAAAAGTAAACATTTCACAGTAGTTTTCACAAGCGCCGGGAAAAACAACATAAAAATTAAGGAAAAACGGGAATTTTTACGCAAAATTGGTTTTCCAAAAAATCGATTTTGGTTTTTGGTGTAACTCTAAAACAAATGATATACATGGAATTTTCACTGGTTGTTTATATTTTCATTTTCTATACACGATAACATTTTCAAAATATTTTGATTTATTTTGAACTGTTTAGGGACATTTTCATTTTCCATTTTTTTTTAGTTTTTTTTCTAAAAATATCAATAAAATTTTATTTGTTGGTTGCGAAAGCTTGAAAATTTAATAGAAGGCTCCTAATATATTTTTTCAAAGGCAGATGAAAAATATTAAAAATCCTTAGTCACAATTTTTTTTTTATAAGCATTTAAAGTTCAAAAATTGTAAAAATATGGAAAAATCACGAAAATTAGCGAATTATTTTGAGTTAAGAATTCGTAAAAATTTTTCTTTTTAAATCTAAGATTTGAAGATGTAATACAAGATTACTCATAAGTTTGTCTACCTTTATCAATAAAAAAATCTCTACTGGAATGTCAAATTAAATTTTTATGAGCGTTTGAAATTCAAATTTTTACAACATTGGATGTTCACTCGATTTCTCATTTAGCGATTTCCTTATTTTGTTGTAATTCAAAAACGAATAACTGTAGATACATGAAAATTTCACTGAATGTTTATATTAGCATTTCCTATACACCATACCATTTTGAAAATATTTTGACTCTTTTTGAGCTGTTTATGGACACTTACAGCTTTCAATTTTTTTTAGTTTTTTTTTCTATAAATATCAATAAAGTTTTATCTGTTGGGCCAAAAAGTGTAAAAAATTAATACAAGGCTCCTGATATATTGTTACAATATCAGTTGAAAAATATTAAAAATACATAGGCACAGTTTTTTTTTATAAGCATTTAAAGATCAAATTTTGACAAAATTTATCAAAATCTCGAAAATTATCAATCATTGTAATTAATAAATTATAAAATGTTCAGTTTTTATAGCTAAGGATTGCAAATTCAACACAAAGGTTCTCGTAAATAGTTCATACTGTAACCAAAAAGTCTAAAAAATATATGAACACAGTTATTTTTTACATACATTTTAAATTCAAATTTGGACGAAATTACATATTAAAAAACCTAGAATAACTATTTTAGTTATTTTGTTGTGATTGAATAATATTATTCGTGGATACTTGAAACTTCTAAAGTGTACTATTATATATCTATGATAATATCACGGTTTTTGTTGATGTATAACGCGTTATAAGTACCTAATGGATATTTTGATATGATTAATTTTGGAATTTATTATAGGTACCTATTATGGGTCAATTTTTTGTTTAATACCATAGATATGTATAGTGTATATAATATGTCTTATACCTAGACTGACATACTGTCTCCGCTCAGAATCGTTTTTCTTATACAATGATATTATATCGTTGAATTCAAATTTAATATCATCCATTATACAGTGACCCACTTGTAACCTACTGTACAGCAGAGCGACACCCACTTGCCCACCTTTTTTTTTTTTTTTTATTAATGAGATTTTAACATAAAAATTATAATATCACGACAATTATGTACATGTATCTGAAGTATAAAAATTGGTAAAGCTCACACAATTAAATTCGGAGGCCTGATTGTAGAATAAACTTTATCGTATGAATGATTATTTTAACATTGTCGGTTGAGAGCGCGTCGATAAGGGAAAATTAATGCCACATGTGGAAAAGAGAATCTTTAGCTGAGATCTTTTTGTGGATAGAGATGGACAATTTATGAGAAGGTGATGTAAGTCACAGTATTCTCCACCACAGTTGGGAAAGGGACAATACGTGCTACTGTTGAGTCCAATAATCAAAGTATAAAAACACGTTTTTTCGTACACGGGTGATGGGTCAGGTTTTACAGATCTCACCCCTTCTACCACCCCCTATAATAAAAGTTGTGTAGCCACCACCACGTCTGTACCTACACGCTTGTCTGCTATGTCAATCTCATGATAATCCATCTGATCGAGAAAGTCGCGATAACAATATATTTTTTGTTTTCATCATATTTATAAAAAAAACACCTGGGAAAGCCATTGTCACCCCAAAATACGCAAACGTAATACTATTATCCTATAGCTTATTCTCAATTGACGACTGTTGTGACTCTGCTGTAAGTCTTGTTTAAAAGTCTCATCAAAGTATTTTGTATGGTTATTGATTATTACAGCGATATAAATTATTGTATACAATTATAGATTTTAAATAATACCCAATAAACGCTTTTTCTTAAAAAAAAAATATAAAATTGTATAAATACAAACAAAAAATATGATAAACAAATAAAGACTAATTATAGATACGTTTTAGTATATCTACTGGCTACTACCTAGGTATATACTTACCGTTTTTAAGCCATAAGAGAAAAATATTTTCATTTTATATTATTTGAATGGTCGAGTGTTACTGCTGGGTACTCAGGTACTCCCCCTCACGATTTCTCAGTCAACTTGTACATTTTCCGCTCATATGCTTATTGTAACTACTATGACAGATTGTATATATTCTTAATAAAATGTTTAAAAAAAAAAATATTATTTGAATAATTATATTAAAAAAAAATCATTTTTTTCTATAAATATATGATGTTTTGAACAATTTTAATATTAATAATACAATTATTTTTAACACAATGCAATGAATGTAATTGAAAAAAATTACCACAGTAAAGATCAAAGACCTTTTAAAAACTTGACTAATTAGTGATCACTTTATGTTAATTATACTTAATAAAATTATATGTATTATAATTTTTATTATTTCTGAAGTATACTTTTTACATATTATTACAAGATCTCAAGGTAGTATATACCAGATACCTACTTATAAAAATAAATGTATTTTTCTGGTTTTTAAGTTTTTGATTTACATTAGTGTTAGTATAAAATTTTTAGCTATATATAGAGACCACTGGACCAGATGTTCCAGTATAAATAGTTCCAGTTAAAATATAAACTATAAGGACAAATCATCAACTAATTTTCAAGCTTATTTAGTAATTAGGTACATAAGTTATAATTTATGTTAGTTAAAACTTATAACTTATAATTAACTTACAAACAATTAGTAATTAAGGTTTACAGCAAAATGAAGTTGATGATGTACCTACATTTTAGAAAAGAAAATTTTTGTGTATATAAGCACAACCCCAATTAATTATTGGGGGACTGAGTGGCCGAGCGGTCTAAGGCATCGGTTGCGACGCTGCCGGCACCGGTTCGATCCCGTGGTCACGGGTGGCATTTTTCTTCTGGCAAGTCACGGTGTCCGGAGAACAAATGCCGCCATCCCCCACCCGGGAATGGCAGATACCTACGCGCGGGTGCCCAAATCGAAAATTCTACCAAAACCCACACACACGTGTTAACAACCTACAGTTCCCCCCCTACAGTACCACAGGCTAATGATCTTTGTTGTCGAAGCCTCAACCCTAATCAAAAAAAAAAATAATTATTATAAGTTACCGCAAAATGGAATAAAAAATAAAATACGATAACTTAAAAGATAAAAGTAACATTGACTGTGTTACAAAAACTTATATCGCTAGGTTATTAATCAACTTGATGTTTGCTTGTGATATTAAATATTCGCCTTAATATTGTAGGTATACAACAAAATGATTCATTACGAAGTTGCTTTAATTTTTTTCCAAATTTAACTCGTTAATTTTTCATCGACGATGAAATATCTATAAATACGTCGTTAGTGTATAAAATAATTAACCGAAAACGTTTATCTTTATATTCATGATTCACTCGTTGAATTGTTGAAGGTTTAAAAGGCTATATAGAGTATTTAAAAAAAGCTAAACATTTTTAAGGGCTTTAAATGTTCAATTTTAACGTAACGTTTGCCGCACTTTTAAATGTCACAATGGACAATCGAGTGCTATTATAATACGCGTCAATAAAAACAATATAGCTTATTTAATATGTTATTAATTAGTTTTTAGTATTCATAGTATGTAGTGTGGTTCTTTCTGCAAAGTGAAAATATAGTATTAAAGCATTTTTTTTGTCTTGTTAATTATATTATCAAATATTTTTAATCTGATTTAACTTTTTAGTTAAAATAATTTTGTTATAAAAAATCTATTGAACCCACATTGAGGCGAAAAAAATTTATAAAATATGTGTGCACGGTGGTTTTAAAGTGTAAGAAACTCACTTGATTACTTGATCAATGATCATATTATACCTAAGAATTTACTGCAGTAAATTAACTTAAAAAAAACTCCAAAGCATGCTTTGGAGTTTTTTTTAAGTTTTTTAAAAGGAGTTCAGGTCTTGATAGTTTTAGGATAACATTCTAAGGATTCCTAGGGACGGATACCGCAAGTAGTGTTAGGGCACAATAACATCCACTAATGTAATATTTCAGATTTACCTAATCCAAAATTCCTCCAAAGTTCGTTTTAAAAAGGAACGAGACCACGTTCTTTTTTAAAAGGAACGCCTTCTTGTTCTTTTACATTTTTTTTCTCAGCTGCAGTTGTCAATGGTGTTTTTTGCGCACAACTTTTAAACCAGAAATAATTGGCTAATTTTTATATTCATTACATTTTTTGATAGGTATAGTTAATTGAACCAAGATTCTATAATAAATTCTAGAAAATAATATTATTAAAAATTACATGCCATCCATACTATCATTTTTTTTTCATAATTTGAGAAACGGAAATTTTCGTTCAAGTTCCTTATAGTTAAGAACTTATTCCCGTTTCTCGTTCCAATATTTTAAAAAGAACTCGTTCCAAGCTATACGAGGAAAGCGTTCCTTCCCAACACTGTCAAATTTTATACAAGAACCTAACCTAACCTATACATAATACATAACAATATTTCAACAATTTTATATTTATATTATCAATTTATATGAATTTAAAATTTAAAACCTCATTGTCTAACACTGCAAATATTATAAATAAATAAATGATTTCTACGTACCCTGTTTTATACTATTTAAATGTTAATTACTTTAATACACACTAATATTATAAATTATAGTAAATTAACCAACAATCTTTTAAGAATTTAAATGATTAATATCTAATTTTTAATTCAATATATGTCAAGTCTGAAATGATTATTATTTATTACTTAGTGACCTTGAACAAACAACATTTTACTTAAATATCAGATTGACTATTATTACATAATTATTTTTGTTAGAAAATAATGTTAAATTTTAGGCCAGAATATATTATAATATTATACATCCCCCCGGCCTACGACAATCTGATACAGAGATACGTCTGAGCGCTTTATTAGTAAAATACTTTAGTTAGTACGTCGAGTGCTGAGAAAGACATGTTTTAGTACTTAAATACAGTATCTATCTATGAAATCGTGGGGTTAAAATACGAGCTAAAAATAACTTTTGGTACCCAAACTCGTCATGTGCCGCCGCCAGTGACGGACCTAAACTTGTTTTTAACTTATTTTTTTATAGAGTTGAGCCGACCAAGATCATTACCATTATTATATGTCGATAAAGATAGACGAGTTGTTGACAATAAAAGAGCTAAATTGGGAGCAAGAGAGGCAGAAATGTACGATAGGAGCAACCAAACCGGAATTGTTCATTCGGCCTGAATGATATACCTATCCGAGATGTTGAACTCCGGCCAAGTGTACTTTATACCTTGTGGATAGAATTATAACGATTGTAACGACAGCCTAGGTCAAGGACACCGTTTCTTACAATATTTAATTGCCGTCTCGTGTACTTAATGTCATACCATGGCGGCAGGCGTCTAGATATGTCTGTAGATAGGTACTGCTGGGATACCGAGCTCACTGTTACGATATAATATCTGAAGCGATCGCCGCAGTTCACTCGTGAAAATCTACGGACAACGGACAGGAGACTTCAATTATTGCCGGCAAACGACCAGGATGTCAGTATATATATGTACCTATAGTTATTATCTAGGGTCCTGTATATAAATCGTGTGGGTAAACTTTGGCGAAGTCACAGCGTGGACGCGTGGTACGGATTATGATATTATCTCGGGCAACAATTGAAATCAAGCCGAAATAAAAAATATTTGAAAATTTCGGATCGAGAATAATTCGAGATATGTACATATATGGAAGAGCTGTGGAGTGAAGATACGTCTCACTAGAATATGAATAATACTATGTACAAGGTGTGAGAGAAAGACAAGACTTGACGAAAAATAAAAATATGATGAAACGTATGACAAAAGTTGTTAAAATTATATGTTTAGTAAATAATTTAAGAAATATTCATGTCAGCAAATTCCCCAAAAAAATATTTTGAAAAAAGTTATTACCTTCAGCAAATTAATTTAATCAAAAAAATATTGATATTTTAATAAATTCTAAAAAAATTAACTACTTGACTTAGATAAATGTTTTTACTATCAAAATGGTTTTTATAATCAGATTTACAAATTGGCTATTTTGAATGTAATGATTAATTTAAATTTTTTTATTTTCAGTGTTAAAAAACCCTGTATAATAGTTGTCTATATTATATTATTATGTATCGAGAACGCCCGGAAAATCTTAACCCGATTCTGTCTCATCGCATTCCAAAATCTACTTGTATAACTACATAATAATATGATCCATGACATTTTAAAATATATAATGTCATTTGTTAGACAGAGTTATAGCCCATAGAGGCAATTAATATGATAATGCGCTTTAAGTAATTCTTAGTGTTTAATTATTTCACTTATCTATATAATAATTAAGTTAAGACCAAGGTTAGGATATTTATGACTTTTAGTGGTTTTTTTAGTTAGCCTATTACTGCAAGCATTCTTCGATAGAAATTCGTTTCATAATTGTTTATACATTTTTAAAACATATTATGTTATATTCAAGGATTTGCATGCATTTTGATATTTTGCATAAAAGTGCTTAATTTGGCTTCTTTTTTTTAAGCACTTATTTTAAGGGATTCGGTACAACCTAACAAAAATAAAACCTAATTTTATATTTTTATTAATTAACTGAACTTGAATCTGATTTCGTACATCTGTATTTTATGTAGATTGCAGTATAAAATTTATTAAAATTAAAAAAAATTATGGATTATTATTATTTACCGTCGGGAATTTCATATTACTATTCAGAATACTTATATACTATATACAGATAATTATGCTTGACACACATGTCATATTATTATTTATTTCCAAATAATAATTAATGAATACACTTAGCATAAATTGTTATTAATTTTTATAAAAAATATATACTTATTTATAATAAATATTTATAAAAATTGATTGCCTATATTTATTAAATGTCTATGCATAGTGCATACATGTTGCAAACATGTTCAGAAGAGCCCATTATCTACTTAAAAAAAAATAAATTAAATTAAATATTTCATTAATTTTTTTTAATTCATAAACGTCCTAATACTAGTTTTAAATTTTTTTTGATTAGGCATAGATACTATATTGTTGATGATAGAATGTGTCAGAAAATCACATTTTTAATTCCAATAACTGTACTTACATCTCTATTTATCAGTTATCACTTACATTAGGGTTCGTAACTTGCTATAGTTTGCAGTCCAAGTCTACTTGCAGCAGGTTAGTACCTACATACATATTTAGATGTTTTTATTTCATTGTAATTTTAATATATTCCTATTTTTTATATTATTTTTAGTTTCACAATGTAACACTGATATCAATAGGTATACCTATACCTAATTAATAATTTTTTTTTCTTTTTTAACAGAACAACCACCTATAATACTGATCAATATTACATTTAAAAAAAAGGTTTGACGTATATTTGTGGTAAATATTTTTAAATATTTTCCTTTTGGTGCACTTTAAAAAGTACAATTATTATTTTATTCTTAAACCGTCTGAATCCTAATATTTTATATAGTATTCGCATGAATATCAATATAGAATTTAACAACGCAAGCCATATTTATCTATATAATATATCGTCTCCCCTGCACATGTATTTACATTTTTCCTTCAACAAAAAAGGTTAACTATTAACGAAGCAATATGTCGGGAGTAATTAAATAAAGTCTTTATTAATTTAATAACGAGGAAGAGAGATATTATTATTATTAATCAGCATTAGAGCGATTCTTTCACGGCAAACGCACAGACCTCAATTTTATGACCTTTTTTTATTTAAACCATATTCAAGATGGATATAAAATGCAAACATAAAATTCTAAATGCAATTAATTTTCCTACATTTTTTTAAAGTTAATAATTTTATAAATTATAAGTATTTAATTGTATTTTTTTAAAACGATCGCATATTGTATATGCGATATATTTTAGCGGTATACGTTATGTGGTATGTATAGAAAGACAAACGCGAAACACATCATATATTTTATTTGTATTACGTCTACTAATAGTGTGTAGTGATTCAGATATACTCATGTAGTGGATAAAATCAGTTAATTTACATGGCTGCCGCAAAGTTCCACGACCATTTCTGCAAAACCTTAGTTATACGGATAATATTTAATGGTATAATAGAGATAATATTATGATAAGGTTTGAACAAACAAACTGAATTTCGTTGATTGGAAGAGTAGCTTTATGATTTGTTGACTTGGTTATTAACTGTAATGATTTTTTTTTCAATAATAAATAAGATAGAATTGAAAAAAATTATAAACCATATTTATAATTTTAATGTTTCAAAACATTTTCAAAAAGAAAAAGAAATTAAATGAATATAAATATAAATTATTTTTGATTTTTTACCCACATCATATTTTATTGCATATTATTATGATATCTAAATATTATTTTAGTTTAATAATAAATCTGTATACCCACTTATACAACACTCTATATTATGTATAGGTGTCCTGAAAAAAAAAAATATAATATTATGATTATGAATAATGTATCTCTATATTTTTCGTACCATCATTAAATTATATAAAAATACCAAAGTAATACCTTTACAATTTAAAAATCATTATTTATCAAATAAGTAACATTGTATGCAAAATGCTATTCATCGTTCTAAGAATGTATTAAGGTGTTATTAGTTATTACCTACGTTTGATAATATGATACAATATTAGAACATATCACAAGTAATGGTGGATGGTTATTGAATGAGTTGGATTATTTTGTTTCTTTGGCTTCGAATTTTCTTGAATGTTGTCTGCCCCGTTTAAATCAAATAATACAACTACAACGCCGAGCCTTTTAAAAATAAATAATGACAGTTTTTTAATAGAGTATACCGTCCAACGAAATTAATTCTCCGGTAAAGTGGTACCGTCGTGGTATTAATGTGAGCAAAACTATTTCATAAATTTATTTAATTTGCTAGATCGACTAGTTTAAAAATAAAAAGATAGTCAATTTCTAACTGCAAAGGTAACCCTGTAACTTACCTAGTAGTGATTGACGGCTGAAGATGTTTGCCTCCTTGCTGAAAAACTAAAATTATGTTTCATTTATGTACTTACATGTAGTCAAACTCACGTTCGCAATACTATATTGTTATACACAATCACAAAACAGTAACTTTTGATAAATTTCGCATCGATTCGATTTCCTACTACAAAATATAATTATTAGAATTAACTTTTTATGCTTGATTGTTTTTTTCTTTTAGAAATATTAAGCAGCTATACACACCCCATGGCAGTTTCGTTGCCCAATCTCTCTTACTTTCTTCGCTCATACAAGTCCACTATATACTGCTGAAGTTGTCAGTACCCACTGCATTTAGTATGTAATGTCTATTACACGGTAGGTGTGTTGTAAATATAATGCATCATTGCATCGTACACTATCATAGTCGATTTAAATAATTATCGGTACCTATACTTGTGTCCCACTCGTATCTCCTCCTCAAGTTGACCGAATTCGATTAATTAGAGCTCATTCGATATGGTAAAAGTTCCCGTGCGGAGTGTTCTAAATAGGTAATAAATAATAATATAGAACAATATTACCTTACAACTGTCACGTTGACTTAAACAGGACATCAATGCACAATAATATTATATCAGCTGAAGGTGTACCTGCAGTGTGCTTTTAAACAGTTTTAAAGAACGAGCGTTGGTATAATAATTCTGGACTTTTTAAAAATTAAAAAAGTAACGTTATACCAACATAAACAGTATAATTTGCTCATATAACCGTTTATTTATTATCAAGTTCAATGGATAATAATCTCGTATGGTATCTATTATTTGGTGTTTCATGGTGTATTATAATTAATATAAATATTATATATTTTACTATTTATGTACGCACGAGTGAGTGTATTTAATTACGTTCGCGGTATATTATGGTAATATAATATTCAGATATTATGACCGTTTTATTTATCTGATTTATATATTGTGTTGGTTTGCCTTGGGTGGGTCAATTTATTGAGATGACATTCAAGTTTGACCTAAATTGATTACATATATATCTGTGTCGTGTATGGTGATTTATTTTCCTATTCAACCGGATAGTTTTAAACTCCATGCGTCTCGTGACTATCTTATATCTATCTTTCTTCTGCGCTTTTTAAGTTGTCCAAATAGTCGACGAGTTAGAAATGTGTATGCATTGGGGTCAACTGACTGACATTTGACGAGTGTCATATTTAGTCCATACAAATAACTGAACATTCAGTTACTTTATCTTTTATAATAACATCTGAACAAAAACACTTGGAAATCATGTACATAGATATTAATTGGATTTCTTTTATTTTTTTTAGTTATATATGTTGGATAATATTAATGATCAATATCTCACTACTAAAATAATCTATGAATGGCAATAAAATTAATAAATTCGACGATATAACATGGTATAGTAGTTTATAAACATTTTGTGTATGTGATCGTTTTTACTATGAATATGTAGACACTAGACGGTAAATTGAATGGGATATAAATTATTATTAAAAAATATTGTTATTATATAGCTGCTTGACAATACCTAATTATATAAAAATATGACTAAAAATGTCTTGTATTGTGTGGTTTTACTAAAATAAAAAAAAACAAAACAAATATATATTAATTATATTATATTTATATCACCTTTGGTATTTCATCAAATATCTGTATTTTCGCGACTCGCGTGTAACAAAATAAAAACGATATTTACTTTACATGACTTTCTTTAAAAATAATATGTAAATTCATTACGTCCTACATCACAATTCTTAAACAAATAGATAATAATATTTAATAGTTAATACTTAATACTGTTGGTCATAATTATTTATCACATAGGTAGGTACTTAAATTAATCATCAAATTCTTCGAAATGAGAAAACACGTGATTGTTTCCTGTTGTTTCTTCGAGCAGTTTTTTTAATAATTCGTTTGGATTATGCTGGAAATTAATTAAACAATATAATTATCTGACATTATAAACAAAACAAAAACATAAAAAAAAAACTGTAAAAACCTTTTTTAAAGTTATGTCTGAGAAATTGAAATTATGAAAAAACGACTGGATTTTAATCTGATGAAAGGATTTTAGACGGTACTTCTGATTTGTTTCCAACAGCTTTAATACCATATCAGTGGCACCTCTACTAACATTTTCCAACGTGATATTGATTTCGTCGTGTGACTTTGGCGGATACTGAAAACAAAACATTAATTAATGAACATCCGTTATTTTGGCCGTAATGAAATAATGAATTGCATGACTATCCACAATAGTAATATAATACGGCCTTGTTTAATGGAATTAAAAAAAAAAAAAACATTAAACCAGACAAAATTACATCACGCTTATTTAAGTACTTTTAGACCACTTTTATGTACAGGGTTTTAGTGTAATTATTATGTGCAGTCTAAAATATGTTCATTAAAACGGGAAAAACCATAAAAACGTATAGTGGGTTCGAGGAAATGTCGAATTCCGTTAGTTAAATGAAAATATTTTCTTTTTTTACAAAATAGCAAATCCAGTACCAGTCTAATGATAAAAATAATTATTAATACTTATTAGTATTTACAAACTATAAGAATTACCGTGTTTCGAGAAACAAATATAAAAAATCAATAAAATTCAATCAACTTTATAATTAAATATTTAGCAATATATTATATATATATCTGACGGATGTCTTTTCTATATATAGTCATCAATTTATTATTTAAATGAAATATTTCAAATCTTAAGGCAAAATGTAATGAAGAACTTTGACGGCTATCCATCCTGCAGTAAATCATTAAATAACTTTTTCAAATTAGAATATTAATCAAAGCAGCGGATATGTAAATAATTTAGAATACTAAGTATATATTTTTCTCTCGAAATGAATGTGTTATCTAAAGTTTACATCACCATCCTATCTTATATAAATAAAATTCTTATTATCATACAAATGTCGAAAACTTTATTTTACATTTTTACATAATATATACAGTTGAGCCATAAGTTTTGAACAAAGTTTATTTTTCAACTTATTAAAAAAAAAAAACACACACACAATAACAGCGTTAGGAAAAAAATATTGATTTTTATTTTCTTCCGCTTCAAATACAATAATAATGTAATAAATTAATTTATCAACCACGAGTTAAAAGTCGTTAATATAGTGTTTGCGACTTGCGGTTACCTTATATAGGTACTTGTTTAATATAATAGGAATAGTGACGTTTTATGCTGCGTGCACAGATATCGACATAAAATACTTACGAAGATGTTTTTACACATCATGATAAATTTAAAAATAAAGAATGTAGAGCTTTAGGTTGTAAATATATTTTATATAGTTTATAATGTATAAATGTAAATTCTTAAGTATAATAATAATGTATCAATATCAGGCAAACGCGTTTATATTACCTATGTTATACGTATAATAAATTATTCATGGAAATAATTTTAATACAAAAATAAGCTTCGGATAAAAATATAAATGTCGTTCGACACATAAAGGTTTTATTGATTATTAATATTATTATTAGGGAATATAATATGTTATCACAGGATACATAAAAAAAATGTTTACTTCGACAAATATCAGGTGTAAGTATATTATTAAACGCATCTGAGATACATCATAATTCGAGAGTAGAATATAGATACGACCAAGTAGAATTTCCGTGCAACACTTTGCGATGATAAACAATAATATACAATATTATAATGTAAACGAGTGTCATAGAACAGATTTAAAAAATAACTGATTTCGAAACCTACCAAAAATATAATATAGTCGTACACTCGGCGTTCTTATGGCGTAGAAGACAAAAACAAAACAATTGCGCAATCATCGATGCTATAGGGAAATAAAGATGATCCTAAAAGAGAGACTATATACCTACATATAATATATACGAAGTTGAATGATTGTTTTTTTTTGACTTTGAGTAAATGATAGGTTATCAGTCATATAATTGCGTTGTTTTTGTAGTCCACGTGAAAAAGAAGCGTGCCTATATATCCTCCTATCATAGTTATATCCTCCTATCATAGTTTCAAGGTTGAAGGCGAATTTCGAGCAAGCCAGCCAGACCGTACGCACGCACTCGCACACGCGATGGTGATGATGATGATGGTACAAACGGCGATTGCGATCTCCCGTCTAACCTTCGAAAATTATATAATAATAAGACAACAATTTTACATATTATTATATATCATATAGGAGAAGAACAAAACGAATTAGGAAAAATGGTTTTATGGTGCGTAATCACATTGATTAAAAATCACGTAAATTGCATACCTATGAGTTATTTTTTAACTAAACGTATTCGGCTGTATATATACCTAAATGCATGCCATTAAATCCACTTAGTCTTCGTTGACCGCCGTACATAATGATACATAATATATTATTTTTACAACGAAATCTCGAGGCGCATTGCATACATATACCTCGACTGTGTGTTGCAGTGGAATATATATACACATATTATATTATATTCCGTACATAGATCTGGGATAAAGCATATTACATAGGTAGGTATTGCATATCATACTACGAGTGTGCCTAATACCTATAATTATCAATATTTTAACTATTATCGTAACGCGATGAAGTAATAGTTTGTATTTATGTCACAACTAAAATATGATTTTGAAAATTTGTCAAAATTGCATGTAAGCTAAACTCAGGTTACCTACATACCTAGTAGATATTATACATATTTGTTGACCAATTTACATAATTGAACGCCATTTTGAGGTGCACTTGGAAAAACTACGACATTTACTATGTAATATTACGGTTAGTTCAATAAAAAATGTATCGCACAATCTAATCAATATTAATAATTGTTGTTGACGAGGTGCAATTATAATCAGTGCTGAAAATTATATGACGCGTTGCCGAAGATATTTCGAGGGACCCAACCACGAGAACACCTGAGGCTAGGGTGTTAATCACACTTTATAGATATTTGACGTTTATCTGGATACGACTAACCAAAACAGAACTCTACCTGTATCTTTCTTTCAGAATTCGTATGTATTAGGATAAGCGCTTATGCATTAACCATATAGGAAATCCGAGGCTGTTTCTTATAATAATTATAGGTCTTGGTCTTAAAAATCTATACCTGATATAAATAATGAGAATTATACAATACTAGCGTAACACGAGGACTATATTATATTATTTTTGATTCAAACATTATAGGTAGGTATACATAAAGTAAAAGTATAATAATACCACAACATATTTCACCTATTTGAATACAAATCATAGTATGATATTAAATTATATTAATTGTATACTGAGTGATCCATTTAACTCATTATTTCAAAAAACACTAACGTTTTGGAAAATATGTCTTTAACATGGTTTTAAGTCGTTTCAAAATAAAATGTTTGGAATAAACTTTTATATTTTTACTATTATCGTTGTAATTTTGTAAGTATTTATTAACCTTTTGAATGACAAGTGAAAACATATATTTTTAATTTTATGTTCCAAAACATATTATTATTCAGAGAATTTTGATCTATAAAAATCGAATTTTTAACAGGTAGTTTATTAGTTTAAAGTTTAGATGAGTTGAATAGTGGACTAATATTTTTTGGGGCACTTTATTGTAGTACTCCACTCCGGGAATCAAAACGTTAATTGCCTACTTATAATCGTATTATTCGTCCAAAATTCTATTTTTATGCATATGAATACTCCAAAAAATATTCTGCTGTAAGATAAGGAATTAAAAATGCACGATGTCATTAAAAAAAGTAAAAAATATAAAAATTAGTAAAAATATATTCCTTATGCAGACAAAAATGATGAAAAATATTTTAAAAAACCTTATTTTTTTTAAATATAAGGTCCTACATTAAATGAATCAGCCAGTAGATGTGCAGACCCAACGTGGACAGATAGGATTTTTTAGTCACAAAAATGTTGGGTGCAAAAACAGTAATTTATTTGAAAACTCGCAGGTAGGTACCATATCTATGGCGGCGTAGGGGTAATAAAAAGCGGCGCTAATTACCACTATATTATAATATATATATATATATGGGGTTGAATGCGGAGCACAAATTACGCTCATACATCTTTTCGTTTACCTGAGTTTACACGCACCGCAGAAATTGCAAACGAAATTAGTATACATAGGTCATAGGCAGTAGTCGGGAGTAGTACTTTATTTGTATACACAATATGTAGAGAAATACTATAAAGTTCGCTAGAAATTTACGGTTTGAGTATAGCGAAAAATTTAATTTACCCGATATGCCCAACTATACCCTAATATATCGTATCCAATGTTAAATTAAAAGTTTTATCTGCTTTATTTATTAATCATACGACAGGGTAGCAATTTAAAAAAAAAATATTGAACAATTCACAATAAATTGTTTTGTAATCCCCTCACTAGTCACATCCGGTCCCAGTAACCTGGAGATGTCAGTCCCGCAACTATAGACAGTTATTTTCAACAAGACATTTTTTAGTTTTTACGAAATATTCAATATGATGTCATATACATGAGACACACGGAACTAACCTGCCGTCTGAAAGTACAAGAAAATAAAATGACACTCAATGAGTGAATTAGTTGAGAAAATTTTTAAATAAAATGTATCACACTACTTTATAAAAAAGTTAAGAGTAGCGATACAAATATAAAAAGTAACGTCCCTACCACAGGACTCATAAGTTATGAGCACACTTATATGGTTATAAATATACTATGTAAACTATTTTATGCTGGGAATGCATGAACCAAGTACTTGTACACACAATACACACGTCATGTATTATATTTATATTCCTAAGCAAAACAACACCCAGACTAGTCGGCTGTTTTATTGTTTACACTTTACAGTAGGTACCTGTATAGATATATCTAATATAATAACAATAATAATAATTAACGTATCGCACTTCAGAGGCGTCTCTTAAATTTTTTTTTATACATTATTTAATACGCATATTAACGTATTGACCAAAGAACGTATCCGTTTTTCAGGCCGACCGATTTAAGGAGTGGGCCAAATCACAATTACATTGGATTTTAAATGCCGACGCAAATACCTAGCTCGGGCTGAATGACGTCACTGCAGCGTCGTCTCTCTACGTCTTGAGGGTAAGGACGTCAGTGACTGTCTGGAAAACCGATTTTTCCGCGAATAACCGCTAAATATCCAGAGAACGCCTTTGATAATTTGACTTTCATGATAATGTTTAAAAGAAGCGCACGAAAAACTAAACAACAACGCTGTACGACATTATACATACGACATACCACGATGTATATATATACGTTGCTCGGCGTCATATACGCATTAAGTTTAATTTAATTAAAACTCATACATAGGTTATACATATTATATTATATATTTTATAAGCTTGAGTGTTTCTCATGTGCAGTACACACACACACGCGAGCGCGAACATTGGGCGCCGGTATGTATGTATACTTTTTCTCGTATTTTCGCAGTCATTTTTCATTCGACGCCATAAATCATTTCGACGTACACCGCTTATATATACATACATATATATATATATTGTATGAGCTCGGTCGGCGGTCGCGAGCAGCAACGATCTCGCGGAGGGCCCGGAGGAGAGCGGCGTTTTGTTATTCAAGATAAAATAAAAAAATAAACTTTTTTTCCGCCCCGAACAACTCATCCCGTTATATTCGGCGGAGATTTATAAAAACAACGATATGCGCTTATAGTACGGTGCACACTATATACAGACTTAGGCGCGCCTATATACGTAACACACACACACACACACACATATACGCACCGAGAGGGCTGTTGACCCAGCTCGGTTTTATATTTTTTTTCGTTCCTTTCTTTCTTTCTTTCTTTCTTTCTTTCTTTTCGCCCCGCTCTCGGCTCCCACCATTTCCCGACGTTCCTTCCTTCCGCTCCTTTTCGAGGACATAACGAGGTCAAGTCTGTCAAAGAACTCGGCTCGTGTGTGTGCGCGCGCGCGCGCCCGAGAGAGTGTCTCTATATATAATATAATAATATTATACATACACAAATAAATAATAATCGCATTATAAAAAAAAAAAACATAACGGCATATTCTCTACACACACACACACGCCATTTAAAACCATTTTCGCGTGTTCTATAACCTACCTACATAATAATATTATTATTATAATATACGCATAATGCGCGCACAACAGTAATCCACCAGCGGCAGGTCTCGGGCTCCGGTGGTGTGGCAGGTGGCCGCGAAACTATATACGCTGCACAATGGCTTTACGGGCACTTCTCATGATGTGTATTATGATATTATGATGATAATGCAGCCGGAGTAAAATGAAATAAAGGGGCCTAGTTATTATTATTGTAACGACGACGACTTCGACCGCGCATAGACCCGGTTTCGTTTCTGTTGACACACATTTCGAGAGCGGGCCCGATGTACACCATGTAATAATAATAATAATAACGTATGTGTGCAAGCAAAACAAAGCGACCGAGGCGGTGAATATTTGCAAACACGAAAAACCGGAATTCGCAATTACAATTTTTAATTTTTTTTTCTGAAAGTCGATCATAATAATATTATAATATACCATATTAACTATTAAGCGAGTCGAACCCTACGTCACAAACTCGTGACGGTGTTCATATATATATATATATATTATATACATTTAGTAGTCTATAATATGTACACTTTGAATTTTACTCCTTAATAAATACATAGATACTACGGTACGCTACAATATTATATATTATTTAACTATAATTTTCCTAGTGCGAGTGTGTTTTCTTTTTTTTTCTTTATACATTAGGTATATATACGCGAGTAGAACTGAGCAACGTTTATATTGGTCGTATACAACGGAGTTTTATCGACATCACTTTTAGTACTTTTGTGACCTACAGGTATTATACGGTATACCTCCTTGTACAGGTGGACAGGTGGGTTATCGTATATAGTCACAATTAGACTTAGTGTTCCGACTTCTGAGAACAATAAAATCGCACATTGGCATATGTAACTGTATAAGTACCTCTAACTTAACTAAATTATTTTACACACACACACATACATTATTAAACCCTTTTTCGAACCAAAATATAAAAAAAAACAGATTTATTAAGCAAAAACGGTACATACGAAGTTCAGGTGGACATTTAACACTCAGACACAATAGTTACGCAGCCGACTGTAAATAGAACACATTTCAAAAGAACTTGTAGTGGCGTTTGGATTTGTTGAGGTCCCCCTAGCACCCTCTCCTCCCCCCTCGCCCATTCAGAGATGCACTCAAGGCATTGATATTAGATGGTTTTTCTTGGCATACTCGTAGTTTCTCCAAATGTATATATATTAGGATAGCTTAGCGCTATTATATAGGCTTATTCTCAAAATGTAACGTCTTCCCTGCACTGCACTAATACGTCTGTACACCAACACCCTCACGCATCCGGCCGTCTGACTATTATTTGCTTTAATATTTACCAGTTGTTGCTGTCATCCGTCTCACATTATATAGGGCCTGTATGTGTGTGTGTGTGTGTGTGTGTGTGTTAGCACATGATATTATATACGTGTCGAATATTATCCCTCGGCGACGACAACAACAGAGGCGGCGGCGGCTGATACGAATCTGACACTAAAAGAAAAAAGGGAAATAGTATTTTATACGTCTTGTGACAGCGGATAGTGTTTCGCCCACAACGTAATCTACTTACAAAAGCGAACTCACTGTGTATAGAACTCGAAATCTCGTTTACAGCGTTAATGCGTTACAATGTCACACACACACGACATCCTTGGGGGGTGGGTAGAAATACCTTATACCGATCGGATAATAGATATAATAATAATAAAATATATAGTGTATATACGTGTATACATATACGTGTTGTAGACGAAAAAAAAACACTAACGTTCAAGTGCAGCAGCTATAATAGTATATAATATTATGAACGCACAAAAGACTGAGCAATATCATACATATAATATTATTATATTTCATATATATATAGGTACGTTTTATAACGGGTGACTATGTGAGGCGTCATTACATTATGTACTATAATATTATACAGAGACACTGCAGAGTGCAGTATTTCAAAGATTTAAAACATTTTTAATGCCATTTCAATGTGAAAATGTCAGATGATATACTCGAAACACCACGTATCTACGTGTAGGCCCCGGAGGGGGTGCGTTCGAACCGTTAAATCCTTCAGATACACCCTGTAACACGTATAACGTTATATTTTATAGTGTAACTATACAGTGGTGGTGGGTTTTATTTAATCTGCGCGGTGTAACGGCACGTAGTCGTCTTTTTTTCATGCCGGCGACCAAATGCATATAATATATACATTAAACCGAACGCACAGCAGTGGCGTCTCAAAGCATCATAAAGTATTATAAATTATTAATATTTGCATTTCACATTGGTGTTTGAAGAGGAAAAAAACCCGCAATGTCTGTGTACGCGCATTATTAATATACGAAGTACAATATATTATGATAATGTATAAGAAGTACCCATTACCCATAATAATATAATGGCCATTAGAAAGGACCGTTATTATTATTATTTTTTTTTCTTTACAACGTCATCACCGCATCGATACCTATAGTCGGGCAGGAGACCGCTGCTCGTTATAATATATCGTCGATGGAAAAAAACTGCGAACGGAAAACTGTTTTAAACATTCGAGCGACTGCCTATATATTATAATATATAAAAATTACTCATTATACCGAAAACACGTATCACAGACGAGTATTAAAATAACACATGCACGTGTGTGTATCGTATTACGTATGTACATTATACACATTAACTCCGAACGGTGCAGAGGCGTATACCTGCAAGTCCTACACACGTGGCAGCGCGAAACGTTGGCATAATAATATAAAATATGCCTCGTAAATCGTTCGATATGTGTACCCATATAATATTATCATAACCGTACAAACGCGTATGATGTATCTGCGCAGACCTGGTGCAGAGCGACCACCGCCAGTCGTATATGAAGACGATGAGATCCCTCCCGATCGAGTGTAACTATATACGTTTACTACACCTAAATTAAATACTCATACATATATAATAATAATATATACGTCCGTATAATATCATATATTATTATTATAGGTATGTTTTAATAGACATCGCGTACAACGCCCGGCGATATAAGCGAGTGTACCTATATACCGGTTTTCGATGCACGAGCTGCATCGGTCATCGTTGGCGATTTTTCCTCTATGAAAAGTTGACGATCTGCATTCCCGTCGTCTCCAGCTGCAGTTGATGACCCCGCGGTGCAAGCAAAACGCAAATACGCTGCAAGACTGGCAGATAAACGGCGGAAATACGTATTATAATATTATAATTATTATAGTCCTGTTAATATTCTACGATTTATTATGATATTATTATTGTGTATCGAGACATGTTCGAATGACGTCGGGGAGGTGGTAAGGGGCACCGGGACGAGGTAAAAAACGGGTGGCTACTAGTTGCGTCCCGCATGGTCAAATATTGCGGGGTCTTCCCAATCGCGGCCCACACATTGTTTTAGGGTACGTTATATACTAATTGCGGCCCTAGGTTTTCTTTTGTACATGTACTAAATAATAAAATATACAAATGAATATGATTATATTATTATATAGCTATCATGGAGCTTATTTTTTTTCCTGCAATTGTTACACGGACTTAAAATTGTTGTCATATATTTTTGTTTTGTTTTTTTTTTAAATTAATACTATATGCTATAATGGACAGACGCGTCAGGTCTTAAGACAATGGGGAATAATACGAGATATATAAACATATTTTCTGTCGTTGTTATTAACCTAACCTATATAGGTACAAATTCACGATTGATTATATGGACGCACGTCATTTTAATAAATGGTAAATATGAATCGTCCACAAGTCACAATTCGAGGACACATAACGTAATAAACGGATGGCCGAAATTAGGATTAGATATATTCGTAGTTATCTGCACAACTTTACAGTATATCCAGCCTGTCAATATCTGTGGAAACTTAAGTGTTATAACTTCCATTTTAAGTTTTTTAGATACACGCGTATCCACCCTGCACATCATATAGACTCAGAAAATAGTAATAAAAAAAAAACAGTGGCACTTGACTTGCCCCTTCACGACTCAGGGGGTGGTGTAATGTTTTCCAGATATAAATACACCGCCTCAGGATACAAGCAGAGTTCGGGTGTTTCCCACGGCTTCGTAGGGTCTCAAAACACACACATATGGTGGCTGTCACGGATAACACAAAACACGTGTGCGGGGCGCTGTAGGCTAAAACGAAAAAGTTTTAGACGACTAACACATGCGCGCAATAGTAGCAGGCACCTATACATGTTGTTTTTTTACTCACACCCGAGTAGAGGATTTCAAACCAATTCCATCGCGTTTTCATGCGAAAACTACATATTATAATACAAATCGTCATATAGGTACCTGTTGTCACGGGCGGACGGACGTCATGCAGTGCGGAGCGCATATACAGGTATATATCGGTATTCTGTATATATATATATGTCTGCGAGCTAAGCTCGAGTTCGGTACAAATCCCGTTCGACATATTATATACCTACACGGCAAATATACTGTATATATATAGATTATAATATAATATAGATGGAATCCACGGGATTTTTAAAATCGAAAAAAACAATTCGTTCCACGAAAATCCTTCGCCCGCGGCACAGGTACGTGTGTGTACGTGATGCGGTACGTGCAGTGCAGCGGTATTCGAGGTGACGTGTCGCGCGCGCATCTATACAAACACGCGCGCGCGCGGCGCGACACCATCCGCGGCGCTAATTGATAAACGTGATCAAACTTTACACGCGGAACGCGTTATTCAATTTAAAGCCCGTCTACATCACTGCTCGGTATACAAACACTCGGGCGAAATTGCTTGTACTCCGTTAAAACCTTGTTGGCTTTTGGAACGTGTCCAAATATATATACTGCTGAGACTCCGGGCCCGGCCAAATTAGCTCGAGTTAGGTATAGTTAAATCAATATCAACAGTAACGGTCCTGGAAAAAAAAAAAATGTCTCTAAACGCGCGGAAAAAAAACTTTTTCCCGCTCCTATATATAATATTATGCTGACCACGTGAAAACTTGTTTTAAAAAATAAATAAATAAATTACTTCGCGATATCGATTTTGCCCTCCGGATTTGTACGATGAAAAAAATTGCCGCAAGAATGTTAAAAAAAAAAAACTTTAATTAACGTCGGAAGTGATATTAAAATGTTTGCGGCCCGAGCGAATGTAATTTACGCAGACGTTATAATGATATTAACGGTTATTATATTATTTATTATTATTTTTTCACGTCGGAAAAATTAAAACCTGTTTTACGACGGCCTGCATAGAGTGAAACAATGACTTTGCCGTAAAATCGGTCAAACTATAAATTAGCAACGATACATTATCGTGTTTATTTTAACAGAAAAATATCTATTTTCCATCGATATTTGAATTCCATTTGACAAAAAAAAAATGGGTCACTGATGTTCCACACGGACTACGCCCCTAAATTCGTGTTCGTTATCTGTCGACTCTAATATGTATATATACATTTATATATACACAGATATAATCGCTAAGAGGTACCATTATACTAAATATTTTAGTGAACGACATTGGATTGAAATGGGGTAAATATCGGTAGTATCAGAATATGCGAATGCTGAGAATTTTTTAAAAACTTTTGGTAGCATGCGCATTATAAACTATATTTTTTATATCTGCGACGCAGATTTATTTTTTCTCAGATTCGGATGGACGTTTTAATTTAAACAATTTTTGTATAAAAAGTTTTTTTTCTAATTACAAAATTATAAAAGTTTGAGTAAGTTCAAATGTACGCATATATATAAAATGTAATAATCTGTTTTTAACACTTCTTTGTTTTCATATTTTACACTAATCTCACTTGTTCATATACCTGCGAGACATGGCAATGTAAAATATAGGGTATAAAATATAACTTATGGAAATGGTAAAAATTAACAAATTAATTAATGTAGATTTTGGTAGATTTATATTAACATAAGTGTTTATTTACGTCTTATCTGTTTAAAACATGTATTAATTTGACGATATTAGGGATAGTTCAAATATATTTATGCTCGTTTGAACATTATAATGGTGAACTTTCTTAAAAAAAAACAAATTATTCGTAAAATTCAACTTCTCTAATTTTGTTAGAATGCAAAAATTGTTGAAAAAGTCTATCCAAATCTATCGAGAACAACGATTTGGTTTCAATATTTTTTTTAAAAAAAGGAAGTTGCTCAAAAGGTGTATTCATTCTATACTCCTAATCATCTCCCAAAAACCTCAATTATTATAATAATGGACAGAAAATCCTATCCAAAGTCATATATTTAGATTAAATGTCTACAATTAACTTTTTGACGAGAATTCTCAACTAGGCGTGTATCCGTCGTATATTGATACCTATAAATCAAAAATGTCTTCAATCCGGAAACTATATTTTGATGGGAAGATATATGCATATAGGATTTGAAAACAATATAGATCATTGTCGCTGCTGTAAAATTGTATAGTTACAGCCATATAATAATAATTATAATTACTATAAAAATTACAATGTAATATAATAGTATCATTATTCGAACGTTTGAAAACACCGAAAAAAAATTATAGTAATGAACTGCTAATAATAATGACTAAATTATAATGACGGGTGTTCCGTACTATAATAATATAATATAATTAAGCGTTGATAAAACTATAGAGATCAACAACATCGATTATTCGCCATATTATTATAAGGTATATTATTGTTATCGTATACTTACTTCTCATCACACTGTCTATTATATTGTGTTTTGAGTGCATATTATTATATATATGCGCTAAAAACATTTCTTCGTTGAATACTTAAGTACAATTGTATTATAGTTGTGTATAATAATAAATTATCATCGGATGATAATATGTAAATTATGTCGTTAAGACGTTATCTTATTACAAGTGGAATTAAAAAAAAAAATAGTAACGATATTAAGCGTGGGTACACGTCTTCACTGCTACACGCCGTGTATTGGTACCCTACGTGTACACTTACGCATCGGGTAGGAAAAACATGACGACGAAGTGTTGTTGTGCATTTAAAAACACTTTGGCAGTTGGGCCCCGTCGGGCACGGAAAGGTATAATAATAGGATATTTAACACACATCCCATTACACCACGTGCGTAATATTATAATGCATTCTATTGAAACGATTGAAATTATCGAGAAAATTTCACGTCGTCACCCGTCTCCGGCGCCAAAACGTACATATTTTCATATTATATACGCGGTTATAAACCCGTTTATCGATCTAATGTACGGTCCGATTCCTCAGGCTACACTATCGTATATACGATACATAATAATGTTAATGACAACAATAATAATATACCTGTGTAATAATAATAATCGTAAAAAAAAGTGTAGGAAGATTTTGCAGTGATCTCGACTGCAAATTGCATGGCAATAACATCAGTTATAAGCTATATAATATAAAAAAACGGAGGGTGAAAATGTCGTTATACCTCATCAATCGAGAAAGGCTGGTCCGATTTGGCTCAGATTTTTTTTAAGATGTAAGTAACTGCCAGGAGAAGGTTTTTAAGAAAGAAAATTTTAGGAAAATTCACCGGAGAAGTAGGAAATCTGAGTGTAAAAAATACAACAGTGATATTATATTATATTGGTTGCTATTGGTTAATCGGACATGTTTGTTGATTTGTATAATTATTATATATATATAAATGAATGTGTGTATATTAGACCTCTGGGAAGAAGACAGTCTAATTTAAAAACGGTTAAATTTGTTTTTTTTATTCATATTCATATTTATATTAGGTTAGGATTTTGTTTTAATTGATTATATTAATCCACCATATGATTAATGGTGAAATAACCGTAGGTAGATTGCCTACCTGATAATAAACTGCTGCAAATCAGAATTTTTATTCCGGGCAACGGAAAAGTTAAGATACATTTTGAACACCATACACCGAATATTAAATATCGAATTGAACAAAGTTTGAGCCATACAGAGTTAGTACATATAACGAGCAACGAAGTACGCGGGATCAGCTATAGTTATTTAAACTATTATTTACTTATATAATATAATATAAGTATTAACTATATTTATTACTATTACTATATACTATACTATTAACTATATTTATTTGTTTAATTTCCAATTTACCGATTTGCATAAAAATAAAGTTATATCTCCGTTTTTTCGCCAAACCCCAAGCAATTATGCATATAATAATTTCTTATGCAAACACAATTCATTTAATTTAATTAATATAGAATACTGTTGGGTGCATACGAAATGTATTAATCAAACGATTCACTAAAATATAATATACCTACCAATCATGGGCCACTAAATTAACTTAGGGGGGACCATCAGCTCACTATCGATTCATTAAATGTTTAGTGATTGTTCATGCAACCTGGCATACGTCAACAGGGAGAAATATTATAACAGATCTATAAGTAAAATGTTGATATATTTTATCTGTTAGTAATTGACAAACGTTTTTTATTAAAAAGATTATAGGGTATTTAACCTTTTTTCTGTGTACAATGTTGGTTGTATATTGGTACACAATATTTTTCACTCCAATGGGTGCCAAAATAATATAGAGGTTTTTAGGTGATCCTAAACTCGAGAACAGGCCTAGTTGACCACGAGGAAAACAGTGACTTGCGACTTTTTTTTACGGTGATTGAGAATTTCGAGCCAAACGCGTAGGTAAGTGTTTGAAATTGAAAGGTTGTTGGAATTAATGGATTACGGAGAATAAACACTGTCTCAGCCTTTGCTTTGCTGTATTAACTGACTCCGCCCGTGAAAAAAATTAACAAATACAAAAATATGTCGTTTTTCGGTTTGAGTGTACCCGGCAAGACACATTAATGCGTCGGGTCTTGTATAAGGTCGTCGACGATTCGGCGGAACGGTACATCATCTCGATTGCATATTATATGTATATCGCTAAAAAAAAAGGGATTTTTTTCATCAGACATATAAATTGCAGCAGCATAATGCTGCCGGTCACGAGCACGATGACCCGGGACGTAAGTATATAATACTTACACGCTTACGTTATCGTAATATATATATTAATTAATATCGAACGTGATCGTCGTATATAGACATAACATGCATATACATCGAAGATCGAACAGTTTATTCGATACCTACCTACGTGTTATATTAAATAGGTATAATAAAGACTATTACAGAGTACGTACCGCCTCGGTGTGCATATGGTGTGGTGAACATAAGGTCTGTATAAAGTATAAGTGCTTCTTCGGAGTATTGAAAAAAAAAAATTGGCGGTTGAGTGGACGGTGAAAATATTCAAGCTATTTGGTATTTCGTAATTCATAGGCTATAATAATTACTTCACTATAATATTATTATATTATAGTGAAGTAATGTTAAGACCGTTATGGCATCACGATTCAAGTATATAACTACCTACTTTATTGATATAAAAATATAAAATAAACTTTTTGCTGCACATTATTATCAAAATATCACTTACCAACACCATTAAAATTTATTACAGGTGGTGAATTCATACATGGGCATGGGCGTGCATGGTATATGCTGCAGGTATGCTCGTGCGGCTACATCCGAGTTGTGTCCCTATAATTGTTATAGCTACTTACTACAAGGTCTTATAGTTGGGTCTTAGATGATTTTAGGCATTACATTATAGTAACGTCCCGGATTTGTTTTGGCAATACATATATACTATTTGGGTCACGGATTTTTGATGCTTGAAATGTTTATAGAGGAGAGGCAGTCGACATGTCACATGTGCAACGGTGATATTTGGACTAGTTAGATAATTTCGAGGGAAGACAATTTGATGCATACAAATACTCAACGCATGGAATTTTGAAAAAAATTACTCTACTTGTATGTTTAGGTACTAATTGTGTTCATCTCTAATGTCTGGGACCCAACTCAGATGTACCGTCTGCAACGTCATTATATGTATTTGTATTTTGATAAATAACTTCGATGGGCGAATCACGTATATAATTTTCCCCAACCCAAGTGCAACAGTGTACCTAATATACTATGTAGGTATAGACGCGTAAACATATTACATTATTATATGATTTAAGATAATAATTTTTTCCACGTCACATCACGGAGGTCGGGTAACTCGTTTTAATATAATACGGTTATTGTTCTGTCGGAAAATCTCCTCGGATTGCCCAATTTTTGCTCGGTACAAAGGAGTGTTTGGTAAAAGTAACAGATCGGGAAGGAATGCACCAGTACGACGACTGCGCGCACGCCTATGGCTATGATAATAATGTGTACGCCGTACAAGCGTGTTATTATAATAATAATAATAATATACATCGGCGCGGCGATGACCACCATCGCTCTGCACGCGGCGGTCGGCCAGGACCGGTAACGAACGAATCTCGGTGCAGTAAGTAATGAAAAGAAAAAGGTAGAAAAAAAAGTCGCGCGGTCATCGACGGGGTCGATCGTGACATGCCGCGAGGATCATCGACCCATCGAAGACGGAGAGAGGTGAGCGATACGGCCGGTGAGCGAGCGAGCGAGATTGTCGAGCGAGAGAGCGAACGGGTGGACCGGCGGCGCGCGGATGGAGCAGGTTTGATCGCGTTCGCACGACAAAACGGCGCGCAAGTTCAATGCTATTTTTACCATCGTTTATTATTTTTACACACATATAAATATAAATATCGGCCTTACAGTACGGCAGGCGAGTGTTTGTGTGTGTGTGTGTGCGTAATAGTAAGCATAATAATATTATACCTACAGTGTTATTACGATGACGACAACGGCGCGCGTAGAACCGGTCGGAGGAGACGGCGGCGTCGGAGTCGGCGACAACGTTTCCTCCCTCGTCCGACCACATGGCGGCGGCGAGGCGGTTTTGTGTGCATTCCGTTTTTCAAAGGAGAAAAAAAAATAATGATAAAAAGCGTTGCGACGACGGACGCCGCCGCCGCGCACATGTGCGTCGTACTATATAATGTCCTACGGCCACCGCCACCGCCACCCCTCATCGCCGACCGACCCTCGTCAGTCCCGCCACCGCCGCCGCCACTGGTGAAAAACGATTAATCTTGCCATGACGGCGGCAGCCTCCACCGTATATGCGCATCGATAATGCGACGACGACAACAGCGGGGGGAGACACGACACGACCGGCCGAGAATATCCAAATAACCCGTTCGCGTCGCCGAAGTTTGCGTTTGTGATAATAATAATAGTAATAATATTATAATCTATATTAATAAAAGGCAATGTTTGTACGCACACAGACATTGTGTGTGTAAGCCGTAAGCGATCCACTGCTGCCAAGTCGATCGCACGAATGGTTCTGAAATTTGGTACACAAGTAATCCTAAACCCGAGGACGTGAACCTCGAAGCCAAGTTTTCAAAATTTGGCATTCTAAAAAGGGGATAGCTTACGAAAAACGACTATATTTTCATTTGTATGAGCCACCATATAGGGGTTGAAATTGATTTCAGAAAATAAAATCGCATTTATAATCGGGTATGATTTTTGACCTGTACTTTATTCTTGGTTAAAAATACTCAAATGACTGTTGAATATTATGTCTAGAATATTTTAACGGAGTTTAAGACAGGATAAATCCACTGACATCATTTAATACAATTTAATACGCCACCGCTAAAATCAAATGCCCAAAACGGATGATGATCCTAATGCAAATCCTTGGTTATCGATCGATTTTCATACAATTTTTGTGTCAACGGATTCAACGAGATTCATATAGTGTCCTATCGTGGGCTACATTTAACTTTTCAACACATAAATGTTGAATACATGTAGTTGACTGGCGAAAAACATAAATGTTTTTCGTTTATATGTGTTTCGTTGCGTATTTCGTGTACGGGCTGCAAAACAACCCAAATGTCCCAAATTACTGTTTTAAAAACCGTGCAGTTTACATTTACCTTAAAAAGGGGTAATAACAATAGTCCACTATGGTATTATTTAATTTGTCACGGGCAGCACCGTGCGGGATCAGCCGGTAAATAATAACCATAAAAATAATCATACGATGATGAAACTAAATAATAAAGAGGTACTCTCTTCGGCGGAGAAGACGCCGGTGACGTGAACGTCTGTCGCGTTATTGGTATGGGTACGTCAATCATACGCGTCGACGGATATAAATCGCGCACAGCTGGCTCTGGCTGGTGGCTCGCCGTCGTTGCACATGCCGTCGCGGTCGGCTTGTGCTCGGAAGATCTGTCGTTGACGACGGTTTGCGGTTAGCGTCTGTTACACAAGTCGTGAGCACGGTGTGTGTGTGTGTGTGTGTGTTTGTGTGTGTCTGTGCAGTGTACACGACAATCGCTGTAGCACCGTTCGAGATAACATAATGATATGTCTTTGTTGTCCGTATAATTTAGTGTTCAGGCGGACCCTTTTCACAGACTTATCAGTTTTTGAGTTTTCCCCAAAAAAAATAAAACAAACGATTTTTACCCAGTACCTATACCGAGATTATAGCACTACGGTTTTAAAAATACAACCACCCCATACCGTTACGACGGTTTAGACATTCACTGCAGACTGCAGAGATAATTATAGTTTGTGCGCAGTTATAAAACAACCACCCTCAACGATTTCCAATAGGGTTACCCCAAGTGCAATAACTGCGCTATATACGACGCAGTTAAATGGACCGTAATATTTTTTTTCTTTTCGAATTAAGATAAATAATGTAAAAAGATTTTGAAATGCCTCAGGCCGAGATTATAAAACGAATTACACGCAATAAGAAACGTTTGTAAAAAAATAATATAAAAATACTCCTATTTATATACCTGCTGCAGCAACACAAAATAGAAGAAAAGTGCCAAAAGTAATATAAAATTGTGTACATAAATATTTCCATATTTTTAGTAAAACATTTATACATATATATAAAGGTACATAGAGGTACATTTAGATGATTAAAAATATGCCAAGTTTTTGTGTATAATAACATGATGCGAAAAGTTTTTTGATTATTATTAATTATTTATACTTATAGAAATTAACAGCTCTCAAAACAAAAACGTTAATTTATACCTTAGTTCAGAACAAAATCAATACTGAACATTTTTAATGTTAATGACAAATATTCGTTTTTTGAAAATACTTATAAATTATGATATTAAAATATTGTTCTGTTTTATTTTTTATTCTTTCAATGAACTCGCTAAATATTTAAGCTTTAAAAATTCTTGTTTAAGAAATAAATTAAACTGTAAGATGATTAAATGTTTAAATATTAAACACAAAACATACGTATTTATTAGAAAATAAAAATGCTTTTATGCGTAAATAAAATAAATATTTTTTCAGTACAAACTCTAACCACTTGAATGGAAATAAAAATTGAAAAATAATGCAATAATATAGACTTTTAAAATAAATATTTATCAAAAGACATCATGCGAGTTTATTTTTTTTCAACAACCAAGCTATTGATCGGTTTTATATAAGAAACAACTATGCTTACTTCCAAATAAAATTGTCGCGAAAATAAAAGTTTAAACACTACACACATATTAAGCTAAATTATTATAAGTTATACTGCAGACCATATAAGTATTTAAAATCTTTGTTTCCATCATTTTTAGTGAGTATATAGCATTGTTGTGTAAGTGAGTAACATTTAATGTACCTAATTTTGTTAGTACACCACATAACATTGTAATAATAATATAATATATTATAATACGTAATTAACAGAATAATTTTATTTCATTAAGCTTTATTGTTTTAAAACTAATGTTTATGATGGTTATTTATATTCGCCTATTAAAAATGACAAATGGTAACTTATTAATTATTTTAATTAATAATTATCTATAGTCACATTATCCATATTATAATATGTATATATATAAAATAGTATGTAACAAAAAGAGGTGAAAAATGTAATTACTAATTAACTAACCATGTAATAAATTCTGTTCTTCTCAATATTTATTTTTATTTTTAAATATATAATTAACTAGCTCTCCTGCCCTATACGTTGTCCAGCCTAAAGGTTTATATTTTTAATAAATATATTTGTACAAAATGCATAATGCATATGCCATATTTCTTCTATTTTATTATAATATAGCTGATCCCGTACACTTCGTTGTCCGTAAAATATGTAAACTCTTAAAAAATTGCGATTGTTCAACTCCTTTTGGATGTAACTCACTGCAGTAAGTGTAACTCAGCTATACTCAGGTAGGAAGTCCGCCTACGCCGGATTGCGGACAATGTGCGACAGCATATCAAGTAGGCATTGTGCGAAAATTCGATTGTATGCATGCTTGATCTGCCTGATTAACCAATGGTAACCATTAAACAAATAAAAATGTCCATCGTAAATCTCAAAATACCCGTTTGAGCACCACTTCAGGTCTATTTCGGAACCATTCAAACACACAAAAAATGTCATCAAAATCGGTCCAGCCGTTTAGGAATGCATAAAGGACATACAGACAAACATTCATTTACAAATATATATATAGATATTATTGCTATTATTTTTGACCATTCAATTAATTTTTCCAAACAAATCATACATTAAAACCTAACCCGTGACTGAACCAATTTATTAATGAAAATATTAAATATTAGTATTAAAATGCGTTGAGTAGTTTTTGAGATATGCGTACATACAAAAAAGGGACAGTATTGAAGTTTTAGTAGGGACCTTTAATTTTTTCTAATAATACGTACCTATATAGTATATATTGTTACTCAGGGATAATGTAGCTTTCTAATGGTGAAAGCATTTTTGAAATCAGTCCAGTAGTTTTTAAGTTTATTCATTACAAACATACAAATCTTTCCTATTTATAATATTAGTAAAGTATATATATATATATATGTATACAATAATAAGTAATAAGTACTAATAACTAACAACCATTTTATATGAAACATATAAATTCAAATGCATTGATAAAAATAAAAAATGGTTCAAATTGTTAGTTAATTAAATATGAAAATATGTCAGTTCTTTGTGTTACATACTGTGTTATTATAATTACTATGTAATTAATATATGTAATGTATCTTTGTTATGTACATTAAACACTATTAATTTTTCCGATTAAAATATGCAATTTATTTAAGTAATGTTAGCTATTATCGAATTATAACTTCAGTTAATCTATAAATCAATCTAAATATTAGTTAACAAGCTAAATTTAAATTATATTTCTTTAAATGAAAATACTTAATTTATACTTATGATTAAACCGTTTTTTATTTTATTTATAAAAACAGTTTTATTAATTTATCATAAAAAGCATAATATTATGTTGCAATTGTTGATACTATTATGTTCTTATGAATTTACATTTTCATTTAAAGTTTTTTTTTTATTATTTGGTAACAATAACACTATAGTATTGTAAGAATGTTGAACATAAATGTATAACATTTAAAAATCTATTAAAAATAAAAATATGATAAAAAACCTAAGGTTAGGTGCAATATAATGTAATATACTAATATAGTATAATATTATATTAGTTTAAAATGTATTGTTCAAAATGTAAATAAAATGAACAAATTTTAAACCTTCGACAATGTTCTTGAATAATATTACTGTTCATTAAAACAACATTATAATTAAGGGGATTGGAAGCAGTGATTTTCTGCCTTTGTCCAACACAAGTGGAATCAGATGTGTTTTCATTCCAATACGTACTGATTGATCTAGTGAAACAATAAGAATTCTTTGAATTTGGCGTCAAGTCTACTTGAAATCGACTTTCCCAGATTTTAAATTATTTAATATTATTTTCTTCAAAAATTTAAATATTTAATTTCCTTTTTTAGTACATTTTTTTTTAGAATTTAGGGGGATAAAATCAAAAATGATGGAAAGTCGATCTCAAGTAGACATGAAGACAAATTCAAATTTATTTTTAGAATTCTATTATCGCTCCACAAGATCAATCGGTACGTTGGAATAAACACCCGTCTAAATGCCTATATCCCACGTATGTTGGACAAAGACAGAAAATCACCGCTTCCATCCCCTTAAAGCGTAGGCTGACGTATTAAAATTTAATATTAATTTATAGAAATCTTCATTTACAAAATAATACTATAGATATAATAAATGACTATAAATGGTAAAATTAGATTAAAGATTTTCTGTGTTTGTCAAACTATTAATATATGTAACCTATACAAACAGATTAATTTATAATCCTAATGGATTTATTATGTACGTTGTAATGAAATATAATACTATTAATGACACACGACAATGGAGTATCCATTGTGGAGAACCGTCACTTAAAACCAATTTTCATAAAACTATTAAACCATTTTGTCAAAACTCTAACACAAAAAATCAATTTAATCAATTTAATCAATGAAAAATAAAGTATCCAATATCTAATTATGTTCTCGGTATTAGAAATCACAAATACATATATATTACAAAAAATTAATAGAAAACGTCTGTAGCATGTACGAAAATTGGAAAGATAATGAAAATTACAAATGAACTGCTACGTCATAGAAAATAAAAATAAAAAATTAATGACTAGGATATTATATAAAAGTTGCTTTTATCTTTAGTCATTAAAAACAAAAATAAATATTTACGTCAACAACAATAGTTAATGTAATTAATACGTACACAATTACTTAAGTAAAATAAATACGTAAACACTTAGGAATTTGTCTAATGCTTTTATGGAAGGAATGTTTATCCAGATTGTTGAGGATATTATTTAAATAATGTTTGCTAGAGTAAAGGTAATTTTGCGGAGAGTTATCGATCGAAAAGTTTTGCCCGTTTACGAGCACCGTAAATGTGAACTTCGCAAGATGAAATTAGTGTGATTAAATGTGAAACTTACAAAATATTTGAATTCGATAATATAAGTCCTGTACCGAAAAGAGGCGGTTTCGTTTTTATTTTTCATTTTATTTTGATACCGAACTATTAAGATGAATTTAATAGATAAGATTTTTTGTTAGTTCATAGGTAGTCTTCCATTATAAAACATAGAATTTTTAATGAATGGCTCAATACATAATGCGTACTTAGAATTTAAAAAAAAAATAATAAATATGAATTATTATTTAATTTGTTGTGTTTGAACAAAAATATATTATACCTACTAAAACAAATATTTTACTAACTTAAAAACAAATTTTAAATTAAAATAGAGAGAATTTCAAGAATAGGAATGACTATACTTTAATCTCAGACAATATGATTTTCTATGCGTTGGAAATCATGACAATAGAAAAAATAAAAAAATGACGCTGTAAAATATTTAGGTATCCAACAGATTTTTTGAATAAGTGAATTCAAACAAATCCATGTGTAGAAAGCAAGTGTTATTGTGTTTATTTATTAATAATAATTAATAATTAATATAATATCAGTTAAAGAAATATAAGTTTCACGCTCAAAAGTTAAAATGATTAAAAACATAGCTGCACCGCAAAATATAATCTGCCGGGCTTTCGAGAACAAAAATCTGTGATGTGAATTAAAGAAAATGTCTATACTATTTTAGTTATATTATTTCAGATATTATGATAAATTACTAATATTTAAGTATTATTATCATTACATTTTTGCTAGCTGAGTAAGCAGTATTACTCGTATTCGTAAAATTTCGGAAAGTAAATGTTTTTAAAAAGTATTGATTATATAATGTGTATTACTGCTGCGTCAAATACTGTGTTTCAATAACTATATCATATAATCAATAACTTATAAAAATATTTACTTGTCGCCACATATGAATGCTAGTAACACTTGATTTAAAAATTAAAAATTAATATTGACTCAAATTTACTAAATATGCACTATTACACCGTGTGATGAGTTTATTTAATTGAGGAAAACGCACGTAAATCATAAACAGTGGTATTGGCAAATCTTAAAATCAAATTCTTATGAACACGCGCAATATTACAATGATAACTTTTATGATTTGCAACTTTTTAATTCTGGACATATTTTTGATGTCAACACATAAAGACGACTATATCAATCTGAACGATATTAGATTTCCATTAGTTGAAACGGTATCCAAAAAATATGTCCAGAATTAAGCGACGAATCATAAAAGTAATAGATGCAATGTGTTCATAAGCTGGGTTTGCATATAATTAATTTGAACTGAAACAAAACGAAAAATGATAGAATGATAGATTAATATTAATCCAAACAAAGTCAGGTAGTACAGTGAAATTAGTTAGCAACAGTTAGTACTATATAATAAATATAATTATTGAAATTGGTAATTGAAATTGTATTTTACGATGGAAGCTCTCTCTCTGGCAGTATTTAAAGTTACAATGTTGGTGTAAACTGTCGGAGCACCCGACGGATATGATAATAATAATATATAGACCTGAATTGTCACCGGCCATTACGCTCAATGTAATATTATATATAACTGCAATCCAATGTATACCTAAAATCTGGCGTATATTTCAGGTTCATTTGAAAATTCGCCAAATCGCCAAATCGCGGCGATGACCCACTTTTAATACATACCTAATATATAATATAACCTAGGTACTTTTATAATATGTATTTCATTTGCAAGAGGATGTGGAATAAATTATACAAACGGCACGTCATAAATATATGTATATTAATCCTCGCAGTGCGAAACACACTATATTTCCAGTATGTGTAAATCTAATATGATATTATGGTCGGTGGACGGTGGTCACCTAAATACAATATTATTATACACGTGTGTATTATAATAATATATTCGGCCGCAAAACTCAAGCCGGACGATTTAATGGGTATTTCGCTCTTAAATTATGATATTTTACCTCCATACAGCGCCTTTCTAATATAAACAAGCGGGAGCGCTTGCGACCATTTTGAGTACCAACGTATACATCTGATTCATCAAGCGTGCTCACCCCCATATTTTCTCCTTAATGATGAATTTATTTTAATTCAGGTTATAGAAATTTGTAAGCAGTATATAGGTACTTAAGGACCATCTTATATTTTTAATTAGGTACCTACGCCTACTGAGATTTTTTACACCATTAATTATTATATGCCATATTATTTTCAAAATATAAGAACCAAACTTTTCCCCTGTAAATTGTAAAGCAGATGATATTTAAGAAATCGTTGATGTATAATCTAATTCAAAATTCGGCATTGAAAAGTATTTTCTGAGTTATATACTAGTATTACCGCATGACGCTCCTCTTAAATGGTTAGGTTGCGCGAATTTGAAAATATTATTTTTAAGTATATACTTATACAGGTTAAAAATTTAAAAAGCAAGTATTTGAATGAATTCATTATTAAAGAAAAAATCGGGATTTACAATTAAAATGTTTAGTGAATCACTCTGTATACGCTATAGCGGTTTTCGGGCGACTTTCGCGAGGTGACATATTTCGGAGCAATCGTCTCTTCTCGACAATACGCCCGGCTAGATTACCGTCGTATGTGTGTCTGAAGCGGGTAAGCATCATCGTCGTTAAACCATTATTTTATACATACAACCATGCAGAGTGAAACTTCATCGAGACTTCCAAACCCAGCCCGACCGGCAAATTTCTGATCCCAATGTATATGTACTGTTCTCAATAAATGAATATAAATGTACGAATTTTCAAAGGTTTATTAAACGGTATAATTGCAGATATATATTTGCAGTGATTCTGCAGATGCGTCTCGTATGTTTATCGTACGTTTAGGTTCGGCTTTTAGGTAGCGACAAATTTGTTTTCGGCACTTTATTATCGTTGACGAGTGAGTCTTTCGCATAATCGCATCATTGTGGGCCGCTTCAGCTGCGAGCATCACCGTCCTGCGGTATTATAAAATTAAAAACTTATATATATTATACCGATCAAACGCGAATATATAATATGTAGGCATATATAGCTCGGAACTGTATAATATTGCCGACCGAAAATTTGTTTGTCGTTTTGATATTCCGTATCAGTCTCGGTACCTAACACCTAAGTCCAATAACGATAAGAATCATACAGCGTGATTGTTTTCAGTGTTGTTACAGGCCAGCGCCAGCTAAAGCTGGGGCAACCATATAGTATATTGTATGGTGTACATTAAGGTTTTAAAAACGACTGTTGCGCGCTGAATCTCCACGAATTCGAAACGGAATTAGCGTTAATTTTGTTTCTTGGTCATTACCGCGGAACTAGCTCCAATAAAAGTCAATAAATATCAAAAAGAGCGAACGAAGTGCATTATATAATATTTTTACATTTAAATTTGATAATTGGTCAAAATACACTTATATTAAGAATAACAGATTAAAATGTATTATTCTGAACGTGCATTATATAATATTTTTACATTTAAATCTGATAATTAGTCAAAATACACTTATATTAAGAATAACAGATTAAAAATATGTATTATTCTGAACGTAACATTTGCCATATGCTTTGAGGGAAGTCGGAAACAACACACGAGTGTATATCCTCGATATCCTCTTAAATATGGGTACACTTGTAAAAATAAAAATATATTTTATAATAAGCAATTTAAAATTGTATGCGCAAAGAGTATTAACTCTAATAACCAGATTTAGCGGCACCCCCTCCCCCAATTCTATAAATGAGTAATAAATTGCCGACGTATACAGATGGTAATTTAGGATACGGGAACAATCGTGTGCGGCGTAGCTATTATGGAATAATAAATAGATCGAGCACATAATATATTATGGACTTGATATTTTGTTTAGTGTCGTAATTTGATGTATCGGAACTTTGAAATCATGATAGTAGGTATTGCAAGCATAACAAATGCCACCAGTTTATTTTTTTTTGCTCTCTCAGTTTAGTACGCCAATGTCAATATTACGTAGATTGTACCCTGGAAAACTCTGTGAAAACATCACTGAATGTGTTTATATTATTATTATCTACTACAATAATAATACACACAGTGTCTTTAGATTTTGCGCATTGTACCTATACAAACACACGCACACACACACACGATACATTATAATAGTATAATATCATAGGCACGCACATAGATCAGTGCACAGTCATCCTTTTTCCGCGAGTCATTCGGCGGCGGCGGCGGCTGCGGCACACGCATATAGTATTGTAATAGCTCGCTCCGCCTTTGAGTGCGTTGAACTGCCGGCGGCGGCGGCGGGAGAGACTTTGAAAATTGAAACGGGAGGCTGCGAGAGACGATCGGAGGGCGACGTCGGGCGCGAGGGAAACGCACACGCACACACGCACACGCACACGCAGTCACCGGGACAACGACGGCGAACAATGCACGTGCACCCCGCGGGCGACCGCCGAACGGGCTCTGCTCTCTACGGCGCACGCGCGCTCCCACAAAGTGTATATTATAATATTTTGATACGCGTAGGTACAATATTATCCGAAACAATTGCCACCGTCGAATTCATAATAATAATAATAATAATATATAAAACATATGATATATTATGCGATATTATAGCGATTAATCATCGCGCCGGTGTGTGTGTCCGACCCGCAGCTATTGACGGCGACGACGCGATATGCGCAAAACGCGTGTGCGTTATAATATTATATTACGTATTATTTCGTGTACGCGAGACAGCGTGTATGCATTATTATATTATGTATATAAATGTATAATATTATGCTGCTACAGGGTGATATAGCAATCGTGCCCTATATCGTTGTACTACTCATTATATTTAATAATGGATTATGCGTATACGATCAAATACTGATTTTTGCAATTTTTAGCAAGTACATTTAAAGACCGTGTTTATATTTAGATTTTTCGTACCATTTGAGGAGGTACTTGACACTAATATAGTGTTACTATACTAGTATACTACAAACTTATTTTTATTTTTCAAATGATGAACAAACCCTTTTCTACAGTTAATACTGCTAATTAGATGATTTTCCCAAAAATATTGACGCATCTGATTCATCTGAATCGAAATTTAAGTTTTGATAAACTAATATTGATCATTATAATTTTCAAATCATCATATGATAATATTCTGTCAAGTGGACAATAATCCTTTGTACCTACCTACTTTAAGTGTATTAATTAATTAAAAAAGAAAACATTCGTTTGAATTTAAAAATAGTTTTTGCTTCGCGAAAGGAAAGGTAGTATACCTACTTAAGAATTCCAAAATCATAATTTGAATAAATTCATTATTAAAGGAAAAAATTGGGTGAACATGTTCAGTCACCCTATATACACGTATATGACATGTCGACTTGACATTTGTGATATATATTCGCACGCACTCGACGTATACGATATTTTATATCTGTGCCAATATTTGTACAACCATATCATTTTATCGACCGTCCGCAAATGTATTTTTTTCCGTTTTCGTAACACCCCGGCTCCTATATTTATAGTATATATCCACCGCACTTGTATGCTGCAAGTGTCGGTTGATAGTATACTATATTTTATTCCCACTTCTATAACCGGCGGCGTGGATCCAAGATTCAACAAGGGGAGAGAGGCAAAAAATATTTATTTTTTTTTTTGTTAATAAAAACTGTTTTTAATAATTGTTAGCATTAATTTTAAAATGCATGTAGGGGGTGATCGCTCCCCTCTACTTGTCTATAATTTCATATAGTATATACCCACGTACGCCGTACCTATTAAAATTATATAATATATTATATACTGTGCTCGGTCTCGGTGGGTGGGCTATATATATTATCGGTGAAACGAAAAACGGCTAAAAGGTTCGAAAACATCAACAAAACCGTGTGGCACGCGATTTTCACACGGGTCAGGGTAGTAGACAGTCGCGGGTCGGTTTGGCGATGTACGTTGGTAATTACATACGAAAGGAAATTCGGAGCATAGTTTTGAAGGTAATTTGCACCACAGCTGTAGTACGTGATGAGAAATAATAGTGTTGACTTCTGACCCTTTAAATAATATTATTTTTGTATTATGCAAAAACCATACTATATAATATTATTATTGTTTTAAATATATTAAACTTCACCCTTAACGCTCATAAAATAATATTGAAACGACATATATATATATAGGTATTTATAGGTAAATACTATACATTTCATTGCAAAATACAATCTTATGAACTTGTATTGCAGTTATACAAATATTTAATTTATAATATTATAGGCAAATCTGCGTGCGTATAAACACACCAAATATATTTTCAATTGAATAATTTTTTACTTAACGAACATTGTGAAATATCCATCGCGTATTTTTCACAAACATAACTGCGGAACACCAATCGCTAAGTAATTACCATACCTATTTTAAGTAGGTATTCGAGTGCAATCGTCAAATTACGTTTAAGATAAATCGTAATCGTAATAACCACTGAATAACGTACAAATTTCTTAATTGATTATCCAACTCAATATGTCATAAGCAGATTCAAGTGTATAGGAATATAGTAAGGGAATCTTCAATAATTTTAATTTTCAGTGAATCTTGTATTTTTATGATATTATAATATATATTTGATAACATTTTATTCTATAATTTCTACAGTCATCAAATAACTCAATAATAATAATCTTAAGCTTAATAAATGATTTTTATTTTAAAACTTTTTACGACCTTAACTACGTTATGTGAACATTTGAACATCCAAAATTCGAAGTTACAAATTACTTAGTGTCGTAAACACTTACACTCCAATATTTGGTAGTACCTGTACATATTTTGGATATAATTTTAAGTTAAGTTCAATATATTTTTCAAATATTTGATATAAGTAATTTTCACTACGTTTGCATTAGTTATAAATTTATAATACTTAATATTATAACTCTTAGTCAACGCCTAGAATACAAATATACAATAAATATTTCTGTATCCATTTAAATAAATCATTTTCCGAATAAATAAATTATGTCAGTTAACGTTATGATTATTCTATACAAAAAAAATGTTTTATAAAACAATTTAATTTTCTCGGCTATAAATTTAAGGGGAAGATAATATAAAAACAAAAACTTGATTTAAACTTTTTAAGTGCGTAGTTTTGTTATAAATGCAATGGTAATATATAAGTACTTTTGTCGTTTTTAATCACGAAATTCAATTTCAAAAGTAAATAAAAATACAAAGTGAGTTAAAATTTATAAAAGTCTATTAGGTATGTGCGTAGAAATGTATACATTGGGAATGCAATACTGCAGTCCATGGCCAATTAATTAATTTTTATTACGTATTTATAGCATAATATAAAACTAATACACGTAACTCGTATAAAGGCATTATTTAATCATTGTTGAATCAACTATTTACGAGGGCTGTGACCGTAACGTATTTACTTTTAAAGCTGTTAATTCCCTGTAACGTTGGAAAAAGAGACCACGGTTTAAAACCAGGATTTGAGGTGTACCACAATATGACAGCGATTTGTCAAATGCAATTCTATACTAATCAGTTTAATCTTATTATGACGTTGAACAAGTCTCATACACTGAAAATTGATTCGGAGGGGGTTTGTAAGTCACAAATTAAAAGTTATGTTATAATATATTATATAATATGTAAAAACTATTTACCCCATCCTTATATACGAGCGTGCAACCTACCTCAAATACATATAGTGTGCAATAATACAAAATGAAATACGTAACAATTAAAGAGACATACAATTTACACATATTTGAATAATAATTATTATATATTATGCGTCATTTTATGAGTAATGATAATTTTAGAAGTAATTATTTAATCACTTATAACTCGAATGATTAACATTCAGCAATAATATACACATAACAGATATTTTATAATAGGTTGACCTCTAATAATATCGTTAATATACACTTTAAAACATATTATATTCAATAATAATAACTATAATAACAATATTTGTTGGTTCAGTAACTCCTACATTGAAAGTTCTTCTCTATTCGCTCACCTCGGCCGCGCAAGATAGTGATGTATTATTATTTTAAATTTTAAATCGAAAATTATCATAATTTATAATAATTCATAATCGCTAAACAATTTCAAATTTAGAATGCAGGTTTACCTCAAAATGGTCATCGATATTGTTAAATCTATACCTACCTAGACACATTGAAAAAGAATCTTTTTGAGCAGTTTTTTTAATCTGAAAAAGCGTTTTCAAGAAATATCCAAAATAAAACTCAAACACCCTGAGTAAAAAAAAACAAGTTAGAATTCCAAAGTGTAGTCAGGATATAATTATATATAGTATATCTGCAGAAGTAACAATAAGAGGTTGTAGAATGTAGATACATACTTAATTTCGTGGCAAGTAAATAATATGAGTAAATCCTAGCATTATAAAATAAGAATGATTTTAAGCAGAACAATTGATGGCGTTATATCAATCATACGATTAATACAAAAAAAAAAATAAAAAATTATTGTTTAACAAGTACATATCGTAATTGATTTATGGTCACTGCGGTCAGTCAATACGAACGATGGTTTATTGCGTAAAAAATCGAAAGAATTCATCAACAAAATTTGACAACCATAAAAAATGTACAACGTAGGTAACGTAATGACTCGATAATAACATGAATATTACCATTATAAATATTCTTTGCACGTTATTTATTTTTCAGTGCTTGAGTTGTATTATATATAGACATATAGTTCTTCTATAGGTATACCTTCACGATTTATAGGCAAAATGGTTTTTACAGAAGGGAAAAAATGACTAAAAATCGATTACCTACGCGTTTCGATTGTTTTATATTGAAATGCGGTGAACACGTATACGCATTATATAATAATAAATAATAATAATACGACGGTGGCAGCAGCCAGACGGTTTCTGGCAAACGAAAGGCTGGGGCGGTGGTTTGAAAACAGATATTTTCGAAAATGGTATAATGACGGGTTTTATTAAATCCTAAAATTATAGCCGACGACGTGAACTCGGAGGCGGGACGAGCGAAACACGGCAATAATATACACTCCCCCAACTGCAGGATTGTCGAATACCGAAAATGAGAAAAACGTAATCCGATAATTGAACGCGAAACCGTAAAATGTATTATACGCTTTGGACCTTCGCTCGCCAGATCCATTAATTTCACAATACATTATATTATTATACTCCGCATACAAGTCTTTTCTTACAAGAGTCAAAATTATATTACCATGTAATAATATGGGAATTCAATGTTCCAATCTCCGTTCGTCCTCTCGCGGCGGTAAGTATGTATAATAAATACGATCAAAATTGCTTAATATAATCTATAGACGTTAAAATAGTTAACTGCGGAAAATCGAAAAATGGTACACGCATACAATCGGAATCGTCTAAAAAAAAAAAACCAACCCTCAAAGTTGAGATTTGAACTCCCATTGAACTCCCAGGAATACCCGACGAGATAATTGTCCATATATTTTATAATATGCGATAAAACGGTATTAATGTATGTATATTACATTGGCACCGACGTAAATTATAATAAGAAAAGAGCACCCCTCTATATCGTGAAGCACATGCTCAATAATAATCATATTGTTACATATTATTACATAGAAAATATTAATTAGTAATTTAATACCTACATGGCTACATATACATACAATACATACATACGTCATACATACATACATACATACATACATACATACATACATAGATACATACATTATATACATACATACATGCATATTCCATGGGTAGTTACTTATACAACATTCGGAATGAAATACGCTTTGCGAGTCGAGCGCGCAACGGACAAAGGTCGGACAATCGTCGGTTCATTGTGCTGTCCTCTCGCACTGCAAAAGAAGTAACATTCGATCCGATTTATCGCAATGGTATATTATTATATAATATAAAAACAATTATGCGCGTTGTCCGCCGCCGTATTTTCTGCAAGTTCCGTTTATGGCCATGACGACCCCACCGCGCGCGTAAAACGTGTTATTATTACCGCTGCGCCGCCGTACCTACATGTATACGATATTATATTATTATGTGTAGGTACCGCCGTCGTCCCTTATTGCGCACGGTGTATAGATTTTTTTTTGTAATCCTTTGCATGTAAAGAATCGAAGAAGAAAAAACGTACGGCGTGCCTACACTAAAAGAGGAAAAAATAATACGTACTGGGAATATTATCATTATAATAATAATAAAATAATATATATTATATTGTACAATACCCATATAATATTATATACGTTCGCGCAGGATATGCGTATAAGACACCGCGACGACGACGACGACGACCGTGAACGACGGAGCATAATAATATTGAAGGTTGTTCAACTTGATGATGGTAGCAATGGATTTCGAGTCGAGTGGGCCGATAACGACACATAATTTGCGCACATAGGGCACAGCACATACACAATTGACACAACATCCACCACGGCGCGACGGCTGAGTCGCAATTTTTACTCATTATTATCATTACCATCATCATCGTCGTCGTCGTCGTCATTATTATTATTATTATTATATTTTTAATCATAAATTTTATTATATCAACGAAATCAATGTACCCGCCGATGACGCACCAAGTCTTTTTGTGCGCACGCATTTCTATACCCAGGCAATTTGTCAGAACAACGTTCTAAACAAATTTACAAACACCATAATATTGACGGTTGACAAGGTATTATTTTGTACGCTATTAATACTATACATCACGGGTATAGCGCGTGTGTTTGTGTGTGTACAAATTTACAAGGGAATAATGTGAAACGATTATTTCCATACAGTAATATTAGCTTTACCATTGTAACCAACTTCCTACCCGGTACAGTTTAAGACCTATTTGAAGGTTATTGCCAGCAATTCTGCACATCGCATAAAAATGTCTATACAAAAAAAATTAAATTATTAATCAAACAAATTATAACTATAGAGTTTTATCCTAAATTTAAAAAAATCGACTTTTTATTCATAAAATGTACCTGTACCTACTTAATTAAACAATATGTGACATAAACATTGAAATAAATATTAAAGATAAAACTATAAAACTATTATATACTAGGTACATAACTTTAAGATTTTGAGAGAGACGATAAAATTATAATTGATTTATTATAGTACAAGGATTTTACATTTAAAAAAATAGTTGTCTTATTAGGGTCTGCCCTTATCCCAAAATGATAACTATAATATTATATAATTATATGGATAACTTGTGCGACTTATAATATGAGTATCAGCAAACTGCGATCCAAAGATTCCATACACCGATTGTAGATATATACTATATATTATATAGGTATATTGTTATTTATTATATAATATATGTTTGAATTCGTTGTAGAAATGTAGAATATATAATAAGAAATACACGCATGAGTAAGTATGTTGTACATATATATTATACTTTGAAATTGTTGTTAATTAGGTATCTACATTTCATACAAATTATCATAACTGTTTGTGAATCAACACGTCATAGCTACAATAGTTCCTACATAAGACATTAATGCTAAGATCTTTTTCAGATCTCAAAAATTATTATGAAAATGAAAAAAAATCACGGAACTTTAAAACTTATTCAAGATATTATCTTTAAGGCCGTTTTTCTTAATTCAGGTTTCCTGGGCCTTCGTATGTAGGTAATGCATATAGGTATATTTTGTTTAGATAATATTATATTTTAACGTATACATAATTGATAAAGATACTAGGTAGTACTGTTATATGTTCAAGTAATCGTCATACTCATACATATTATGATAGTATGTTAATTTTGACATAAAACATTATTTAAATAAGACAAAATACATTTTTTATTTAAAATCTCTTCGATAAATAGTTATGTTATGACGTGGTGAATAGTAAAACGTGAAAAAATTATATTAACCCGGATCCAAGATTCATGAACAGCGCCCGACCTCTCAGTAGTTAATTTAAGATTGATTATATTAATAATTATTATTAACAATACACAACGACCGGAAAACTTCATACACTTTGTCCTTACTCATTTTCCAAAAGTTACTGACCATGTAAAATAATTGACTTTTAAATTTATACTTATTCATTATTTTGTTATCTATAAACAGTATATTATACATCTAGTCCATGGACTATTCATACACCATATACCAATCATAATATATGGGTACATTTCAATATTGAGTAGCAATTTTCTAAAAGAAATAAATCAAACAAAAGACTACGTTAATCACAAATCTGAATCAAATTACAGTGAGGATTAATACGAGTATCTATCTACTATTGTTGGCATGTTTCAATACAACCGAAACAAATCATTTGGTTAGGATTGAAAAGTACTGGGCAGGATATAAATATTAGCAACCTACCACCTATGTATCTTTGACCTATCGGATACTTTTTTCAATTTCCTCATTTCCTTGATATGAAATAGTCCAATATACTGTATACATAATGATGAATTATTATTGTAAATTTGAAATAAATGATAAGCCAACACATTTAAAACACTACTCTCAATGAACTATGAAGATATATCTGAACTAGTATATAGTGTTTAAAATACGTTTCTAAAGTTATATTCTGAACTTTTTTGAGATATCTTATCGATTGTACATATTTTGTACTATAAACTATAGTAGGTTAGTACAATGTGAACCGTATATAGTTTTTCACATCTCAGAACTACGGAACATTCAGTAGATACCTACGTCTAAAAAACCATTTTAATCCAAAAATGATGGAATTTTTTTAAAAATTATATAATTTCTGTAAATTAATTGAATAAAATGGGTGATTATAAAAAAGTAAAAAAAAAAATGTTTTGTTAAAAACTAGTGCGCAATTAATATCCTCATTGTTTTTTGCAACTACCGGTTGGTAAGTTGGTTTACATTATGTTAAAAGAAATTATAAAGAACATCATCAGAAAAATGTATTATCAAATGTACCTACGACCTACTAATTATATGGTCAAAACAATTTGCTACATAATAGGTACTTTCTGACCAAAATTGTGGTCAATGATATAGTGACTATAGTGATGTCTGTATAGTGAAAAGTACAGGGTTTTCGACATTAAATTTAATTAAATGACTTATTAAGAAACTATAGTACCTAAGACTTAGATCCTAAGTATATAACACAATACTAGGTACAAATCTTATTGTAGTTAATCAAATATTCAAATATATTATAACGATTAGAATTACACATATAGTACCTATATAACGTGTATTTGTTAGAAATACGTTAATATTAATTTAGAAAATTAAATTATTTTGTTAAAAGGTAAAAAATACGATTAAATATGGTCATTATTCATTATTCATTAGTATATAGTTATTTAAGTTATTAATACATTAACAAGCCGATAAAAAGTTGTTTATTCTACATTTCATGGACTTGTTTATTATTTGCTCGTTATTATAAAAGAAAACATGGAATAATTATTATTAAAACTAATTTAAATACCACATACAAGTACATTGTTTTTGTAATTTATTTGACGTGTACAATATATATAACATGAATCATGGTTCATGAGTATAAAAATGTAACTTGATATTGGGAAATAACAAAATGTCTAACATGAAATGTGTATACAGAAAAACTATCCATAGGCACACTTTGCAGGGTGTATATTATAAATTTATAACCTATATATTTTTTAAATTTATGTACCTACAGAAAAAAATACGTTTAAGAGTAAAAATTATTAACAAGTGTCTAAGCACTAGACAAGACATTTTTTATCACAACAAATTTAAACAACAATTATAGCTGCAGCTATAATTTAATGAAATAAACACAGATGTTGAGGTATAAAAATCAGATTAATGATCATTGATCACATATTCACATGTAACACATACCTTTTATAAGTGAATCAATTCGAAAACGCAATTAAAAAAAAGATACTGAAATGATACTACACAGCACTCGCAGCAGCATAACATACAGTACGGTATTTTAATATTATAAACATATTTTGAAAGCAATGATAAAGCTTGACATACGAAAAATGATTCTGAAAGAAATCCATAAAAAAATTAAAATCTAATTTCTTTATACTTTTCTACATTTGTTAATGGTTGTAAGTTGTAACTATATAGTTATTTATTGCACCTAAAAATTATAGAAACCATTAAAAAATTACCCTGCAAATTACCTACTACCAGGCGCAATTTCCAATTTATAGGCATAGCCACGTGAATTTTTGGAATTTTTACTCAAAGTGTTCTGAAAAAATGTAGACATATGTAATAGTTAAAAATAAAATGGGTCAAAAAATAATACAAATATACACTACACATTTCCGACTTAACTAGGAAAACTCTGAGCAAAGGTCAAGTTTATCAGGTTCGGTCCAAAAACCGGTAATTAGATTTTTGTACAACTGCATCGATCATTTAAATCACGGGTGTTGTAAATTGCCGAAGGTTGCAGAAGATAATATCGTTTCGTCATAATTTTATTGTGATGAGAAGAAAGAAAATATGTATTATGAATGTGTTTTTTTGTCCAACAATCTCGTAAATAATACTTTTCAAGGCTCGAGGTGTATTTTGGAGTATAATCTTAGTCATGAACCGGCTGCATACGTGTTGGCCTATTAAAACGGGTTGTTCTAAGAATATGATGTGCGCCAAGACTGTGCGATTTTATATAATCGATAAATAATTATCTGGAATTTTCGAGCGATCGTGACTTTGTGCTTCCTGGTGCAATTTTAACATTGTAACTCATGAACTTGATCAATGAAGTAGCCGCAAGGAGACCAATTGAAGCAATAAAAAAAACCCCAACCATATGGTAAAATATATATTATTAGCGGTACCCATTTAAAATGCAAAAAAACAATTAACACTAAAAATAAAAAACATATTATAGATATTGCAGGGAATTGGTTTTCGCGAATTATTCTTACTAGTTAGATACTATAGTTACTCCACGAACCAAAGTTACATTTCATAAATAATTTAAATTTCGGTAGGTAACTACTCGGTAGAATAAAATGTATTCAGGGTGATCTCACGGTTAACTCTGGCGAGTGATATACACTGATTAAATAACAACTTTAAATCTTGTAGGTTATCACGAGAAAAAAAACAAGAATAAATATCATCAAGATTTAATTATAATATAATATATACGAAGAAGGTTAATATCGATTGGGTCATAATCATAATATAAAAAATATAGTAGAAGTACTAGACATAAAATAAACAAATTTTAAGGTAATTATTGAGACATTTTATTAAATCGATTGAATATAATGTATAAAATCATATTAATAAATTATATAATATAAAATATTATCACTAAAATTATAAGCTGAGAAATTAAGCAATCAAAATTAAAATAAATTTAATTATAGGATAGTCAATTATATAAACATTGCTCCACATTTAACCATGAAATAAATACAAATTTATTGTACCTAATTCATATTTTAGAACAGATTTAATTTTCATTATAAGATTTACAAGTTCATTTAGTTTTATTATAAGTAATCTCACATTTAAATTGAACGTACTATAATATTTGTCACATAAAATTATAAGTACATACATATGTAGTGCGTAATTTAAAAAAAACATTATAATAAAAAGTGTTCTCTTAAGACCAATCATTGATCACTAGTCTAAAATTTCAAAATATTTTATTAAATGATTAATATTAAATTTTTAAAAACTGTATAAGTAACGATTTTTTTATGTCAGGAAATTAAAATAAATCACGTATGATATCACAAAATATTCATCGTATTTTTATGCAAATAGTACATATTTAGGGGCCAGGTGTGGCTCGGTAGTTGTGGTCTCAGTCACAAATGTGTTCTGAGATCAAGAATTGGCTGACGTCGATAGTTCCCGGATGGGTGATCACCCGGGTTTTAAGTGACGAATCCTCGCCTCATATACACGTGTTTCTCAAAAAACCGTAACCCCACAGGCCATAATTGCCGATGCTTAAGAGGACGCAATATACATGCATTTGTTGACTCCATCTTACATACGCACGACATAGAAATTTTTCATTCAGAAGTTTCAATAGTGTTCCGTTAGTTTTGATATTAGAGTCAATTGACCTATTATCAAGCTTTTAGGTAAGAACATCATCTGTGCTTAAGAGTTGGAGATTTTTCGATATTTTCATTTTCAAGCAAGATACGGGTTTGTGAAATATCAAAAATTAAAAATGCTCATATCTCGCTTGAAAATTAAAATATCGAATAAAATCCAATGCTTAAGCACAGACAGTGTTATCGTATAAAAATTTGATAGTAGGTCAATTCTCTATAGTATTAAAACATTTAAAACTAACAGCGCACTATTGAAATAAATGAACGAATGCCGTACATGTGTAAGACGGAGTCAACAAACATTTAGGTATATAGTAATAATCTAAGGATCAATAATAATAAAAAAATACATAATTATTATTTAACAGTTGAAGAAAAAAACTTGATAGAATTATGATAGAAAATTAACTTTTCCCTTAAAAATAGAATTATATATACAAGGTGATTCATTGAGCGTAAAACACTCATTATCTCAAAAATTATTAATGTTTTTGAAAATATTTTTTACATAGTTTCAAGTTGTTAAAAAACAACGTTTTCATTAAACAATTATATTTTTAAATATTTTTTATCCTTATAATTTTTTAAGTTTTTTACTTTTTTGAATGACATCATAGAGTTTTAATTTCATATTCCAAAGTAGAATATTTTTCTTAGTATTTTGATACATAAAAATCGAACTTAGGACGAGTAGTTTATGAGTTATAACTTATAGCTAACTTGTATAGTTATAAGCACTTACATTTAAATTGTTTTGTTTTTACATAATTTTACATAAAAGCTTAATAATTGTATACTTATGTAAGGAGGTCACGACACCACTAACTTTTTAATATTTTTTTGGCATTCCGGATAGGGATGTGAGTTGAGAAATAAGTTGGATTGGGATGACAATATAATCGGTTATTGAAGCGTTTGGAATATAGTTTGGCTAATTCCGTGACTGTAAATATTTTTATATCAGGAGGGATTTATTTGAATCATATGATGGAGCTTTTGAAATGGTGCGAAGGATTTTTGACTGAATTCTTTGGATACGATTGATGTTGGAAATTTTTGCTGAGCCCCAGAGCTGGATGCCGTATGTAGTTTATAAATCAGACGTGGAATAAATAAATCGATTAAAATGCAAATTTTAATTATAATTATGATTATTTTTGAATTTTGAAAAGAAAATGAATATGATTATGTTAATAGCTGTACACAATTGATAAACAAGAAGGCGCCAATAATTTGTATAGTATATAATATTGTTTATATGAATCATTATTCTTAGAATGGAAGTGCGGAAGTTTAAAGCGCTACTTTTGAATATGAATTGATAATGAGATACTCCTTGCAGCCGTAACCACTTTTACCACTAACCAGTAAACAGATACATTCAATTTTTTCCACTTGCATATAAATAACAAATTTATCGTTGTGGCTAAAAATAGATGGTCCGATTAAAAATATTATACTGTGATCCCGTTACATTTAATTTTGACCTTTCTGGCGAATTATAAATAATAATGATAATAGTCGGACCGACTAAACCAGTTTTGCATGTTTTCCAATATAGGTACACGCCATCTCCTCCTAGTAAAATGTGCGTTCTTATGATGACGACGACGATGATGATGATGATGATGATAATAATAATAACATGTATTCTGATCTGTTTAAGGTGGTCGGATCACCGCCGAGACTGTGCAATGTACGCATTCTTTGTGGCAAAAGTTAATGTGTTTCGTGAAAACACCTTTAGGCGAAATAAGTAAGCACCGCGACTTCATTTAAACAAACGCGATTGAAGTGTATGTCATGTGAGGTACCTATATGTTTGAGGTAAAAAAAAATATTTCTCTACTATACTGAAAATAAGAATATACAATATGTTGTTTGGATCAAATCGTTTCCGCGCTTTCCTCACGAGCTATAATAATAATGAAAATATAATATTTATACTACATTACTACACTACATATGCATATATATGATACAATAGCACCGTTTGTTTTTCGACTTTCCGAATTCTCAACAAGGTCTACACATACGTGCAATAGAAGCAATCATTCACAGATGTTGATGGTGTCCAGAAATAAAAACGAAAAAAATATCTGCGGAATTTTGTGTAGTGAACCTGCGGGCTAAATACGCAAAAGATAATGTGCGTTCACTTTTAATAAAGGGTTAACGAAATAATGGGTACCATTTAGCCGAGATATAAAACACAGATTGGATGCGGACCGTTGAAAAAAAATTACACACACACAATAGGGAATACCGAAAACAAAAACCATCTGATGGGTCCGGAAGATAACAAGATTTAATGGACGGCAATAAATTGGCTGGGTTTTTGTCTGGACTGCTATAGGTGGAAAACTTGTATTTCTCAACCTAGTGTCCCAAATTTATACAGTGAATAATAATTATTACGCAACACTATTTAAAGGTAGAACATTGATTTAAGAATAGTTTTGCTTGTTCTACTAAAATGCAGATTTTTAATTGAACACCGTAATTTGTATTTTAATACAGGAACTACAAATTCTGCAGACTATAACGGTTAAAATGCAAGTTTATTATAGTTAGTGTACAAACACACCAATAAGTTATAAAACAATAAAAAAATAAACGTACCCCTTTGATACTGGCACACAACAATTTTAAGAGACGATTCTATAATTTTTCATAGATGAAAGATTATAGTATTATAGATTGATAGTATTATACTACTAATCTATAAGTATTTAATGTTCAGTTTCAGAGCTTATTAAAGTAAAATAACTATAATAACTATAATACGTTTTTCTATTATAACCAATTTTAAACGTATGTGTTATTAAATGAATAATAAGAAAATATAAAACCGGTTTGGAATAAATGAAAAAACCTATGAACAGGCTCATACCATTATTTGTTTATTATATTAATTGGTTTTTTATATAGTATACGCTATTATAAAATATTAGACTTGTTGATTTAACTATGCTGAATTTAAGACTAATATTAGTAAAATTAATAAATACAACTAAAGCACTGGAATTTTTTTAGATGAAATTATTAGAGTCTTCAGACGTTGGTATGCTCTTAATAAATATAAATATTTCTAATGTCCATCGTTGATTTTATCTTATTAAAGAGAAATATCTTTGTTTGCACATGTAATAATACCTAACCTAACCTATCAAATATATTATATGTGCAACGAATTTCCGGTTATATTGAGTTCCGAAAAATATGTCGATTATAGTTAGAAGTTATATTCATTTACATAGCGTACCACGTACATATAACGTATTAGGTTTTGGACCAACAACGAAGAAAAGGGACAAACCATAAATTATCTACACCGAAAGACCGAAAATCAATATTTGAAAAGTACTGAACTCGGGTTATAGGGGAATAGGCCAGTGTTACAGAAGAATTTGTGAAAATTAAAATCCCAAAATGGCTAAGCTATAGGGTTTTTGTTGTCTGTGGGTATAATATGTTTTAATTTGTTTGAGCATACACGCTGCAGAATATTTCGTGTAATTTAATGGTACCTTTTGTTTCTAACCTTTTTAATTTAATTGACCACTAACAACATGCAACTTAACTCTCCAGGGAAATTCAGATATTGCTACATAAAACTATCTGATACAACGTGCTGCGCCCATTTATAATAAACAGACGAATATCAATTGAACATATTTTATAACATTTTTATAGACAAAAAAACGCAAAATCTTCATATCAAAACTAATAAATCGATTATAGTAAGAAATTTACAATTTATGTTGATATTTGTATCTAATTAAAACTTGATAACAAAATAAAAGTATTGAAATAATTAGGTACATATTATAATATTATACATGGATATAAAGTTAATAATTATGTAAAATATTATACAAAAATATGAAACTATATTTCGGCACAATCGACGTTTTTCTATAATGATCTTACATTTAGAAAAAATAATGAATCCACTTTATTCAAAATAATAATATTGTAAAAATCGGGCGGTGTTATTAAAGAAAAAAACTGAACGAGTTCATAAGTACTTACATAGTATATAGATACAGAGGGCAGCATAGAACTTTTCAAGATGATTTCGTCTATAGTGAGTATACTTTTATTCGAGTACTCTATTATTATTGTTAAGTGTATTATATACATTTTATAACAACTTTATATCAATATTGTTCAATTGAAGTTGAATGTGTCAGACACTAGCTGCTTGTTATCAACGTAAAATCGTGAAATGTAGGTAGTCTTCTGTTGAAGATTTTATTTGAATCTGAAGGTTTTTTTCTTTTCATATATTATAATAAATAATGATATATTACTATTACATATCTTTGTTATATTACAATATTGATATTACAACTTCTCAAGTTCTTACTGAATACAAAATAATAAGGTAACGGTAAAAATAAGCGTATGCATGTAAACGTGTAACTCGATACCAGTGTGAAATTATCTTATATAGTACACATATATAGCATTACAATATTTATATACGTGGCATTTGTCGACAAATGGTATATATTTAACACTGATTGCAATGATATACTCGAAATTTAATAAAATATTCAGATTTAATATATCCACTGTCCTGGTTAATAATTATAATATAATATTATAGGTACGATAGCATATACGAATTAATTAGTTAAGAAACCACTTAAAATTGCATTGTTACACCAATTGTTGTACTTGCTTTATTCTCTTTTAACATATTATAGTTTAATACTAAATACTTTATTTACTATAATACGTACACTGTACCTATTTGAGGTCTACAGTAAACTGTTGAATTATGAATTGAAGAATTTAATTAAATTTAATATTACAATCTGTAAACGAATTATTTTAATTAATTAATACAGTTATTATATTCCGCGTGTTCTGACAACTAAGATGAAATATTTTAACGATTTAAAAATAACTATCGCGGAAAGTCGAAAGTCGTGTAATATTTCAAAATTGCATGGGGCATAAGCAGTAATATTTCATACGCCAATTGTAAAAAAAAACATTAATAGGTAGTTGGTCAACTCAGCCCTGAACTTTTACTTGAAAGATTATTACAAAATACTAAGTATATGTTTCGGATATATTGGCGTCTATTGGTTTATAAAGTTGTTATCTTGGTTACAAAGGCGTAGCTAATTCATGTTCATAATATTACAACACAAATATACGAGTACTAAGCGATTATATAGGTAAACCAAACGCACACACAAACACGCATTTAGTAAATACATACATTGACAAGTTAAATTCGTGTTCAAACAATGATCTCGCGAAGTCGTGAGTAAAAATTAAAATAATATAATATATATTATTTATATGCGAACTGTTTATATATATTTTGTTCTAGTGTTGAAAATATAATCCGAGGTACTTATATATCATTTTTCAGAATGAATATTGAATAGATTAATTCTTCATTAAAAATAGATAATTTATTATTGTAATTATACCAATGAATGATGAAATTGATTATAAATACAGAATACTTGTGTTTATAATCAATGATGGTGATTATGACATTTTTTGTTAACACTCAAATCAATTAAAACAAAAACTCATTAAAAATGCATTACTTAGTGATAAGTGATAGCTGATAATATTTAACTAAATGAAAATTTTATAGATTATATAGCTTCAAAATACTTGACTTATCTGTGCAGGACCAGATTATTTTATGATCTTCAATTAATCATTACATCTGTTTTAATATTACGTTTATCGCTATGACATATACTAATTTAAAGTATCAGCAAATGGGATAATGTTTATTCTATTACAATCTAAACCAAGTCACGTAACTAGAGAGCCCTTTGGTCCAGATGCAAACAAATACGTATGGGCTTCTGTTTTTTGAGCATCATAAAATTAATAGATATATAAAAAACCGGACGGACTTCACACCATGGGTATTGTTTACTCCTTAGATAGGATACCATTAATGTATATGTATTGAATTTTAAAGAACTGATAAATATTTTCCTCATTAAAATAATCAACAAATTTATTTATGTCACTCTAAGCTGAGTAATTTCCCCAATATTTATACATACAATTCCAAGTCAGAACGTACAGGCTTTTACATTTTCACTATATGAAATTAAATACAAAATAATAATAAAATTATTATGAATCAAATTAATGGGAAAATTAAAAACAAATAACATTTGTTGATCCGGTGGGCCTCGGTGCTGTGCACGCCTGCACCTATGATTTTTACGGCATTGGTCACGACGCCACAAGTGAATAGGTAGAGGATAACACATACTTTTTTGAAATTACGATAAATGCTATACAAATCTAACGCGTTTGGCGAGAATAAAGTTTAATTCGAAAGATGTTTTTGTATATACAATCTCGATAAAACATATTAATATTATTATATTATTTTGTGTATATTCAAAACGAACGCAAAACTAATTCTATAATTTCATCATCAGAAACTAAGTTACGCGCACGGATAGACATTATTATTATTATTATTATTATTACTGTTAAAGCCGCCACGAAACTATTGGTTTCCAATTTTTCCGTTCGGACAGGCGACCGAGTGGTGGCAGCAGTGTGCGAGTGAGGCTGCTGGGGGTGCGTGTGTTGCGCCGAGGTACTACTTATAAAGAGGTAGCCCGTTGTATGCGCACGTTACACAAGTATCACGCGCAAACCTGGACACAACTTTTTCCGCCGACAGAACATTACGATCAGTGAGTGGTGAAACACGGCGGTATAGAATAAATAAAATTTCGTTCCGTATACAGTAGTATATTCCGGTGTCGTGTTTTTATTTTTAAACCAACGTCTTACACACAAACATAGCCAGGTAAAAAAATTTTTTTAATATTAAATATTTGTTTTTCTCTGTGCGTTTTATCGAATAGATGGAAAATAAAATATATATTTTGATTCGAACCAGGGATTTAATTCAAAATATCTATACAATAACGACTAACATTATTTTATATAATATTGTACCTACCTACTAAATAAATATAAATGTAAAACGAACAAATAATTTTATAAACATCATAAATTCTTTCAATACTTTTTTTTATGATTAATATTTTTGTTTTGCATTCATTTTACGACCAAGTTAGTAATAACTAGTAAAAAATCAAATTTTATTTCGATAATAATATTTAATGGTATAATAACATTTTACTTATTAAAAATACATTATATTATACTTTGTTTTGATACATTACTGAAATACAGTAGATTTAATCTTTCTTAAAAATACTAACTGAATTTAATAATTTATATACATAAATATATATATATAGTCAAAATAAAACAAATGATGGGAGAATGTTCAAAAAAAAAATTAAAAATTAAAAACCCTTATATTGAAACACAATTTATATTTTTCTCAAAAATAAATAAATAAAATTGTAATGGCTCTTAATAATAATAATAATAATAATAATAGTAAAAAGTGAAGCTTAATAACCGAATGCACATGTACGTAACAAATGAAAATCAATAAATATAATTCAATATTGAATATACTGAATAGTACTGAAATTCATTATTTAGAACATATTCTGGAATTTTTATAGATTTCAACTTAACAATGGTACATGTTTTAAAATTGTATTAAGTACTTGAAAAGAAAATATTCAATAATTGATTCAAGTCATAAAATAAAAATAAGTACATCTTATACTAAAAGTTAATTTAACTAGTTTTTATAAAGTTTTTTTATTTTAATAAGCACTAAACGCTATATTATATAATAGATAAATGTACATTTTCATACACAAATTATAAAAAAGATATTTTTTAAATAAAACAACTCGTTAACTTTTATATAAGTAGTATAATTTATAATTATATATTATAATTGTCTTTTAATATTTGAAATATTTTATCAATGCAACGAAAAAAAAAAAATCTATAGTTAAAAGCAAAATACAATTAAATTTAAATTAAATAATACTTTAATACACCAATTGAAATAAAATGGCCTCAACCTAATTTTAAAACAATATTATTAATTGTGTTCAAATATAACTATAGCATTGTTTCTTATAACCTAAATAATCCATTGATTTTTTTCAATGCCAATTTTTGAAATCTCGGAATCACAACAAATGATAATACTGCAGCTATAAAGATAATATATAGGTACACATAATTGAAAAACTACAAATCAAAGAAGGTCGTTGAATAAATAAATTTCATGTTAGATCATCGAGATTTTTAAAACTAATATGCTCTATATTATAATATTATAAATTGAATAAAAATGTGTATTGATTTTGATGCATTTACATAGAATGAGAGGTTTCTTGATGTTAGCTAAATATAAACGACCTGCCTGTATTGTTTTAAATTATAAGTTATCTTTTAAATAATAATACCTATAGGTTGTTTATTAATTTATATCACAAAAACATATTTTTGAATTTATTAAAGTTAATTTAATATATTTTTTTTTTATATAAAATTAACTAAAACATATTTTGAAAAAATCTATACATTTAACATTGTAATTGATTTATTACAGAATGAAAACCATAATCTTGGGACTATGCCTGTTCGGAGCTCTCTTCTGGAGTACCCAATCCATGCCTGTTGGTGAAGTAGCACCAGCAGTACCTGCAGTACCATCTGAAGCAGTACCTCAAAAGCAAGTAGAAGCTAAACCAGAAACTAATGCAGCTTCTCCGGTGAGCGATGCTAAGCCCGAAAGCGATTCGAAACCTGTAGATGCGGAAGTCAAGCCTACTGTCAGCGAAGTTAAGGCTGAAAGCGAACCAAAACCTTCAGGTGAACCAAAACCCGAAAGCGATGCAAAGCCTGTTGTAGCCAGCGAGTCAAAACCAGAAAGCGACCCTAAACCCGCAGCTGTTGTAGAATCCAAACCAGAAAATGATGCGGTTGCACCAGAAACAAATAATGATGCTAAACCAGAAAACGCTGCAGCACCAGTAAGTGAAAATAAGCCAGCAACTGAACCCAAGACCGAAACTGAATTGATCGCCGAACCTAAGCCAGAATCCAAACCTGCCAGTGACTTAAAGGCTGAACCAGAAGCCGCTAAGCCTAACAGCGAGGTACCTGTAGCTCTACCGCTCAACCCAACTGAAACACAAGACGCAAAAGCAACCCAACAATCCATCGAGACCAATCAAGTTGAACAAGCAGCGCCTGTAGCTGCACAAGCAGATCCAGCTGCTGCTCCTGCTGCTGATCCCGCTCCTGCTCCCGCTGCCGCCCCAGTTGCTGCCGAAGAAGCCAAACTCTCTGAATCTGCTCCAGCAACTGAAAACAAAGCTGCCGAAGAACCATCCAAGCCAGCTGAGCAACAATCAGCCAAACCAGTGGAAGATGCTGTACCGGCAGCCAGTGAAATATCTGAGACCAAGGTATCACCCGCCGCACCCGCAGTACCTGAAGTACCTGCAGCCCCATCAGCACCTGCAGTTGCCGATCCAGTAGCTGCACCTGAAGCTGAAAAGAACGCTGAACCCGCAAAAGCAGCAAATTCCGCAGAACCAGCTGTTCAATCAGAAGCTAAACCTGCCGAAGATATCCAAAAATCAGGTGCTGTGGTATCCGCAGAAAACCCAAAGCCAGTTGAAGAACAGAAACCTGCCGAAGTAGCAAAACCAGCCGAACAAGCAAAATCTGAGGCACCAGCTGAAGCACCGAAACCGACAGAACAAAGTGCAGCGGAAGAACCAAAAAAGCCCGAATCTGCAAATGACGAAAAGAAGGAACAACACTCCGTAAACAAACGGGACGCGACCAAAGAAAAGAAGCCCACTGACTCAATTATGAAGAAACAAAAACAAAAGAAAGCCAACTAGGTAATCAAAAATGACAAGACTGAATAGCAATATAAACGAACCAACCACCAAAAGGACCAGAATAACGTCCAGAACAAATAAATAAAAATATTTGTCATACAAATTTAATATTAAAAAAATCATGTACGTCTATAGTGCCATTCCAAAAAAAAAAAATCATGAAACTGTGAAGTTCAGTTCTAATTAGACTTAATTAAAAAAAAATTTTATATATATATATAAATCATAACAATTTTTCACAATGGAAACAATTTGTAGTGAAATTAATTGCTATTTATTCAGTCATTCTTCTGTGTGATATCAATTTATAAATAATTTATTTATAGGCAACTTATTTATATTAATTTAAATGAACAAAAACATGAATACTATGTTAGTTTTAAGTTTCTATTTAGATATTAGGTTGTTAAATTATAGTATTTAACTATTTACACATTATGTACCTAATTTATTATACAATGACAGATTGTCATATATCAACAATAGAATATTATACGCGATTTCTTAAAATTGTGTTTTTTTTTATTTTAGTGTTTTATAAATCCTTTATTGATCTTTGATTTTTACAAAATAAAAATCAACAGATAATATACTAATTGGTATATAATTACTCACTCAATTCCATCTATATTACCATAGAAAAGTGTATGTATATAAGCAGATAAACATACCTAATAACAAAACATCCACAGGTATACGTAAGCGTGTGATATAAATGAGTGTATTATAAAGTATATTATGTGAATATATCTTATTTTATAAGTAACACACAACAGATTATAATTACTTAGAAAACGATTTAAGAAGGCGTTTTGAATAGGCAATTTAGGTGCACCCGGGTCGTCACTTAAAACAATAGTCTATGTTCCAATGAACAAGAGTAAAAAATAATACAACAAAATACGTCAAATAAATAATGAAAATGTGACCAACATTAATTTCATAGGTCACGGGATATACATGAATAATACAAATAACCTACCTTGGTTAATAAATTGGTTTTTATTGTTTTAATCCGTTGGGGGTAGATACAATGAAAACAATAATAATATGCTAAACCATTCAAACAATCCGAACGGTAATATGTTAAACTAAAAATAATTGTAATTTTGCTATGATGTGTGTGAAAATAAAAACAAAACAAACGGAACTCGTGAACGTGCACTGAACATTTATCAACTTTGTGCCTTTATAATTTAGTTGATGCCTATGGATTTCAATAATAGTGTATAATATTAGTGTAACAAAAGAAGTAGTCCATACGACTTATTCGATATTCAAAAATTTGGCTGTGGACATTATGACGTTAAAACATCGATCACCGCGCTGTCAACTTTTTGTCTTCGTAAAAAATATAAACAAATAATAACATACTCGCTAACACAATTATACAATATATACTAATACATAAATAGGTAGGTATAGTATACACTAACTATAATAAATGTTACCGTTATAATATGAGCACATGCATTTTTCAAATACCATAGAAAAGGCATAATATTATGATCAGATTATTAATAATAATAATTAGTATTTTTTATACTCAACCCCAGACAACATAATTATAATATTATTCCCAGCGGTCGATATTATGAACGTACCTATTGAAACACATTTCAAGCATGAGCATAAAAATGTATATTATGTATATACATACGGAGCACACGAATGGCTGATGTAACGTAATTATGTTAAACTAACCTAAGTGTGTTAAATCAGTGAGTAAGGCGTTTTAATGAACATTTTATTATAGCTGTAAAATAACATAGAATAACAGCCGTCTACGGCGGAGGTCAAACGGACCGGTTTTGAAATTGGACTTCAAGTTCAGAACTGGTTATTCACCTCTCTTGGCTGTCGCCGTCGCGTTTTTTTTTTTAAAGGAATTTTGTGCGTGCACCGCCCGCGGGTTGCCGACTGCCGTGAGATCACAGCAGGATCAGCATTATGGTCATTTTTTTTTCTTATCGCCTATTGCTGAAGCAATTCGTAAAACGTGAGATAATAAATTTCAATATTTGATTATAGTTCAAAGAGATTTTATCAACCAGATAAAATAATGAATGAGATCGTAAGCTTTACTTGGCGTTGGCTCAACTGCTCAAGTAGCCAATGTACAACACAAATTACAATTAAAGAAATGTTAATAGAATGCATATTTAAATACCAATTAAAATTATACAATTTTAAAAAACCAGTTCACCTATTCATATAAAAATAATATTAATACCTATCAATAACATAGGTAAAAATATAGAAAACGTTTTTATAAAAATATTATTTATTAAAAATCATAAAAAAAAAACCATTAAATTGAATAAATTAAATACAATAATGTATTTTATTAAAAAAATTTTTAATTTTCAAAATAATTTTACCTGATTTGTAAGCATTTGAAATAAGAGAACTCCAGCGGACCACCAATCTACTGCGTGACTATAATATGGTTCAGACTCTAAAACTTCTGGAGCTATAAAATAAAACTATATTTATTATGTACATTGTTTTTAAAAAATTTCAAATAACTAACCCATATACTGAGTAGTTCCACAAATAGTAGATGTATGACAGCCTTGTGGAAGCCATTTCGAAAGACCAAAATCAATCAACTGAAGATGACCATTATCGTCTAATAATATATTTTCTGGTTTTATATCTCTGTATATAACTCCGGCATTATGTAGAAAATCTGTAATAAAATATATTTAGTACAAAATATACTTAAGTAGTTAAGTGTAACAAAAATAATATAACTCAATTTAACATAATTTTACTTTTTAGTCATAACAGAAAATTGAAATTATTTGATATTTTATCAGTACCTACTCATCTTTTTTTTTCGTTCATGCTTAAAATAATTAACTCTAAAGTTGATAACCAATAGTATTAATTGTACAATTAGAACTTACAGGTTCATTAAAAAAAGGAAATTATTTTGTCTTTTACACCAAGCGTGCAAACAAGCATTTTTAATTTTATGACTTTAACTCAAATTTTGATTATTAAGTTGAAAGTATACGTCTTAAAGACCATTTTTTCAAATAAATAAATTGTATATACAATTTAAGAAGAGTATTCTTTTACATATCTTGTTTCAAACCAAAATCATATTTTTATCCACTATGAATTGTAATGCAAATTACTATTTTTTTTAATATTTATAAATCTAATTCAAAATTTAAATAAGTAATTTTGAGTTATTTAACTTTCTGTACTAAGGAATAAGGATAATGTAAAAAAGGGAGCTATGATGATTTAAAAATTATGGCAAGTAGGTAATATGACTATATCAACATTAAATCATTTTTAAGATTGTTTGAGTATAATTATACTACATAAAATATTTTATATTATTGTAAAAACAATTTTAAAAACTAAACATTAAGACTTTAGGTACTATACTAAGTGCTTAGATTTAAATTACTCAGCCACTACTCTTTCAAATTTTGATTTAAATACATCATTACATCAATATTTTCATAAAAATCATCTGTTTAACCATTTATTTGGTAATTCCTGTTTTAAAAAAAGAAGTTAGCATTGCCACAGGACACTCCATAAACGGTATAAAAAATTGTTAAGTACACTTTAAAATTCCAAAAATCAGAATTTGAATACATTTATTACTTGTAGAAAATATGGGAGTGATCAAGTTTAGTGACTAATAAACCTCAATAAACCTTGTATTTAACTATAAAATATTAAAATGGTAACGATTATCCTTTGATTAAACACTTTTAGTTATGTTATGGAGAGTATGTATGAGAAGAGTTATACATATTTGAACAATTAAAATAATTATTATCATCAATAGTTTTGTATATATAATATATAAGAATAATTTAATAAAATAAATAAAATAAACTTTTTAACACTAATTTAAATTAAGAAGTTTGTAGTATTTAGCAGTGGCGTAAATACAAATTATTTTCACTATGGGCGAATGTTGGCAATTTATCACTATTCAAGCATAGCACGACTAACATAGCCATAATACTATACATATTTTAGGAAGCTGGGTGGTTATAATTATGACTAGAGCGGGGATTTCTATGTAATTGCATATTTTTTTCCTTTCTTATTTTTGGATTTTTGTCAGTTATCTCCACAAATCATCATAATTTGTAAACTAATGGTGAAATTTTTTTTTGGATATTTCTGCATATTTAAATGTTTTTGCATATTTTGGCAAAATTCAAAATTTGTTGCATATTATTGAAGAGAAAATTCAAAAAAATGCATAAAATAATATTTTGTCAAGTAGAAAAATTAAAACTAAATTGTATAGGCACTTAATAATAATTTATATAAAGATAAAATAAATAATCGAATACAACGTAAACTTAATCGCTCTTGTTGTGTCAGTAAGTTGTTAATACTAAAAAGTGATGGTCATAAAAAAACTGGAAACTCAAAATATAACTTTACATCAACTTTACATACTTTTTTGCATATTTTCATGATTTTTACTGCATATTTTCATTATTTTTACTGCATATTATATGGCATATTTCAATACTTTTTAGTGCATGAAAATCCGAGCTCTAATAATGACATATACAATAAAAATAAAAATTGAGCAATTTGATTTTATAATTATGTAAAATTAATTTTTTAATTCTTTTTTAAAAAATATTGACAATTTCATATATATACTTTAATGTTATCCAACTGTGAGTTTAATATCAGTAATCAAAGCAAAGTCCTGACAATCATTTCCTTGTGGATTCCTCAAAAACGGTTTTAATCAACCGGCTAAATTAATCATGGTGAAAAACCGTAAATTGGCCCTTCAGTTTCACTATGGGCTCTGGCCTAGGGGGCGTCCCTCCTATACACGCCACTGGTATTTAGTACCAAATTACTTTTTGGGAATAAAAATCAGTAGCTTTTGGGTACTCTTAAATACTAAATATATAGAATTATATTACAATATTGTATAAAAAAAAGTATAACATTTTAGTGGTCTGATACATAATATATGTTAGAATAATATTGAATATCAAAGTACCTAATCCATGTTATTCTTAGTTCTAAGTTTTTGTTTCTTTGTTATTCTTAAAATGTCACACAATACATATATTATATGAGTCTAGTTTTATTATATTTATTCATAAAATATATTAATTAGTTAATTATTAAACAAGAAGAAACAAGTAGTAATTCAAAAGTTTTATTTAACTTAGGAGCCTGAAGAGTCAATATGGCGCCACTCTGGCATTTTAAAATTAAGAAGTTGGAATATTTTTCATATCATATAAATTAGGTATAAATATTATACCTGCTCCCCGCCACACATTTAAATGGTTACGTTTATTTTTCTATTAAGTGTTACATATATTTATAATATCCTAAATAAAGAAACATACAAGTTTGCATTTTGTTACTTTGAAAATTATGAAAAATTTATCAGTAGGGTCAGCATGTATAGTGGTATGACAAAAGAAGTATTTGTTGTCTGAAGGTCCATAATATGTTTGTTTAAAAAAAGTCAAAATATAATGCTATTATACTCTAAAAAATGTACAAACATTTTCATTCTTCCTATTTTTTTTGTATTCACAAATATTTGTGGAATATAATAATATGATAAATATTTATCATGATATATTTTAATAATGTGAATGTAAAATAATGTAGGTATAATATAAAAATACCTATTATAATAACTAATTCAGCAAAATATACACGACATAATTCTTCAGGTAGTGGTCCATATTTGTGTAATAGTTTCAATAATTCACCGCCTCCAACATACTCACTAACTAAAAATTATAAAAAATAATATTTATGTTTTGTCATAATAAACACAAAAACAGTATAAAATTCAGCAAGTATCAAATTCTAAAAACTAAAACAATATAAATTACAATTGCAACATAAGGTGTGTTTTGGCGGTGTAACCAGAGTTAACCGCTAGTAAACTGTTTACTGGTATCGTTTTCGCGATTACGGTCACTGTAACCAGGTAACTAATTTCGTGAACGAGTTTAGTGAATTTTGTAACCGTCGATTTCGACTTGGTAAGAAGGTTTACTGAGGTTCGGTTACTAAAAAGTTTATGATATCAAATGTTATCAAATATTTCAGTAAACAAAATGTTCAAGCAATTGTTTTGGCGTTCCAGGAAACGTTTTCTAACCGTATTCCATAACCATAAACTTATTTACTAAACAGTTTACTCAGCCAAAACACGCCTATAATATTTCAAAATAATTAACTCACCAATGAATAATTGATTTCTATTTTGCCAAAAAAATGGACAATTCACAATAAATGGATGATGACCACATAATGATTGAATTTGTACTTCATTCTTAACTTGTTGTACTGCATTTTCACATACAACCTATAAATTGTAAATACATTAAAATTATGCCGAAGAAATGGAATTACTTTTAATTTTTTTTAAATAGTCCAAAGTACATTAATTGTATTAACTATTTCTTTGAGTTACATATTGATAACTAAATGATTTAACAGTAAATTGAAAATTATTTTAATAATTAAAATTTTACACAATTACAATTCAATTTTAATTTAGTTACCGATGATTTTTCCAATATTTTCATAGCATATAAATCACCATTGGAATTCAATTTCTCAACTTTGTAGACTTTGCCAAATACACCATTACAAATTAGTTCTAAGCTCTGAAAATGTACATAATGTTAACTAAATCTAACTTTGAACACCCAAGAAATATAATACAGAACCAATATATTGTTAGAATCTATACTTAGTTATAGTTTATATTTTAATATTGGCTAATTCTAGTGTTTAAACAATGATAAAAGTTAATTAAGTTGAAAGTCAGTTATTAAAATTAATTGAAGTTATTTAAAAGCTATTGAATTAGTTTCAAAAATATTATCTAAAATGTTTAATAGAAGTTAGAATTAAAATGAAACAACTAATTTATTTGTTAGATAGGTACCTTAAATGAATATTCATTTATTTGGGATTTAATTTTAAAATCTGGTAAAAAAACTTGTTCTATCTGAGGAATAGGCCATACTGTTTTACTAGCTTTCAATCGATCAATAGTTGAGTCTTTCCACCTGCAAAAAACAAAATAAATAATATAAAATCATAATTCAAATTAAATATTTGTATTTTGTGATTTAGTAATTTACTCTAAATGATATTAAAATTTATAAATTTATTTTTTTTAGAGAGTTTAATACAAAGATGATTTTCAATTCAACAATCTAATTCAATAGCATAATAATCTATTAAAAATAACTTGCAATTTTCATATTTTTTAATATTCATACATTTGTATGGAATGTTAGAAAAATTGAAAGATTACAATACAAGGATGCCACATGGAATATATTTTGTGGCAAAATAATAGGCAAATCGATACCAGCTATTTTAATGCCATGCTGAATTAAAATAATTTATGTTATTATATAAGTCTAATGCCAAGTACACAGAAAAATAGTAAATTAGTATTCAACTTTAACATTACACTAATTTTACCAAACAATTAACAAATTGGCATAATAATATATATTAATAAAATAAAATATATTTTATTTTTAATTTGTATATTAAAAAATTATACATTTACCTATGTATATATTAGGTTTATATTCCATATTTGATGGGTCGTGTTTGTTATTTTTTTTTTTTTATTTTTTATAAAGGCATGTTTCAAGAATTTTTAGAACAAACATCAATATCCAGTTGTCTATTATGATGCTTCTATTATATAAAATAATATAATATAGGTATCAGATATATTTGTATAAATATCATTGTTAAAACAAATTAAAATATTCTCTTACTATTAGTTTGAAAAATACACTATTCACAATTGTACATAAAATGCTAAACTTACTTCTTTTTTGATTCTCTTGACCAAGGTCTGCAATCCATTTTTATAAATCATGTTAAAAGTAAAACATTGTATAAATAAAATTATAGGACTAGGTATACAAGTGAAAATATTAAAAACAAATTATCAATGTCATAAATAATTATAATAAAGAACAAATAGTCAATAGTTTGTAGATATGAGTATATGACTAGAATTGGCAATTAATTAATCAAACAACAAGTAATACAAGACTATTCAACAAGTGTAGGAATTAAATTGAAATAAAATATAATAATACATTGTATTAGTATGTTACAAGAATAGAAAAGGAACCTAATATTATTATATCTTAACTATTTAACTATAAAAACTAAGAATATCGTTATATAATACACATTTTTGATTAGTGTTCAGTTAACAATTTACAACCTTAGATAGCTGGTAGATGATGTAGATACCAAATGGTAGTATAGTGTTATAGACAAAACTAACTAAATGATAAATATTAATATAAATGACTTTATTATAGGAACACTATTAAAATTAATAATTAAAACAACATTATATTAAAATTAATAAGTAGCAGTAGTAATACCAAGACGCGGACGCCATCACGAGACAAAAACTGAATACAAAAACATACAGTGTTGCCAAGCTACATAATTGTCCCTACAGTACTCCCCGTCCAGAGACGGAGTCGTAGGATAACATGGTTGATAAAGTTTTAACATGATAATGATAATGATTTGATAAATAATAAAAAAAAAATATATACATACAAATGAAACAATATTTTGATTATAAGTTATAACATAACAAGAAAATTATAAATTTTATTATATTTGAAATGACACAGTAAGCTTACTCTTCTTATTCTGGTTAACTACTTCCATAGCATAGGAATGGTCGTGCTGAGTATCATCTTCATACGCCATGAATGCAGGTTTCAAACGATCAATGGATATGACTGTCGGCTTACCTTTAATATCTACTTTGTAATATTTGTCCATCCGTTCTAATACCATAAATGGACCATCATAGGGCATCTGGAGGGGTTTCTTCACTGCATCAACTCGAACGAAGACGTGAGATGTTTTCTGTAGGTCTGTTGATACAAATGTGCTCCTTGTAGATTTGTGTGAAACTTCTACAGGTTTGATTTTCTCAAACTTTTGTTTTAAATGTGACACGAACATATCTTCATCAGGTGTATTGATGTTACTTGTGAAAAATTCACCTGGAATCCGTAGTGATGTACCATATACTAAGTATGCGGCTGACACGTTAGTATCTTTTATTGCACACCGTAATCCTAATAGTACTGGTGTAAGTACTGCTACCCAATCAGATTTTGCATGTGCCTTTATGGATTGTTTGAGAGTTCTATGGAATCGTTCAATTTTTCCATTTGATTGAGGGTGGTAAGGCGTTGTCCTGATTCTATAAATTCCCAAAAGGTTTGTCAGTGATGCAAATAGTTTACTCTCAAATTGTCTGCCTTGATCTGTAACAATTTTGTTAGGTGCCCCAAAGCGAGCAACCCAACCAGAGTAGAATGTTTCTGCAATCGTTTCTGCTCTTATGTCTGGTATTGGGTAGACTTCTGGCCATGATGTATATCTGTCGATACAAGTAAGGCAGTATGTATTACCCTTTACTGGCGGAAGCGGACCGATTATGTCTATATGGACTTGTTGAAAACGTGCATCCGGTATGTCAAAATGCTGCACTGGACTCTTTGTGTGTCGTGAGATCTTTGCTTGTTGGCACTGAATGCACTGTTTTGCCCATTTCGCACAATCTTTTTTGATTCCCGGCCAAACAAAACGTTCCGTTACCATTTTAGTTGTGCCCCTTTGTCCTGGGTGTGCTAGTTCATGTACAGATTTAAATATTGTACGCCTGAAATTGATAGGTATGTATGGTCGTACATTATTTGTTGAAGTATCACAATAAATAAATGATGTTCCAGATCCGTATTTCAATTTTTTTAATTTCAAACTGGTAGTGCTATCTGCTTCAAGTAGGTGTTTGAGTTGTTCATCTGCTTCTTGATGTTCTTGTAATTTATTATAATCTATTGAATCTGGGAATTCAACTGCTTCAATTCTAGATAAAAAATCAGCTGGAATATTACTTTTTCCATTAATGTATTGAATATCAGTGGTGAATTGTCCAATAAAATCTAGTTGACGCACTTGTCTAGGTGTTGCTTTATTGTTCTTTTGACAAAATGAAAATATAAGAGGTTTGTGGTCTGTAAATATCGTAAAAGGTCTACCTTCTAACAAATGTCTGAACTGTTTAACACCCAAATACATAGAAAGTAACTCTCTATCGTAAGTGCTATATTTTTGTTGTGTATCTGAAAGTTTTTTTGAAAAATATGATATTGGTCTCCAATTATTTTCATCATCTTCTTTCTGTTGAAGTACTCCTCCAATTGCATAATTTGATGCATCAACTACTAATGCAATGGTAGAATTGGTACGTGGGTGTGTTAATGTTGCTGCATTAATTAGATCATCTTTACATAATAAAAATGATTGAATAGCTTCTTTACTCCAATTAATTGGTGTCTTATCATTTTTCTTGGATTGTTTTAAATAATCGTTCAGTACCCCTTGATTTTTGGCTGCATTTGGTAAGAAACGACGATAAAAATTTAACATGCCTAAAAATCGTCGAAGCTCCTTGACGGTCTTTGGTCTGTCATATTCTTGAATTGCTTTTACCCTTTCTGCTGCAGGTGTAGTACCGTCCATAGTAATGTCAAACCCTAGGAAACGCACCTTATTTTGGCCAAAAACACTCTTTTGAACATTAATATTTAAATTAAATTTAGAAAGTTGTTCGAATACCTTTCGTAAATGTACCTTATGTTGTTCCAAATTGTCTGATGCTATTAGGATGTCATCTATGTATACAAAACAGAATTCAAAACCCATAAAAACTTCGTTCACAAAACGTTGGAATGTTTGGGCTGCGTTTTTGAGTCCAAATGGCATTCGCACAAATTCGAATAGACCAAAAGGTGTTGTTATTGCTGTCTTTTGTATGTCATCAGCATTCACAGGTATTTGGTGATAAGCACGCTCTAAATCTAGGGTAGAAAATATTTTCTTACCAGCAAGTAACTGATTGAAGTCTTGAACATGTGGAATAGGATAACGATCTGGTGTAGTAATACCATTTAAACGTCTATAATCACCGCAGGGTCTCCATTCTTGGTTACTTTTTTTTACCATTTGTAATGGTGATGCCCAAGGACTATTAGATGGTCTGCAAATTCCCAAATTCATCATATTCTGGAATTGCTTCTTAGCTGCCAATAGTTTGTCTGGGGATAGTCTTCTAGGTTTTTCAAATACAGGGGGGCCTTGTGTTTCAATAAAATGTGATGTTTGATGTGTGGTTGTAGCTGTATATGCTTGTGGTATAGTCACTGTAGGAAACTCATGTAAAATGTCAGCAAAGTTATGATTGTCAGCATATGTTCTAATTGAACATACAACTGCATTTGATTGTATACCTACTGTTGATAACTTGGTAGTATTGTCAATTAATCTATGATTGCGAATATCAACTAAAAGGTTGAATTTATGCAAAAAATCAGCACCTATAATTGCCTTTTCAGTGTCAGCTAATATAAAAGACCACTGAAATAAACGTCGAAGGTTAAGATTAATTGTTAGTGTTCGTTCACCATAGGTATTTATTGTTGTGTTGTTTGCTGCAAATAATTTAAGATCATTAGTTTGTTTATTTTTGTGTTTACAAGGCAATATGGAAACATCAGATCCTGTATCAATTAAAAATTGTATATGAGAATCGTTGTCCTTGATCATAAGCCTTTTGCTGTTTGCTAGATTGTGATTTGATTGTTGTGTGGTTTGGCAGCTTTTTAAACCGATATCCGAGGCTGCCGTCTTGGATCGGTCTATTAGTTTCCCTCGTGTTGATTACCTTTAGAGATAGTATACTCACAAGGATCTACACACTTCCTGGCTTTTTTACCAAAATTATCATGGTAAAAACAATAACCGTTTTCGCCCATCCTCCATTTTCCATATCTTGCGCGTGAAACTGAACGTGATCGCGATGTTTTACTTGTGCTTAATGAACGGGATCGGTTGTCGTTTCGGTTGGCGGCGACTTTTAATTCGTTCACTTCTTTTACTAATGTTTTTAATATCTCTGTTGTTGATTCGGAAACTGTATTAACAATCATCCGTTGTTGGTCGATCTCAGAAATCTTGTCGGCGAGTCTGGCAAGCTCTTCAATTGTCCCAGTACTCATTGTTAGACAAGATTGTGTAGTTACCGGTAGTTGTTGTAACCATAACGTTTTAAGTAGTTGCGTGCTACATGCCATTCCTCCCAGTCTTTGCATTTCGTTTAGCAGCATTGACGGTCTCTTATCGCCTAAACGCATGTCTCCTAGAAGTCTGCGTAATTTTGATTCTTGACTATCGGTAAATAATTCGATGAGTCGATTTTTCAAAGTATTATATCTGTCGGTATCCGGGGGTTTTTGAATGATGTCAGACACCTGTGATAATATTTCAGTGTCAACTGCACCTACTATATGGTTATATTTTGTCAAATCGTTCGTAATTCCACCTAAATGGAATTGTGCCTCTACCTGTGCAAACCATATTGCCGGATCGCTCTTCCAAAATGGCGGCACTTTGACAGTAACACGATTAACGGTCGCAAAGGCTGGATAGTTGTTCGAGTTTGACGAATTGTTTGCGTTGGCGTTCGTATTTTCGTTTTCCATAATGTTCTTTACCGAGGTCACCAATTATAGTGTTATAGACAAAACTAACTAAATGATAAATATTAATATAAATGACTTTATTATAGGAACACTATTAAAATTAATAATTAAAACAACATTATATTAAAATTAATAAGTAGCAGTAGTAATACCAAGACGCGGACGCCATCACGAGACAAAAACTGAATACAAAAACATACAGTGTTGCCAAGCTACATAATTGTCCCTACAGTAGATCACGCACGTTGCCTTGATAAGTGATAACGATAATAACGTCAACATATTATCACAAAACCATTCATGATTCATTATTCACGCTAAATATCAAATAAGAGAATAGTCAATAGGTATTAGCCATTAGGTACATTCGCGATACAATCATACAGATACATAAGCTTTGTTTGTGGATTCTTTCAAGGTCTATTGCACGATATTCTATTAAATATTATTATTATACTTTTATGATTATCTCCAAACCTTGGGTTTCTTTCATAGTTCTGTCCATAGATAATAAAGATATTATCTTTATTATCTATGGTTCTGTCATTATACAATAATGAAAAATTAAAGATAGATAATAAAAATAATATTTTCCTTAAAGATGGTGGTTTCTTTACTATATTACTAAATAGCCAATATCCAATACCCAATGCACATAGATAGTCTCTAGAGGCCATACAATTAAAGCCGCAATCACACGGTCATTCGGTCATAGTAAAACGCGATAGTTGCTTTCGGGACAGCGTGCTGTCACCGTACGAACTCCACGATAGTTTCTATCATTGATTTACTAGCGAACATCAGTGTCGTATTTAGGGGAGGGAGGGGCGGAACATTTTTATGGGAGCTTTTTTTTTGAAAAATGAAAACAGATTTACAATGATTTAGGCAACAAAACGTTCTATTAATAAATTGATATAAAGCTATTCTTAATAGTTATTCTGTGTAATCAATCTCGCTTTCGTCGTCGCATACCAAAATCTATTTTTCTACATACATTTTCTATAACACACTATGGTTAATATTATACTATTATCATACTGTCAGTCAGTGGCGTGGTGAAAGGGGTTTTATGATGGCTAGGCGGCATGGTGGGATTTTATTGGTGCCTGGTGGTAACCAATAACGTAAAGCAAAAGTTAAAATATTTACGGTCACATAATAATTACATGTAGGTACTAAAATATATTATATTAAGGGGATAAAGAGTTGATATGTACTGAAATATATGCTGGTATAAATATATCATGGTTAATAAATGTTCAGCACGCCACTACTGTCATTACAAGAGGGCCGTACCTAATATCAAAAATGGTAAATTGTACAGGAGTGTTTTTAATATATAATAATTTAAAAACTAGTAGACTACAGTAATTTGTAAGTTATCTTCAGCCACATATAAGTATGAAAAATTTTATTCGAAAATTTCTTGTAAGTTCAATTTACCAAAAAATTGTATTTATTTATAAAAACAATAATGATTTTGAGATGAGGCCTTATTGCATTGATAATTTTACAAACTATTTAATATTTATACTTTTTTAATAATAATTATTAAATAATTACCGATGACAGTGTAATTATTATAAAATACCTACCCTTGTATTATATCTCCGCATTGGAGTCAGCAGTAGCGGATCCAGGGCTTAATTTTGGGAGGGGCAAGGAGGGCAAAAGTACAAAAAGATCCTAAACACAGTGTAAAACAAAGGAAAACTACAGAGATTGGGGGGGGGGGGCAAATGCCCCCTTGCCCTCCCCCTGAATCCGTCACTGGCAGTCAGTGGCAATCAAATTTATTTACCTATACACAATATACTCGTTCATTAGTCTAAATAATAATATTTATAATATAGTATATTATTAATCAATATAATATATGAAAACATTGAAAACTATATAGATCTCTATTCTCTGAACTTTATGTTAACACGTTCACAGACGGTTACTGCTATAGTAGTAATTTTGATTTTGATTTAATGGGTCACACAGCAATCTACAACTGATATTGAAGTAATTTACCAAACCAGACATTACGGCTCGTGCAGTAATATTTTCAATAATACTAAATGAAACTAGGCAGGTGACTGACCTGTTATGTTGAATCATGTTTGGGCACAGATAAATATAAAATTGTATTTTTGAATAATTTTTGTTGGTATTTTATTAATTTGAGTTATTTTTCTGAGGTAAATAAATAATATAAAAAGTGTAGTGAACTTGTTCCAAGAGGTACCTAATTGTTGGTAGTTAGGTCACAAAATAACACAGTTAGTCAAGTAGTCTGTGGTTTGGTACGGTGGTACTACACAAGCATAATTTTGGGAGGGAGGCTAGTTTGGGCTTGACCCCCCCACCACTAACAATCACCATCATGATTATATTGAAAAATAAAAAATGTAAAATAATAATTTTATTATAACGTTTATAATTTTATATACCTAATAAGTCATGTTTTCAAAATTGATCATAAATTTTTTTTTACCATGTTTATCCCATATTCCCACGACTCTTACCTATCTGTTACTATTAAGTATTTATATATTATATTGGTTTTTATTTTGTCACTTATATTGACTCTTATTTTATTTTATTTCCGATTGAGTTTATCTTATAGTTTTTAAGAATGTTCTAGAAACTTGTTTACCCCACCATTCCCCATGTCAAGCACTTACAAAGCTGAAGACACTATTATTAGTTATTACTTATTACTATATCTAAATAGTAAAAAAAAAGCGTATATCGCTCACCAAATTTGATTGTTGGTCGACATAGGTCAAGTTTATTATTTTAATCTAATTTTACCATTTCTAGTGGCTAAATTTTATATACTGATATGGATTGTGGAACTTTTTCTAATTAATGTCAGAACTCAGATAATATTAATAATGGTATTGCGTTTAAAAAATGGGTATTTTGTTACTTTGCCGGAGAGATCATCAATAAATTCAACTTTGCTGGTCATAGTTAAATATTACTTGCTACACTTCCATCACCAAACTAACTGAACAAAAGAAGCGACCGGTGAAATGTTTAAGCTAATAGAATTATACCAAAGTATTAGGCACATTGTACAATATAAATAATATGATAAAGGATAAACTTACTGGAAATTAAAGGCTATTGATACAAACTCATTCAAACATCTAATAATTACACTCATTTTGGTTGTGGTAGGTACTAATATACCTAAATAAAAATTAAAAAATCTACCAAGTAAGTAAGTTGCATAGGACGACCAAATTTATTGGTCATTTAAATTGAGTTTATATGCACTAACATGGCTTGGAAGTTTAGTTAAACACTTTCAAACATCTGACTACTGATCAGGTAACTGTAGTATGTTACTTATTTATCATGGATAATACGATACACCATACTACTACAGTAATATGTATGTACTCAATAACTTAGTAAAAGTAGAATATAACATTATAAGTCAGCACTAAATATAATACAATATATTAATTTATTTGATATAGGTACATATCATACAGGGTGAGTTTGTCTGAAACAACTTTTATAAGGAATACTCGTAATAAAAAAAAAATGATACTTCAATTTTCAAAACTATTTTATTTTAAATATAAATAATAAAAAACAGCATTTATAAATTAAATTGAATTTAAGAATACAGAGCTATCTTAAGCACAATCAGAAGTAAATTGTTGGAATTTTTTTAAATTTTAAACAAATGTGAAATACTATCTCCCACTAAATTAATCAGTCGCATTATAATTGGGTAACAAAATTATTTTTTTATAATTACTCTACTTTTGCTAATAATTCCGATTCTTTGAAAATTGTGTATGAATCGTCATCGTCTAATTGAATTGCAGTACCTCCATACTCTGGTAACAATACTCGGTCACCAACATTAACATCAATTGGTACAGGTTTTCCGTCCTAAAATAATAACAATAATTAGAAAATTAATCACATTTAGGATTCTATATAATTATTAACATAACAGTTGATGTACCTGATTTCTTGCACCGGGTCCTACAGCTATGACAGTTGCCTCACGAATTTTTTTCGAAGCACTTTCAGGCAACATTATACCTCCTTTGCTTTGCTTAACAGCATCCAAACGTTTGACCAAAACGCGATCAAAGAGTGGGCGGAACTTGGTTGCAATTGAAGCCTGTCGGAACAACTCAAAGTTAAGTGACAGACGCAACAAATAAAATTACAACATGGGACCCTACATATATAATATTAAGTGTGTGTGTTATAATTATATTATACAAGTGTGGTTGGAAGAGGAAGATCGAGGTTGGAATACTCGAAACAAAGACATGGGAAAGAATAGCGACAAAGAGTTGAAAGAATGAAATTACAAAAGGGAAGCAAGTAGAACTGCAGCAAAACAATTAAACGATTGAATACGCAAATAAGTGTCACATTGTGATGTGCCGAAATGGCGAAACCTGTGTGTGCGGTAACATTATGTTTGGCAATAATTTTCGGAATAATGCCGGACGAAATATTTAAATATATTATATGTTTTAATATCGATATGGACATCTTACCATTTTGATCGGATAGTGGCTCTAGTAGTTTCAAACGTAAAAAAAAAAAATCACGATTGACGAACGAAAATTGTAAGGGAAAGCTGTGAGCAAAATTTTTAATGAGAAATGAGAATATTTAATTTAGCCAATAGGTTAAAGTAAAACCATATTATCCATACGTAAAGTGCAAGGACGTTATCAGACCGTAGAAAAGAGTGAGGTTATAAAATATTTACATGGAATAAATTTTTCTGAAATTAAATCCTTTTTTCGTCAATAGATGTTTTGAATATAATTTAGGCGACAATGTTTATGGCTAATGAATTACAAAATAATTTCATTTGAGAAGCTAAAGATGTATCAAAAACAGAGCTATTTAAAAATAGTTAAACCAATTATTTTTTTGTTTCAACACGGTATCATCTGGAAGAAGTACTCAACGACTTTACTAGCGGCGGGCAATTTAGTGGTCCTTCAAATTTGAACTTTTCATGTCCGCCAGAAGAAATTGCAAATAAAAGAAAAAATGCGCAAGCTGTACTGGCTAGTTGGTAGACATTCCACACTAGACCTGGCAAACAAACGGCTTCTATATGTAGCTATTATCAAACCGATCTGGACTTATGGCATACAACTGTGGGGCTGTGCCAGCAAATCCTACCTCGAAGTCATTCAACGCTGTCAGAATATTTCCCTTCGTACCATTGTCGCAGCATACCGGTTCGACAGGAATGAAATCATCCATCGAGACTTGAATATACCATCCATCGAGGACGAAATTAAAAAGTTTGCCAATAAACATGCGAAAAAACTTGAGTTGCACCCAAATGCAACTGCTAAACAACTTCTTCACAATTCGCAAGACATTAGGCGCCTCAAACGTCTGAAGCCATATATGACTTAGTTTAGTTAACTTAGGCTAAGAAAAGGGGCTATCTCAGTGGAGGTACAACCCCAAACATGTTCTTGTATAATATATATATATAAGTAATTATTATTGTATAATACTACTTATGTATTAATGTTATTATACTGTATTCACCCACAATGTATTATATTTATAAAGACTTATGGTCGTTTAAATAAAGATGCCTTAGGCAGTTAAAAAAAAAAAAAAAAATTGAACTTTAAAATTTTGAATAAATAACATAGTTAATTGAAAATAGAGTGGGTACAGCTCGCCGATCTCGTCAAAATTGTAAGAAGCCTACATAGTTTTTAACTACCAGGCAAATTTTTTATTTTTATTTTTTCTGGTGTTTGGGGAGGTAGTGGCTATATATTATAATGCTGTATAGCCATTAATTATTATATTTTCCATTATGAGTGGAACAAAAAGATATACGTTTTTTATTTTGACACTTTTTCAGTTTTTTAATAGTAATAAATAATAATGATCCAAATGTCAACTTTGAGAGAGGTTTCTGGAAGAAAATTTGGATCTAGTTTGTAATTCGGTGGGGTAAAAGTAGGTAACAATTTCTCAATACATTTTTTGGAACGAATACAGTTTAGCTCCCAAGCGATTTTTTGGAATTTTTTTTTTTCAAAATGTGTGATTTTGCATGCCTTATTCGATGGTTTTTTCAAAAAAAGCCTGTCGAACTTATTTTGGAAGTTATGGTCAAAAAACATCAAAATGCTCAATTTGTCCAACAATCGTGTTTTTGAATTTAAAATACAAAAAAATTTAAGTTTTTAGAATATTTTTTTTTAGAAATGTTTGTATGTATATGCTCAACATTTTGGTGGAATAAGAATTTGCCTATCGTACTTACTTTTTACGTTATTGTAAATAAGCCACATGAAACTGGATTATAAAGTTATTTCAAATATTTGAATATTTGAGAAACACAAAATAGATTTTTTTGACTTTTTATTTTTCATTCGATGAATAATAACATAAATAAGTTTTTGGTGAAATCAGAACTAACTTATTTTTTGGTTTAGAAGAAATTCGTTTACACGTTGATCCCATCGTTGTTGTATTTATTTGGATCGTATAAATTAGCGGCTAAACGAAAAAATTCAATAACAGGGTCTAAACCTAACCAGGTCAAAAGTAATAAAAATAAAACCATGGGGGGGGGGGGGTATGGGTAAATTAATAGAACGATTACAAATTACAATGTCAAACCATTACCAGTACATAGTACATTACGATTACCTGTACATTTTGATTTTTTGTTACTTATTTTAATCTATATCTTTCAAACCAAAAAATATCACCGAAAACTTATTTATGTTATTACTCATCGAATGAAAAAAAATAAATTTTGAGTTTCTCAAATATGCAAATGTTTATAGTAACTTTATAATTCAGTTTTATGTGGTTTATGAACAATAACATAAAAAGTAAGTACGATAGGCAAATTCTGATTCCATCAAATTGTTGAGCATATAAATACAAACATTTAAAAAAAAAAAATTTTAAAATCTTAAATGTTTTGTATTTTAAATTCAAAAACACTATTTTCGAAAAAATTGAGCTTTTTGACCATAACTTCCAAAATAAGTTCGACCGGCTTTTTTTGAGAGAACCATAAAATTAGGCATGCAAAAACACACATTTTGAAAAATAAAATTCCAAAAAATCGCTTGGTAGCTAAGCTTCATTTATTCCTTTTTTTTTTAATTATCAGGAAAAAATATGAACATTTATGAAAATAGTAATATTATTATTACAGTAATTATTCAGTAACCGCAAGGTAACTAACAAGTTGGACAATGTTCATCTTTTGCTTGATGCTTGCATAATCATTTTTTGTGTATGATGATAGGTCATAGACCATATATCATTGAATTCAAATTTAACACATCCATAAATCCATTGACCATTATTTATAGTGACCCAATCGTCCCAATCAATGATGATAGGTACATACAAAGCAGTCGGTAAGTGTTGGAAAGGATAATGGTTACCTACCTACTTGCCACCTGTCTACCTATAGCCAACTTTTTCTTTCTTTCAGTGTTTAGTCATTCTGTCATCTGCTTGTATTTTGGAAAAACCTTATTTATAAATTATCGGAAGTTAGAACCATTTTAAATAATATTTTAGAAACAAAATTTAAAATAGTACAATATGAATTATTAATAATTGGAATTTGGAGTAGACCACGAGAATGAAAAAAAGTATTTAATATTTTAGAATAAAAATATAAATAAAAAGTATTTATTAAGTATTTAAAATACATTGGTCAAAAAGTATTTGAAATACAAAAAATGTATTTAAATAGTATTCGAATACTTAATAAGACTGTATATTTGTAGAAAAGTAGTAAACTCATAAGTGGTCATAAGTGGCAAGTGGCTTTCAAATGAATTGTAATAAATATAAATTTACATTATTATTTATAATATTGATTCACCAACACTTCAAATCAAATGCTATACAATTATGTATTAATATTTGAAGGGTTGCAGGGAAAAACAATCAGTCAAAAGAAAGAAAAAATCAAATAATTATAGTACCGTTTGGTTAGTTTCATAACGAATCAACACGTGAATCGAGTTATGGAAGAAAGATCATGGTCAATGATATAATACAGGTTTAAATATTATCATAACGGGAAAAAAAGACCAGAGTCCTACCTTAAAACTACAATACTGAACATTTTAGGAATATTGACTTATCGTTTTTCCCCATAACCCTTAATTTAATATACAGAATATATCAGTAAGACCAATAACTTTTGTTCTAATCAATATTAAAATTTTTTTTATATATATAATTTATAGTCACTTGAGCTACACGTATAATAATCTTTATTTTTTAATACTGAAAATTTTAAATTTAATTAAATTTTTTTTTGGATAAATTCAAAATAGCCAATTTGTAAATCTGATTATAAGAACAATTTTGATGCTAAAAAAATTGATTTATTAGAATTTTTTTAAATATCAATATTTATTTGATTAAATTAATTTGGAATGCAGTAACTTTTTTCAAAATATTATTTTTGGGAATTTTCTGACGTATATTCAGATACAACAATAATATTTCTTATATTATTTTCCAATCAGTAATCGTAAAATGCTCACAATTTATTGTAAGGTCTTCCTGTTACAATCTGTATTAGTAAAACTAGAAATAACATAAACAAAAATACATAATACATTTTGTTTTGTATTAGCACACTAACATGAACACATGATAATGGTTGATGATGTAAAATAATTACACAAAATAATATTCATATCATTTATTTCAAAAATAATAAAATTAAAAAAAAAACAATAATACATATATACATAATTAAGTCAATTTAAACTTGCCAATTGTTTAACACTTATTTTATTTCCATCCATACCATATTTTGTTCAATGAAGAAGTACACATTTTTTATTAAAACTATTGTTCTTTTTCAACTCTAGATAATTTAAAATATTACAAATATTAATTTCCCCATAAGTTAAAATGTACCCACATAAATACATTTTTAATCAATATTATAAAATTATATTATTGAAATATTTATATGTGGTATAAATAAAAATATAATGAAGCAAATAATTTAAATATTCAGGATGTCTTAAATTATTTAAATTTGATGCTAAGTATTAAAATGTATATCTCATATTAATTTGAAATGAATATATTTAGTTTTAATAGAAATAAATTGTTTAGGTAAAAATAAAACGAAATTGTTACAACCTTGTAAAAAGATTTTATGATTTAGAGTTAAAGTAATGAGAAGAACATAGACTATTTTAAAACACATTCAATATTCCTAAAAATTGTTTTCCAGAAAACCCACATATTAATTCACACATTAAAATTAAAATTACAAATATCTAAGTATTATTTTATTTTATGGGAAAATTTTCATTTACCTAACAACAAGGCACTATTCCATGCTCCACATACTACTTTGACGATTTTCCTTACATTGCATTTTAGCAATGGTGATAAATTACTCAAATTAATCATTCGGTCACAAGTTAATTGGTATGTCTCAATACCAAGCTGTTTGTGAGCATTCCACCCACAACCCCAAAGTATATTGTTCTTAGATAGAACCATTGAATGTCTTGCCCCCAAACTCACTTGTTCAATATCTGTCTCTTCTGGCCAATTTATCAGTACTGGTTCTGGAGCCATTATTATACCACCACTTTCTGTAAAAATGTTATAAATTAATTTTAATTTTTAAAATACATTTAAAACATCCAACATGATATTTCACCTGTTCTAATTATTTTGAATACCCTTATTAGTGCCGTAAACCAAATAAAGTCATACAAAACATTCAACCTTAAATTAGTTGATAATTAGTAACAATATATCAGATAGTAAAATGCTAAAAATAATCTGATTATAATGTTTAAATAAATTAAATAGTACATTATTTGCTAAAAAATGGTCAAATACTTAGTTATTTTGACATCAATTATTAAGATTTTAGCTATGAAAATACACATTACGTAACCACATTTTAGCTGATGTTTTGAACCACTGCCATAATATTATTACATATTATAATTGATTGACTAAATAATATTATATATTATTTATATTCAAAGTACAATTATTAATTTTTATTGGTACCATTTAATTAGTATAAATCTAGTACCTGGGGAATTTGAAATTCCTAGTTGCCCAGAATGATTCCAGCCCCACATGTATAGATCATTATACTCTGTAATTGCAGCAGTATGCCAACCGCCAGCAGAAGTATTAATCACTCGAATACCATCTAAAGATTTTAAAAGCCGTGGATAATCTTCTTCAACTAATTCACCATGACCTAATTGACCTCGGCTGCAAGTATTTTTGTACATTTTAAAATCTTTAATTTACTTATTTTATAATACTGGTGTAATTGCTTGCTAAATCTGATACAGTATAGAGTGTAATAAAACATAAAATATTAATCCTTACGTGTTAAAAATATCTTACCTACTGGATCCTTGTGTATATAAGCAACCAGTTTCCATTAAAATAACAATATGTTCAAAGCCACACACTACTTGAGTGACTTTGAATTTTGAATCGAATATTTTAGTAGGAATTGAATAAATTTCTAAAATAAAAACAACTTAAGATCAAATTTATAAAAAATAAATTTTGAAATTAATAAATACCATTATGTGTAACTGCTAGATGGATTGTATCACTACAGCATACATAATTTATAGATTGTTGGTTTTGATTTTTGGATACAGAGACTTGCTTTTCGCTTTGTAATATTGGAGTAATATCTTTCCACTTGCCATTACATTTTGAATACGACCAACATTTGCCAATTGAATCAAGAGCTAATATTTTTGATTCAGATGAAGAAATCTAAACATATTGATAACATAGAATAATTTTAATTAAATATTCAAAACTAAAAAGAATTAATGGCTTACAGATTTAAAAGGACCATATCCTAAATCATTCAATACTTCAAAATTGATTATTTTTTTGTTGATTAAGCCACTCGCAACAATTATACCAGAACCTTTAATTAAACATATACAATGTTTATTAATAAAAACAATTAAATTAATAATTAAATTGAATACTTGTCAAAATAGAAGCAGTACTCCAAGAAAAAGCCACTTGTAGAATTTCGCCATAATTTTCTTTGTCACCATGAGCATGAAAATCCATGTTGACATTCGATTCAATGTTCAATTGGTTGAACCCGTTAAATCCGCACCAAAACATACCCATGATGCTGTTTAAATATGAATCTAAGTCTGTTGTTGTATTGCAAGACATTACAATATAACAGAACATAAAATAATTTACTATTTTACAAAAAAAATGAATTTTATACGACTGGCATTTTGTTCATTTTTTGTTTTTTTTTTATTTATAATTTTTTTTGTATTTTTTTTAAAATTTTTTTTTTGTATGTATATTTAATATATTTATTTATATATATATATATTTTAATTTGAAGATTTATATCATATGAACACATAAGTAATTAGGCAACAGTTGGATGAAGAAGCCTTAATTTTTTCTGATCATTTTCTTCACTTTCATCATCAGCACAACATTTATTTGATACTGGACTAGTCAGGGAATCCCCCGATTCGATAGTGGAATGTCTGGCATCAGTTAGTAATAAAGATTCTTTTCCAATATTAATATTTTCTTTGGTTTCATTTTCGGTTAATATAGAATGATTTTCTTTTGAGGTTGACAGAAGAGTATTAACTAGGTTATTTGATTTATTTTCAGATGATGGACTCATACGAGATTCTACAGATCCCAAGACAAAAATGTCATCATTCGACAATAGGGCTTTTTTTATTATATTATCATCAGTTTCATCTTCAATACTACGTTTTCTAGATGTAGGACTCTTTTGTGATTCTTCCACTAATTCTGACACAGAATGTCTACCCTCGGTCGATAATCGTGCAATAATTTTACTACCAACAGTATTTGGAATAGCTTTTTCTTTTTTTAACTCATCAGGTACATAATCTCTCAAGTCTTTTCTTTTTAAATGATTAACTTGTATATCCATTCCAGGTTTGAAAATGGTATGAGCTCTACTTTTCACCAATAAACAGAAATCACGGATATGAGTACTAAAATCCAAATTAACCACTGTGCCATTAGACTTAGATATTTCTAGACCAACAAACCAAACTGATGATGGCCTTCCTTGTGATTTATCATGAGGTAATACAAACTGGTCAGGATTTAAATGAGATCTTTGGACACATTCAATTTCTTCTAAAGATGTAGGCAAAAAACGAAGCCTTGATTCAACTAACCCTCTCCATTCAAGTAATTCTTCATCACAGTTTGCAAACACAGTTATGGCCAAAAAATATCTATATTTTGTGAAAAATTTAGATGGTTGAAAAATTTTTGACCAACTAGATTCTCCAGTTAAAATTTCTCCCATAATGTCTAGACTTGTTTTAAATTCATCTTGTATAATAGCTAGTGTGGAATGAGAAACATTAAAAGTTGAATTTTGTTGAGGATAAACTGGAGTTATAATAGGCATAACATGATTACGATCGGCCATATTTACTCTTGGGTCCCAAACTGGATATCCGAGATCCATAAAATATGATGGTTTTAATAAGACAGGCTGAGGCCATTGCCACTTGGAAAATATTAAAAAAAACTTGTGTATCAAAGTGGCTGGTGCTGCATTTGGATATAACTGACATACTCTTGCTACTAACATTGCCCAAGAAACCCCTCCAAGGTATCCTAAAGCATTTGAGTAAACTCTATGACGTTTAGCCCACAATTTTATTGCAATTAATGTTTTCTTGAACGATTCTCGATTTGGAACTAATCGTAAAATAGAATCTGTAACACGACATCCATTTAAACTTCGTACACATTTTGGATTCAAATTCCTCAGCAGATCATCCTGTTGCAAATCAGTATCTTCATGTACTTCTTTTAAAGCAAGACGAGCAAACAACATATCAATTTCAATGCCTTGTATTATCATTTTGATTACAGGAACAAAAGCTTCTTCAACAGCTCGAACATTGTTTATGCTAGGATTTTCTTTCAACTTATTATAAAATGTTGCAAAGTAATCAGTTCTGGTTATATGCCTTGGGACAATGACAATGGCATCAATATCAGCACCTTTATGATAAACGCCAAGACGATAGGATCCAAATGTGCATACTAATCCTCCAACATTTTCAGCAGTTATTTCGGGTAAATTTCTTTCCATACTAACTTCACGTATCCACTCTTTAGCCAAATTATTAAGCATTGATAATACTTCAAGCCTTTGAGATAAATCTTCATCAGTAGTAATAACTTTTTCTCTTGAAAGAGCATCATCTAATGATTTTGTTAACTGTATATCAATGTCTGTCGGAAGAGCATCACTTATTGCCGATGTCATTCCATACATTTTAAAGGGCTTTTAGGAATACTCTATTTAAAAATAAAAATAACTATTTTAAATTTTAATAGTTTAAATTACCAGTTAATATATAAAATAAATACTTGATTTACAATATCTAATACAAATTATGGTCAAAAAAAAAAAAAATATCAGTCTACTACATAGTTTAAAATAAAAATGTAACACTTATTTAGACACTAGATACCTATATTTTATTCACGATCTCTGGGACACGCTGGTTTTTGGTACTTATTTTTATCTGATTGAATAAAGTGTATCTTGATTAAATCCTAAAATAAAAATAAAAAATAGATAATAAACATTCAATTTGTTAATACTAATTAATGAATATAAAATAAAATAGTGCATTTGTAAATAGCAATAAACCTAAATTTAAATAATTTTGTTTTTATGACTATATCTGTTCAATAAATAAATCTGCTTTACATTAATTATTAAGTTTCAGAACAAAACACTCAAACTAAGGCTCGGTACATTAGTTGCTTTTGATTTATAGCAAATTAAAGTAGAGTTCATTCTATACAATGAACACAATAAAAACAAAAATGTTAAATACATGTATCTATTGTCAAAGTGATAATAAAAAGTGCATTCTAGGATTCAAAATTCTGACTTTGTTATGCCTAGTTACATACTTCAAAACAAGAAAAAAGGAGAAATAGAAGTTTATTGTACAGAAGTTAATTGTTTTGTAAATGCTTTTCTTCATCGTCAAAATTTTGGTGGCAATACTCTAAATCACAAACTTTAAAATGTTATAATTTTGAAAATAAGTCCAACCGATAATTTTTTATTGTACCATTCTTAACTTGTTAAAATACTTAAGTTTTTTAAAAAAATTTTGCCTGGGAGCTAAACTGCATTAATGCCTGAAATTTACAATCAATGGTATCGCATATTGTAATAATAAGACAAATTTGACCAAGCTATATTTACTGTTCAATGTAAGTACCTATATTAATTTATTAATTAATTGACTTGCTAGGTTTATTAAAATTTTTTTTTTTTTGATAAATAGTTGCAACACAGGATAATCTTGGCAGTACTTACTTACAATAATAGTAAACCAAACTTCACAAATCAAAAATTTAAGACTTAACACCAATTAAAAATCTTAAAATAAGAGTTCTAGGTAATTCAATATTTTTATTTAGTCTTTTTTTTAAAAAATTGTATATTGACAAAAGATTAAGCTTAAAAGCTCTGTCAAACAGAACGCGTTATAACGATAAATGGCTCGGCTAAAGTGCACTTTACCACCCCATGCATATTTTTCGATTTTTTTTTTTTTGTAACTTATGTAACCCATCGAGTTAAGAACGATGGTGCAATCAGAATTTGTCGCTATCACTTAGTTTTGAAGTTATGGCCCTTGGAAGTAAGCAATTTGGGTTTTTTTTACGCATGAACGCAACGCTACGTGGTTATGTCTTTCGCAATTTTTTTTTTTTTTATTCGTGAGACTTATTATATTAATGAAATTATTAATGAGTACCTATTACTTATTTTTAAGCCTAGCTACGTATGGCACAATCCAGAGCACAATCTTTTAATTTTGGACTTACAAATATTAGAACACACAATTACTAAACTGTTAAATTTTAATTAAATTATACCTATGCTTCCATACTAAATAAAAAATAAACGAGTGAACAAACACGGGACTAAGAGAGGTTAATTTCACTAGAAAGCAGCACTTGCCGTAATGACATTTTAATTGTGTATTAAAATATAGGTTCTTTGATAATATAATATAATCTAAAATTGTATTTATAATTGAATAGGTAGGTAGGTACCTACTATAGGTATAATGCGAGAATTCATTTAAACCAGATTGACTATTTCTACTTCCAGCAGAGGAATATTTTTAATTGTCCGAGCGAGCGTAGAGGGCGAGTGACCCCACTACGTGACTCGGTGAAACAAAAATGCAATTTTCTTAACCCTATGACCCACTTGGGGAGGTGTTTCATAGCAAATCGAGGATAAATTATTATTGCACCATCGTTTTAAACAGGTTAGAATACGTAAGTACAAAAAAATAACAAAAATAGTCCTCCACGCGGCGCCCGGCATTATAGTAGAGTCACGCGCATGCGTATAAATGTAAAATTGAAAACTTTGGAAAGCCATAACTTCGAAACTAAGTGAGAGCGACAAATTCTGATTGCACCATCGTTCTTAACTCGATGAGCTACATAAGTCCTCCTCAAAAAAATCAAAAAATTTGCATGGGGTGGTAAAGTGCACTTGTTCCTCATTGGCTCGTCGGCGTGGTGGTTTCACGTGAATAACGCCGCGTTGTAACAAATTACAAAATCAAGCGACATGAAAATAACGCTTTCGGTTTGACAGTCTTTATAGAAAATTGGTGCTTAAATTGGTAATATAAGTATTAATTTAAGTTACCAGACATTGTAAGAACGGCCCTAAAAATATTATATTAATCAATAAATAGGTAAGCAAAAACAACATATTATTTTTAGTAGGTACAAAAACATGCATTCAAAATCACATAAATGACCTAAATTAACTAATTTTGGTAAAGTAATCAAATATTATATAATGTACCAAGTACTATGGTATTCATTTACACTTAACTATGAAATATAATATTAACTACTAATTCTTGAAAAAAATTATATGGGTTCAATAATCATCAATATTACCCAAATAAATAAGTTTTTAATTTCATTAAAATTACATAAATAGTTTTAAATTTGTTCAAAACAAGGATTTAATTAGTATAGTGTCTAGTGTCAACAATCTACATTCTATATTTCTATACCTCACGTCCTCAATTCATGATTATGAATTATAAACATAATATTGGCACCCGACCTAGGTGTACACACGACCAGTGCTTACGAATAATAATGTGGTATTAAATCCAAGAATATTAATAGGTCGATAATCGATATGGTACCAGTTTAGATCTCATTCAATCGAAGTGGAATTACAGACGTCACATCACGTAATCACGATAAAGAGTTAAATAAAACGCTGTTGTTGGTATGTTATTGTGAACAACAATCGTCTTGGTGAATTTACTTGGTACGTCTTAACACACGAACTACGTAAATACTAAATAAGTACCAAGCGATTCGTTTTCGATAAGACGCATGTAAACTCACGGGTCACGGACGGCTTTTGATCGCTTTGTCTCACAAGTGTACGTACATGCTAATATCCTATACATCTACCTACAAACAAATGAACACAACAATGACAACACACACACACACACACATTTGACACTATACACGGGCGGAATGTTGAAATGAATAATGACACGAGCACGGCATTTCGAGAACAAAACACGAGCTCGCGTGAAAAGTACTTACATGATACACGGTTCGGCGACCATCGGACGAACACGAAAACGAAGTACACTGTTGTACACAACCTGTACGTCTTGTCTTCGATCTTTTTTCTATGTCTTGTATACTAAACTACGATCAATACGATAATATCGCTAGAGAAACAAAAAGTCAAAACTAAAAAAACTGGAACAATAACAACAATATCAGAACGAAAACAACGGCAAAAACATAAAATAAAAAGAGCGTCCCTGCGCGCCACACGACAACCGGTGGTACGCAATGAACACTGAAAAACGCGTACACCACAACACCAAAACAACACTGTGTACTGATTGGCAGACGGTGTCCCGGAGCTGCGGCGCCGTCCACGCGATTCGTTCGGTTTTTTCGGAGAGAGAAAAAGAGACGTGGCCGACGTCCTTCCGCACCGCTTCGCAGAACGTTCTTCTTTCTTCTATGGGAAATTGGAAACGGCAAACAAAACGCTTCGTCGGATCACGATAATATATTTTCATGCACAAAATGATATAATTATTATACGAGTTCACGACGACGAAAAATAATAAATAAATGTAGGTTTCCACGGCCGCCGTTGTAGTCGTAGACACGCCCACGAATAAACAGTGCGACCGCGTACAACTGCATACCGCGATTCTGCGCCGAACGGACTCCTCATTCGCAGATCCCGGCGAGCTGCGGCGCCTTTCATCCCGGCGTATTTCGTAGTATTCTGTGATATATACAAATATATATATATTAAAAACAATGAATAATATGAAGTGAATGGTAACCCTGCATGGTGGCTTTTTTTTTAAAGCCAAAGAGAATATATAAAGATATATTATCTACGCATATTAATTAATAATCGATCTGTGATTATTATTGTCATTATTTTTTTTTTTATCTATACAATTTATATACAAAAATATACTTTGTTATGTACTACAACTACAACTACAATCAACAGACTACGATTAAAAAACAATATTATCATTTTTAATCGTGCAACGGTGCAACAGACTAATCGCGAATGTATTTATTTTTTTCGTATTAATTATATGATTTTAACATTTTACTCAACAAAAGAAATCCTTTTTAAAACCTTGAATTTCGATTAGTCATATTATATGTACGAGTTAATTATTATCTATTATAAATGCGGTCATGATTACTTTATTTGAATTTCTGACGTTTCAATCAACTGTTCTACGTTTCGTTAATCGATATTGGTTTGCCTTATGCTGATTAATTTTATTAAAAATAATTTTTCAAAATGGGAATGTTATTTGGAAAACCAAAAGCCACTCGTATTACCGACCACGATCGAGCAGTTCTGGTAATAATAATGAATAATATTATGTACTCAGTCTTTGTTTTGTTTATCTACACTCTACATCATATATTGAAATGTACTTGACATTTATGTACAGTGTTTTTAAGGCTATTAATTAAATTTTTTAGCAAATGAAACAACAGAGAGATACTCTAAAGCGATACCAACAAAGAGTGGAAAAGTTACTAGAAAGTGAAAGAGAACTCGCTAAAAGACTACTGTCCGAAAACAAAAGAGAGTATGTCTAAAATAATTTATTATTAAATTTAAGCCTACCCAAGTGTAACATTTTTGAAGTTGTTAAAGAAATAGTTTTTTAATTAAACTGAATACTGAGAATATTTGTTGAACAAATGAATTTTTAATTGGTTTCAATATAATATAAAACCAAAAAGTTCATAGTGGCGAATCCAGAAGAGTGATTCAATAGTAGAGGAAAAAATTAATTTATCTGTCCAAGAAGGGGGGGGGGGTATATCTGTTTGTTCAATTATCAATCTCTGCTCTGACTATTTAATAATTATGATGTTCATCGTTATAGAAAAGCAAAGCTATTGCTGAGAAAAAAGAAATACCAAACAGAGCAGCTTGAACGTACTGAAGCGTCTTTGGACACAATTGAAAAATTAATTCAAGATTTAGAATATACCCAAATAGAAATCAAAGTATTAACTCAAAATATTAATTTACAGTTTCTACAATATATTTAATTCAATCAATTATGTACAGGTTATTGAAGGCCTTAAAGTTGGAAATGTAGCCCTCAAAAAAGCGAATGAATTGTTTAATATTGAACATATTGAGCAACTTTTGGATGAAACTAAAGAGGGAATCGATAAACAAAAAGTAAATATTATTATATCTAATCATATTATTTAAATAATTAACTTAATAAAATAATTTTTCAAATAGGAAATTACCGATTTACTTAGTGGCGCCTTGTCATCTGAGGATGAAGAATCAGTTGAAGCTGAATTAAATGAACTAATTGCTGTTGAGCATCAAAAAGCAATAGATTTGTTACCAACAGTACCATCGGATGAATTACCATTAACTGTTCCAGGTAATTATAAAGTTAAAATATTTTATTTAATACAAAATACTTAAATATATTTTTCACGATTTAGAGACCAAAGAAGAAGACAAATTGCCTACAAAGAAAATTGCGTTAGAAGCTCAATAAAATTAATCATAATATTCGGTTAAAATGTTACCGAATTAAAGTAGGAGTCAATTTATTTTTAACATATTAAAATTTTTATTTTTTGTTATTGTATATTATAATATTAAAAAGTTGTATGTAATGTTTAATATACATATTTTTTTTAAAGTTTATTCATTGTTCAATAAGAGTTATACTATAGGAAAGTCAAACTTTAGTAGTCAACAATACAATTTTGGTTGTGTTCTAATATAATTTATATTAATAATGTCACTGTACACATATTTTACGTTGTTTATTACAAAAATCGACACACGTGTCGTATGCTATCTACCAAGAAAATCATAGCTACAAAAATCTACGCATACCTACATGTAATAAATCATATATATATATATAAAAAATCTACAAACTCAAGTTACTCACCTGCTCAATGGCTGTTAGTTCACAGTTGTCCTATTTTAAATAGCTTGTTTGTTAACAGTTGTTCATACTTTTATTATTTTTTTTACAAAAATTTTATTTTTTACATCTTGAAAAAAACATTCAAAAACATTTTTTTGATTGACGGATTGTCTTTTGATGGTCTTCAATTGAAGATTGGTCGCTCCACGAGCTCTGATTCCATACTTTACTTTAATGTGTTTCCATAAGCATTCAATAGTTTGTGTTTGAGAACCTGCACGTGGATCTATAAAGTGTTTGGTGAAGAAAACTATGTTCTTTAAGAGTACTGTAAACTCTCCATTTATCTGAATAAATTGTGGTTTCAGGTTCTATTTCTTGGAAAATTATGGGAAGTTATGTTTCACAATCTCTTTTATCAACTATAAAATAACGGCGCTCCAAAATATTATGTTGACGCAAGCAGCACATACCAAACACCCAAGGTCCTTGAACGCTATTCCGTAATTTCTGTTTTGATTTTCAATATTTTGATTTTCATCATCAGAATCGTTGGTAGATAGCATACGACACGTGTGCCCAAAAATCATATCAAAATATTTTGAATTAGTTTATGGTAATTCTTTAGTGTATGCTTGTTTTAATTTTAAATCCACAGTTTAAAGTTGAATTGTTTTAAAAACTTTTAAAGTCTTACAATACCTAATCCTTTGATATTTAATTTTATGCTAATTGCAATGATTGTTTTATTTAAAAAATTTTCCCAAGAGGATGGTTTCGACAAGGGGGACATAATCAATGTATGCCTCTACTCACATGTCACCATACACAAGAAGGCACTATGCCCCGCATGCAAGTTGGCAGTGATTAAATTGTGTCGTAATCTGTGCACCCCTTCATGGTTTGCCGTGCGACTAGGTGAGAGAAATTAGACCTCATGTTTTTGTTTGAATGCAATCTCTAGGTGTGGAGTATGTATTCAGTCTGGTTAACACGTTACTAAGTCTATCAAATAGTTGAAAATATTAAACTACTTAATTGTGTGGTTAGATGTTTATTAATGACTAGTGAAACCTTGACATTTATATTAAGGTATAAGCGATAACCCGTTGTTCCATACCCTGTGCCACCTGACAGTGGATTATGAACGTATTAGTATGAACATATGCTAGATAATAAACTACTCGATGAACAGGAAAAGTTTAAATCGATCAAATTCGCCTAATATATATTTTGACATTGACTTAATTTTATTGACAAAAACTATGATAAAATATTGAAATTTTGATACATACATTAAAATATTTTTTATTTTATTGAAGACATTTTTTAAGAATGTAGCAATTATTAGTAAATAAATTTCCAATAAAAATCAATACGTTATTATTAAAAATCTTGATACGTTTATTAATAGTTTTAACTATCGAGAGTGTAAAATCCAAAATTGTATACAATGGTTTCAGATTTTTTAAGTATAAAATAAAAACTAACTTAAACAAATAATTATAATACACATTAAGCATACACGTCTTCACGGTCAGCACCAACTCCGTCTCCATCTTCTAAAGACGAGAAATTCAAGAAATGGGCGGGCCTATGAATCTCATGATAAAATTCTTTTGGATTGGCTAATTGCAATTCATACTTCATGTTTGCGTCATGTCTAACACCTAAAATTTGAATAAAAAACATTTATTAGTGGATTCTCAGACATTTATATAATATTAAACAGTCATGATTCATGATCATATTTATAAATGTAACATTCGTGCAAGTAGTTAGGAGTTAATGGCTTTTAATTTTTATGAATTGTAGTATTTAATATTTATTATATTATTTACCCATAAAATTATAGTTCCATGATCCTTGTGCTGGAACCATGAAGAAACCAAGGAATCTGTCAGACAACAGCATTTGTACTTTTTCATAATGGCTAGGCAAGTATCCTTTGGGATTGTTACCTTTGTCAGTATTTTGTCGTCCCCATTCAAAACCACTAAATTTAAAATAAATTTAAAGATTAAAATTTGAAAAGTTCAGGAATTTAATGATTATTTTTACCTTGGAGTCAATTTATAAGCTGTCAATGAGCATGAGCCTGGGGTAAAACTGCAAGTTATTATTACAGTTTTTTCTCCATCCCACGTTGAGTTATCAGACATAATTTTGGCATGGGTGCTTATATCCTAAAATATAAATTATGTTATTTTAAATGATTTAAAAAATCTTTTTAAAAATTTGAATTTACTTGTGGCGATAGTTGAGGTAATTCATTAGGCTGTGTATGTATCCAACCAAGTGGTTCCATGTCATTGAGATAGTGATGGTTATTGGGTAATTGTGATGGTACGTGTATAGTTTGATGTGTTCCCCACTGTGGCGGCATCACTAGGCAACGGATTTCTTTCACTTGAGGGTTATCAGGAGGACTCACACCATATAAGTATGCACAAATCTAAAATAGTTGAAACATGATTATTAATTGCTAATATTAAATAGTAATACTGTAAATGTTAGCACAGTATTTGCTTAAAATAATTCAATATACCTGAGCACGAAGATCAGAAATAGTGACAAACTTTTTGAGTATGTTCTTTGGTAATATATATGTGTAACCAGTTTCTTTAATGTCATCAGACGATACATATATATGATTAGTACGTAAATGAAGATTTGTTGCAGATATTGCACGAACTCTCCATTCAGTCTTGGAGCTGAAAATAATATCACGGATTTATAATTTTAAAAATTTTAAAATCATGATTTAACTTAAAAATAATACCTGAAAGTTTGAGTTTCATAATTGGAAGTAGTTGAAGTAATAATATCATCTCCATGTTTATTCACTGTTCTGGTTGTGGTTGCTGTTAATTGCGATTGTTCTTTAGTTTGTTTCTCGATCTCGGCAATTTGCTGTCTTTGTGCTGATGGTGCACTAATTTCCATTCCCAAAATAATATCACGAATTTCTGATTGTGTTAAAGATGCAACATTCACACTATGATAAGGCAATTGTTAAATTAGTTTTTTGTCAACATTTTTTTAAATATAATCCTAACTATACATACTTATTTTTCTTTCCATAGTCAGCTAAAATCAAATCCTTCAGTTGAACTTCAACCTTAATCCATTCATCATCACTGAGGGTGGGCCAAATGTGATGTGGCTCAGTTATAGTTGTTTTGTCTGGTTTTAATATAACTTTGGTACGTTCAGTATTGACATGTAAAGCTCTTAATATCAATATTAAACGAGAAAATGCCTATAACAAATGTAATTATTATATAAATTTAAATATGAAATACAATGGATATTCTATTTTTACCGTGTAAGAAGAGATTGTTTTTAGCCAATCATCATACAAATTGAAAAGAACCATTTGAGGTTCAGTAGCTTTCAGTATAAGGTCACCAAACTTCTCCACCTTCAAACATGCTTGGAATGGAAGTTGTAACTCTGATCCTTTGATTACAATATTTGGGAAATCCAAAAGATGCACCTAAAATAAACAACATTTTTTTAAGTAAAAATGTGTCATATTAACCAAGATAAAAACATTTACCTCGAGAGGATCCAACATTCCTTTACGTGTAACAATAATTTGTTTAGGCTGTTCTTCAACAGGCAATGAACGAATCAAAGCTGCCACTTCTTCAGCTGTTTTCCATTTAGCTAACTAAAAAGTTAAAATTTTGATTTATAGGTTAAATAAATATTAAATAATAATATATTTTAATAAAATAATATTTACTTGTCCTAAACGTTTCTGACCAGCCCATACTGAGGTATGAATTATTTTCAAAAATAGTTGTCCAGTACGTGGATTAAATATGAAAATGGCTCCATTAATAGGCTTAGTAGTCAAATTTCCTTCAAAAGTTTTATGAATTGTTACTCTGTAGACATTTGTATCATCCACAAACCTTAAACCAAATAACATATAATATAATAGATGAGATAAAATAATAAAAAAAATTCAAAAAATTATTATTAATTCTTGTTGTTGATGTTAAACATAAGTATACAATTTATTGATAAATTATTATTAATAATATAAATTACCAAATAATTTGATTAGAAAACAGTTCACCGTAATTCTGACTTGATAAGTACGGTTCTGTAGGTTCAGAAGAATACAATTGTAAAGCTTTTCGAATACGTTCTCTCAAAACATATAGAGCAGGATTTGCTTTCATAATTTTAGCCATAGCTTGTTGAATTAAAGGCTTGCAACCAGGGAACCAATTTCCATAAGCACTAAAACAATAAAGTATGTATAAATAAAACATATTACACTTTTAATTTAATATAGATTAATAAATTATTGAGGGGATAAAAATCAATCCGTCAAAATAATACATATTACACATAATTACCTGTGTAAGTTGTATGCTAAATCAATTGCAATGAGTACACCAGTAGGTGATGGATAAATAGACATGTTATCAGTAGTATAATCCAGAAATTTGGCTCTCGCATAACGTTCAACATCGTGCGAGTCATAGTCACCCCATCTAAGTTGGACATCTAACCAATATTTTTGTGTAGTTGTGTTGTCCATTGTATCCCTAAAATAAATTGTGCAGATAATGTTAATAAAATTTTTTTTATATTTTTTAGTTAATTACTTTGAGTCGGCCAGAAGCGAGGGTCTTGAAACATTCCATTTATAAGCAGCAAAAAGTAAGATATCGGCACAAGACGAATTCATTTTGTATGATTTACGTGGATGAATGGTTTCTTTTTGAACAGTTTCAATTTCTAATGCATCAAGTTCTTGATCAAAAACCTACAAGGTTATACAAATATAAATTGCTAAGTTAAATACATTTTTTTAAGTGGTTTGGTAAAAAAATATACTAACTTGACAAAGATCCATAACAATAGATTCATGGACTTTTTGCCACAAATGAGCCCTGAAAATTTGAATCAGGGAAATTTTGAGAGTAGGAATTTTACCATGCATAAATATTCCAGTCAAATCAAGTTGAACTTGGAAACCAACATAAACATTAGCCCGGTTGATAGTTGGTGACCACCATAATGTAAAACGACGATTAGGTATTTGATTCAAACCAGAACGTTGAGCATTAGTCAATTTTTTATACTTCATCGATTCTTCAAAACCAGATGCCTTCTCCCTGAAAATAAATATATAATAATTATAATAAAAATTGCACAACAAAACTTAATATATTATAATTTTTTTACCAAAATAGACCTTCCCAAGTTGGGAAATAGGTTCCTTTGAATAAAGTATGTTCCAATATACCCTCAACACCTCCCAATGCTTGAATCATATCAGTTCGGTAATTGTTCAAATTCCATAATTTACCATCATGTCGTTGATGAGTCCACCAGAAGGGATTCTGTTTTAGAACCTGAATTGAAATAATGATATATAATATATTAATACTTATTATAATGTAATAATAATATATTATTTATTTTAATACAATTAATATAATTTACAATTTTAAGAATATATATAGCTCTAAATAAAATGTTTAAAAAATATTAAACTTTTTTTATTTAAATTATTTTTTTTATATATATTATTATCCCAGAACTATTATTACTATTAATATCTGCACTGCTTTCAGGATTTGTAATCGTTTATTAATATTTTACCTGGTACTGTTTGAATTCTGTTCTAATTCTCCAGCCTTTATCATAAGCTAATGTATGTCTGTCTTTTTGGAACAGAGTATTTATTCTAGGTATTCCACGGTCCCAACTATCTTCTAAATCTTCCAGGGTTAAACGTCTGAAATTACCAAACAAAAATAAATCAAAATACAAGCCAATTTTTATTTATATATTTCAGTTTTACCTGTTTTGTGCATTTGCTTCTTGCCTTTTTAAAGCATATTCAGCCCACACTCTTTGGGAATCAATAAATTCTGATTCCCATGGTTGAATATAACGATATAAATTTGGAATTAATTGATCTTCATCGTGACTCATACCTGAACGGAAATGAGTAATGCCAACATCTGTCTGTTTTGACCATCTTAAATCGGACTGAAAAAAAATTGCTTACGATCAATAAAATATTTTTTTAACTTTTTTAACTGTATTAATATTTACCTGAGGAATAAGAACATGACCCATAGACAACATTCCCAAACCACCAAGTTCTTTAGGTGTATAAAAAACCACAGGAGGGAATCTCGAAGGCATTTTAGAATTAAGACCAATTTTAATACGGGTTTGAATTTTATTTTCACATTTCACCAATAGATCCAAAAGTTCCTGAGTATTTACTACAGCCTCTCGGAAATAAGTCATAAGACCTATCAAAGCTGTATTCCATTTGTTAACAATCTATTATCAAAACTCAATTTTAGTTGTATGTTCGAACAAAATAATGATAACAATTTAGTTCAACCTTAGTAAATGTTGTTGATCCACTAGCCATTAAAATTTGACGAACACGATTGTGGAATCTTTGCAATGATTCATCATCAACTCTCAAAAATGATTGAGCTGTTCTTTCCTTAGTGATTTCATTTTGTAAATTCCATATACCATCTCTATGAGTAAGTTCATCGTGAATTGTTCGACACTAAAAATGATTTAATTTTAATTTAAGTATACATAATCATATTACGGCATCATATTTTAATCTTACTTTTGGTAGAATTCGGCATTCAAAACCACTCATATTAAACAACAAATTAGGATTATCTTTGGAATAAACGCTCACAAAACTATTTTCCCACTGAATGGTAGTTGTAGAACGGGGTAGTCTATTTTTAATGTCCCAGAATACAGCTCTCCCTCTGTTAAATTCAAAATTAATATTTAAAAATACAAATTAACTACTAACTTATTTATAATAACTTACAAGTTCACATCATGTTTCATTAAGCGCATCCTAGCATCACGAGGCCAACACTTTTTATTATTATAACCAACAATGTTCTCATTATTTGGATCTGGATGTTCTGTTAAATAGCGTTGAATAAGATCTTTTGCTTCTTCAGCAGTGAATCTATTAAAACAAAATTCGAATATATTTAAAGATAATTTTAATAGTTTATTGAAACTTTTATAAAATACCATAAATTGGTAAGTACTCATTAAGTATTTAAAGATAGTTTAATATTTATTTTCATTAATCCCAGTACTATAGTACAATATTAGAAATTTAAAAAAGAACTAGTATAAAGAATATTTCAATTAAAATTATGAAATTCAAAAAATTTTAAACACCTTTAGGGCCAGTTGTACCGAAAATAACTATGATTAATCTGAGTTTAATCGGCCGAATTTGCCCGTTTAAATATCTGTTTTCAGCTGATTAAGCTTAATCATAGTTTAATCGTAGAAGGTACAACTGGCCCTTAGTCTAAAATACAGCAAGACTGATAGGTTAGTAGTAAGTGGTATACCAGATACTTCTTATTCTTAAAAATATATGTTTGGCATAACTTTATCATTAATAAACAATGTTTTTTAAGAAAATTAAATTGTTGTCGTCATTACTTATTATAGTTTACTTTGCTTTTTAACAACTAACCTAAAAACTCAATCACAAGTATCTCAAAAAAGTAAACAAATTTACACCGCTTCATTAATCATAAATAAATACCTTAAAAATATGTGAACTCTATCAATATATCGACAATAAAGACGGACTGGATGAGCTATTTCAGTAACAACATCTTGGAAAGTTAAGAAATCATTTGGCATTTGAGGTGGTCCTGCCATTTCTGAGGATCTCTGTAATCCCAAAACTAGCAAATCCAAAACCAATCCATAATATTGAACAATAAACGATGAAAATTGTAAACCTCGAACTATACCATAACTATTAGTATGATTCATATCCTGTAATTTTGTAATTATTTAAAAACTTGTAAGAACATAATATAACACTTTTTGCCTTAAATTTAACAACAAACCTTATAATTAATTATAACATTGCTTTTAGCAGTCATATAATCAGCAATATTATGATCAACAATTAATCTTAACAATCTGTTTAGTAATGTTAAATCGATCTTTTCATAGATTTTTTCAAATTTGGATTCAAGTAATACGTTGCATTCACCTTCACTCACATCCCATACATCTTGTAAATTATTCACACCTAAATTAAATTAAGTGTTATTATAAGTGTAATTATTGAATAAAAAAAGTAATCATAATTATGTATAATAAATACAAAAAATAGCATATTATTTACCTTGACACCATTTATATACAAGTAAAGGTGGAGGTTCAGTATCGGAAGGTTTAATCCATGGTGGAAACAAACGTCGTTTATCCGCTTCATACCATAAATATTGATCCAAATATGCATCAGTTATTTTCTCTAATGGTTCAACATCATATACAGGTACTAGGTGAGAGTATAAATCCATAAACTCTATGCCAACCTGAACAATTTAGTTAATTAATTTAATTAGTACTATTAATCTTGGCAAACAGTCACATAAATGTTAATTATACATTATTTTACATTCGAAGTATGAAAAAAAAAATAATGATGACATAATTTTTATCCAATTTTGAGAGACTATTCTATTCAGTAAGAGAACACGTAATTACGATACACATAACATCAAAACACAGTGTACAAAAAAATTAAATGCATTGAATGAATACACTTATTTCACGGCAACCAACCAATAATTATAATAGCTTTAAAACCCAATGCAACCATTTATAAACAAAAATTTCCACCATAAATCTCTAAATCCCAGTTGAGCATATCCCCTGGTTGGACCTAGAGGGATGATTTGTGGATCTAAACCATCGGGGGCGTCACCCAGACGCATACAAAAAATTCATTCAAATCGGTCCCACCGTTTAGGAGGAGTACAATCACAACACACGTACAGTAGATAATATTGACAATAGTTATATATTGACAAAAATAATAATAGAAATCAACAAACATGCCCGATTAACCAATAGCAACCAATATAAAATACACTGTTGTATTTTTTTACATCCATATTTCCTACTTTTTCGGTGGATTTTCCTAAAATTTTCTTTTGTAAAAACCTTCTCCTGGCAATTACGAACATCTTAAAAAAATGTTGAGTCAAATCCATTTAGTTGCTCTCGAGATTCGCGCTTAGCAACACATTTAGCAATTCATTTTTATATAATAAGATAGGGTTTCCTGACACTTGGTTTTTAACTAACAATTATACAAATCATATGCTTTTATTCAACAATTTTTTCCTTATCAGATAGTATTGTTGGTTGTTCTTACAGTTTAAAATCCTATTTAAACTGAGTGACATAAACGCTGTATGTCACTCAGCTAAACATATAAAAGACAAATATTCATATTAGCAAGTCACTCTACGAACCATAGATTAGAACAGGCTGTAAATGATTGTGTGAAAGTCCGTTTCCGCAACTAACAATTTTAAACATTTAATTGATAGTTTATATGTATAGTTTAATACTTTAATAGATCACATAAAAATCAAAATTAACTAAGCGCCTTATTTAATGGCTTACTATTATTCATATGAGTCATAATATAATCATAAACAATTCAAATGTATAATAATATATTTCTAGGAGTATGACTGTAGAGCAGTGGTTCTCAACCGGTGTGCCGCGGCACACTAGTGTGCCGCGAGATTGTCTAGGTGTGCCGCGAAAAATGTTATTAAATATTGAAACAGTGTTTTTATTTCGTGACATTTATTTTATTTATTTTCGTGACATTATCAATTGACCAATTGTGTGCTAATTGTGCAGATAAGACGATACCGGATACATGTATAGGCGCGTGGCGATAACTAATGTCTTCGGCGAATTTATCGAAGTTGTTGTGGTTGTCAAGTGCGTGAGTGTGCCGTTAAAACTTGTGGTGTATAATAGTGTGCCGTGAACTAAAAAAGGTTGAGAACCACTGCTGTAGAGCCTCAATCGCAGCAGGGTAGTAATAGTGTTATTTAATTTTAAATAATTTAAAATGTAGTAAATAAAGGGGGGGGGGGGTGTAACCAATTAAAAACATTTAAGTGTATACTCACTAAAAAAATTACGACTACATCACTGCATATACCATTAAGTTTACTGACATACTACATCTTCTTCTCAAGATATAATCATTTCTATTATATAGATATCATTTTTTAATGTTAGACAAACACACTTCATTTTTGTTGATCTAATAATATAATATAATATAATAGCAGAATTTATTCAGTTCAGATGTATAGTTTTGTCCAAACAACATTTACAATAACAGATCACTGACCACGTTAAAAATAAATGTTATCTGTCTGTATTCATTAATACAGATATCAGACCCCTGTGCTAATCATCATAACAAAATACTTTTAAAATTATGCTCAGTTGGGCGCATTTTCCTATTGATTTCAAAATTGACACATCACGGACGTAATCTATTTAAGATACAATAGTTGGGCATCATTCTGCATCCAATATCAGAGCCCCTACGCAATTCATCATTACTTATTAAATAATAAATACAGTCATATATTACATTATTTAACTAGGTATATTTAGCAAAATGTGTAGTTATTATATAACTTGTTTTAACTCGGTAATATATACCATTAAGATAACTTTTGTACGATATATTTTTATTAATTTATATCATACAATTTATTAGACGTAATCTGTTGTCTTCATCTTACAAGTGCGTTACATAGGAAATTTTACGCCCAGCAGATCACGTTTAACTCTGTTGGTTTAAAAATTAGAGAGAGTTGACTTCTTAAAAAATTTAAAGGTATGATTATTATCGAGGCAATCTCATAGGATTTAACTATTTTTATTTTTAAAGTGTGTTATGAGTATTAAAACATTAGCTTTAAAATTAAAATATAATAAAAAGCTTGAGGTTGCCTAGATAATAATCTTAAATTAAAATTGTATAAGAAGTCAAATTACTCTAATTTTTAAACTAACGGAGCTATACTTGATCTGCTAAGCGTAAAGTCTGCTATGTTAAGCACTTGTAAGAGGAAGAAAAAACATGCGGGTACCATGGCCTCTTAAGAACTTTTTTTTACATTAGGTATACATTTAATTAGTAATTTAATGATACAATATTAAAATAGATTGAAATATTGATTTATGTATTTGTTCAGGAATAAAATGTTGTCCAAACAACATTTACAATAACAGATCACTGACCACGTTAAAAATAAATGTTATCTGTCTGTATTCATTAATACAGATATCAGACCCCTGTGCTAATCATCATAACAAAATACTAAAATATGCTCAGTTGGGCGCATTTTCCTATTGGGTTCAAAATAGACACATCACGGACGTAATCTATAATAAATACAATAGTTGGGCATCATTCTGCATCCAATATCAGAGCCCCTACGCAATTCATCAATGCTTATTCAATACTATTATATGCTATTATTAAAGGTTTGATTTAAAAGATGTTTGTAATTTCTGTAGCATAGTTCATTTTACATTTCATATTACTATTGGAAGAGTATTAATTAAGCTTCTACAAGTTCACAATCATTTTTTTATATTTATTTTAATGTAAACTTATTGAAAAGTTAAAAGGTATATATATTTATTCAACGTGTTTGCGATGGTACTACACTTCTTCGGATAAAGCTTATATTACAGGTAATGACACCACCAGTAGATTGCATACTATAAGTTAGCCATAATATTATGATCTGTACCATTTTTAAGGATGTACAAATTATGAAATCATATCAGTCAATAACTATCAATTAAACTTAAATTTAACTCCACTGTCTTAAAAATATAATATTAATTGAATTACTTGATGGAACTTTAATGAAATTACTTACTTCTTTAAATGTCCTTTGAGTCAATAAATGACGTTTTATCCTTGAAAGTGCTTCATGAGGATTATCATAAGCCTGTTCAATTAATCCTAATTCTTCTCTTTGACTTTGATTCAAACGTGACTTTACACTATAAAAAATATTTTATAATGTAGAATATAATAAGTTTACTATTGGTTGTCAATATTCATAGTAGTTTTTCTATTATCTATTATATCTACAAAACTTTATCATTACCTGTATGCCTCTTTTAAACGTTCAAGAGCTAAAATTAATAATTTTGTATCGTGTTTGTACGAAAGAGGAGGAAATGGAATTGGAGCAAATCGTCGAGATTCTAACCAATGAACAGTTGTCGTGTAAATAGCTACAGCTTCTTCGGGGGAAATGTAAGGTCCATCCTAAAGCATAATATGATATGAATAAATTTATAAATTTATAAATAAATCAAGAAATCATACTTTAAGATAATTGTGCTGCCGTTCTTGTTCTGCTTTTAAGTATAATCTAGTTAAACGACCTAAATTCTTTTTACACACAGTCTTATCAACTGTAGCTCCTCTACGGATACGTTCTCTGTTATAATGTGCTGTATTTGTCCACCAATCGGCTTTCATTTTTACATATCGAAGAATCATATTCTCAATTGGAGTTGGTAATCCAGGAACCTGAAAAAAAATAATAAATACAATAAAGCATAAAATTAATTACACATCGTGGAAAAATTATGTTACCTTCCACGGAATATTAGCTTTCCAACATCTCCATGCTTCAGATAAATGCTGCAAAATTGTTCTAGCCTTATTTTGTTTAATACCTTCTGGCATCATATCTACAATATCATGCAATGACCTAAATAATAAAATATTATTTAGAATAATTCAAGCTAAAATTAAAAAAAAAAAATAATAATAATAATTAAATAATTACAGAAGCACGAAGTTCTAAATCAAAATGACTCTCAACACGTTGTTTAGTAACAGTTTTAGCAACTCCTTTTGAATGCCTTCCTTCAAATTGACGAGATAGTAAATTACCTAACCACCTTTCCAGTAATGGTGTTATACCTCGCATAAAAAACAACCAAACACGCCAACCTGGTGCCCAAAATCCACAACCTGGACCTTTGCCCACTGGTCCCTAAAATATAACAATATTTAATATATATAAATGTAAAGCTGCTTCATAAAATAATATCATTATAACTTGATACAATAACTCACGTATTAAACCGATAGTAAATAGAGTGTTTAAATCTTTGCACATACGTATTTGTCTCATAAGTTTGTATTTATAACGATACATGCCAGTCAGTTGTCCAACATGCGCAAATACATATTGTAATCCATCAGCTAATTGAAATGCATCAATATTGTTTAATCTGTATTGTACATGGGAATCAATGATCAATTTTGTCAACGAAGAATTCGCGACACAGATGAAAGCTAACAAAATAAATAAATACATTTAATCGCACATAAGTTATAAAATATTTTAATGATAACATACCATTTCCAAAACGAGATTTTTTCCTTTCTTTGGTTGTAAGCGTTTTTTACAGGTTTACAAATAAAATTAGAATCCAGATGCAAGTAGTTAAGATTTTTACGATGAATTAAAAGGTTTAGCATATTATATCCTTGCCTGCATACCTGTAACCAGCTTCCACCCAATCTAATGTAGTAGTTGGAAAACTTAGTAAATTTAAATGATCGGAATAAATATCTAAAAATAACATTAAAAATAACAATTATTGGTTTAATATGAAATATAAATTTAAAAAAATAATAAATGTTTTAATACAAACCTTTTTTTCTGTGGTTTAGGGGGTCGATGTTTCAAAGCATTTAATACATAATATTTTAAAAGTTTTTGATAGCTAACACGAACTTTAACAGGTTGCCCTGGTGGACAATGTTCTCTGTACCAACTCTTAACTAAAGGTACATCAATAGCTCTTCTACAACGGCCTACAATCATAAAATATACATAGATTATATATATTATAATATAACAGTTAAAAATATTAATGATTACAAAGAAAATATTCTAACCAGAGCGCATATTAAATGGTCTAGGAGCCCATAACAATGCGATTCCATTTGCTGTGTTGTCAGTGTAAACAGGAGTTTCTTGTAAAAATGGTTGAACTTCTGGTGGTAGTTCAAATTCTTCATCATCATCAAAAATAGGTTCGCTAACCTACAAATAATATAACAGTCTATGTTTATTAACAGATAGTATGGTGTTAATAAGACAAGTACAATTTTTATCTTTTCGGCTAAGCAAAGCAATAACAATTTGATAGTAAAAGTGCCAAATTAAAATGAAAACTCAATAATCCAGTTCTTAAGCGTCTGAAACCATACGACTTAGTTTAAGATTTTAGATTAAGACAGGTAGCACTTCATTGGAAGTGACTCCATCAACATGTAATATATATATAATTTATATCTAGTATGTAAAATATGTATTATGTCAAACATATTTATAAAGACCTTTGGGTCGTTTAAATAATATAATGCCTTAGGTCAGTGGAAAAAAAAAAAATTAAGTTCATAAAACAGGAGAACGGGGTGACCTGATAAATCAATATTTTTAAAGTAAAACTTCCTTATAGGTAATTTTAAAAGGCATCAGGAAAATTGAGATTTTAATGCAAAACCAAATTTTTAAAAAAATAAATGTTTTAGTGAACTCTAAAAATAAACATAATTTAAGACATTTTCACAGAATGCTTGTATTAGAATTTTCTATGCATCATACAGTTTTTAAATATTGCAATTCTTTTTGAGCTATTTATTGGGATAACAATACTTTGTAATTTACATAGTTTTTTTGTAATTATGGTCTATAAAAAAAAAAAAATAGTAGGTAATATGTATCAAAATGTTTATATTAACTTTTTTAATTGTACCTATACCACTATTTACATTTTGAAATTTGTTTTAAAAAAATTAAGGCTGTGTAGAGTGGATAATACACATAATTTCTACAAGAATAAAAATTAAATAAATACCTTGACGGAATGTCTGTGTGATATAGGATTTATCAAGGGGTCAAAATAAAATGCTGGCAAGTCTGGATCTTCAGTTTTAATGTACACAACATTTGGAGCATGATACCTGAAAATGAATACAATAATCTTACTAATTTTCCAAGAACACATACAAAATACTGTGGTATTTAAAAAGAAACATTTTAATATATTAACACCACATTTTAATGATATTTATTATTTAATAGTTATATCAATAATAAAATAAACATTTTATGGTGTTAAAAATTTATCATTTTAATAGCATAACACAACAATCAAATATAATTATAAAATGGTATGTATAATGATCAATTTTTATTTTTGATACCCAGAGGGATTATTATTTAATGGGATCTCAAAAATCTTTTAACTAACTAATATTAACTTATTAAATAAATATAATACTTAAAAATCAGCCATTAACACTTTCATTACTCCAGACGTACTATTACATCCCTGTATTTTATAATATTCTCATTTTCCGGTATCCATACAAGTTTTGGAAACCATGGATTGCATTATTTTAAACTTAAATAATTAGAAAAATATAGATCTCAAAATTTAACCTTTAAACATTTTTATTTTACGTAGCATACACTGGTTGAAGTGGATAAATAGTGTAGCGGTGAATGTTATTTGTTCAGATATATAGTTTTGTCCAAACAACATTTACAATAACAGATCACTGACCACGTTAAAAATAAATGCTATCTGTCTGTATTCATTAATACAGATATCAGACCCCTGTGCTAATCATCATAACAAAATACTTTTAAAAATATGCTCAGTTGGGCGCATATTCCTATTGGTTTTAATATAGACACATCACGGACGAAATCTATAATAAATACAATAGTTGGGCATCATTCTGCATCCAATATCAGAGCCCCTACGCAATTCATCATTGCTTATTAATTACATTAATTAAGGTGAAGTTAAATAACTTATTTTATCTCAGTGATAAACAATGAAACTTCAATATTACAAAATCTCATTAGGAACAAAAACAATTTGTAATATAGAGAATTTTGTTAAATAGAATTAAATTAATTTTTGTTGTGATTTGGTACTCAAAAATATTTTGTTAAATGAAAGTTTCACTGTAAACCTTAAAGATTACTGCTGTATTATATTATATTCTTAATAATTTATACCATACAGGTATCTTGAAATTAATATTACTCATTAAGAACTTTTTTTTACATTTGGTATACATTTAATTTTGTAATTTTAATGATACAATATTAAAATAGATTGAAATATTGATTTATGTATTTGTTCAGGAATAAAATGTTGTCGAAACAACATTTACAATAACAGATCACTGACCACGTTAAAAATAAATGCTATCTGTCTGTATTCATTAATACAGATATCAGACCCCTGTGCTAATCATCATAACAAAATACTTTTAAAAATATGCTCAGTTGGGCGCATTTTCCTATTGGGTTCAAAATAGACACATCACGGACGTAATCTATTTAAAATACAATAGTTGGGCATCATTCTGCATCCAATATCAGAGCCCCTACGCAATTCATCACAGCTTTTGAAATACCCACTTACAAAATTATTTTTTATGTTGTTAATATACATTCAGATAAATTGGGTATTGATAAATTATTTTAATACAAGCTATATTTTTTTTTATCAATTAATAAAATTAAATCCAAATATTCAGTTTTTGAGATGTTAATAACTATTAAGTATTAAGTGGACACATATTGTATAATATTAGTGTAATAATATAGGTTAGGGTATTATAATATATATATTATATTACATTATTATAATATATAATATTGTATTATAATATTATTTATTAATAGACCATGACAAATATGCAGGCCTCTTTAATGCTGATAAAGCATTCTTTTAAATATTAAATAAATTGTTCATAACTATCAGCGCTAAATTAGATTATCTTTTATCTAGCTTGCTACAACGATTAAGAAATTTAATATTACACACATTAGTAAAAACAACAAATATTTTTATGAAGTTTTCAAAACTTGTGTGTTGATTTTTAAAATGTTAAAAACAAAATTTTGCTATCAAAATATATTATGTTTATAAAAATAAATTATACTTAATTAAAAACGCTCACCAAGATAAATGAACATAATGAGGAAGATTATTGTATAAATATGGAAATGCAATTCTGTATTCAGTTCTTACAGGTTGTCTTATGATAATTTTATTGATATCATTAAATTCATTCCAATCTTCATCACGGACAAAACTAAAAAATAAATAATTTTGAAAATATAGTTAAAATACACACATAAAAGTTAACAACTTACGATGGATTTGAATCCTTGATAAGTGGTTCAAATTTCGGTCCACCAGGAATAGCCATGTTTAATGCTTTAGCAGTAAAGAATGACTTTGGGTCGAATAAATAAAAGTAATTGTCATCAACAAGATCAGTTAAAAGTTGATTAGCTAATCTATATAATGTAGCCATCTGCGGTAAAGTTAAATTCCATTTACGATATGTAGATCCGTTTACATGCCTAAAAAAAATATAAAATCAACTCATTAAATACAAATATTAACCACAAATAAGAAAGGCAGATGAGATTAGGTAACATATTATGTTTTTATATATTAATATTATTGTTTAAAATACCTTGTGTTAACAAGTGGTTTATGATCATAAAACCATTTAGCAACAGCGGCATCTTCTTCTGTATCCAAGTCAATCTGAATAGCTTCCAAAGGTTCAACATCTAACACATTATCGGCATAATCTAAGGGTGGCTCTTCATCATCAAATGGAGGAAAACGCATACGTTTAAAATGACGCCTATCACGTTTTTCTCTTCTCATCATTATCCACATAGTTCTTAAAAGATAAATAGGTAATATATTTATTTAACTAAGACAATATTAGAAATAAACTGGCTTACCCCCATTGAGCAATATAAACTGGTTCAATAACCCATGGAATTTCATTAACAAAAGTAATGGCACCAGTTATATGATACAAAACTTTGACATCACGAATCTGTTCCCATGGCATTGGCATATTTTCCAATAATTTAAGAACAGCGTGCGGCATATATTTCAAAGCTCTAAATTAAAATATAACTTTTATTAAATTTATTTATATTATTTTTTTGTTTTTTACATTTAAAAATCATAATATAAAATACCTACTTAGTAAGAATTCATCACAAAAAGTAAATTATTTTGATGAATAATATATTTTAATACTAATAACTAATAAGTATTCTATTTCTGTTTGAATTATTTTCAAATACTAATATACATTAATACAGAGTATAGATTCTGATTCCTGATACAAACTGCCATTTTTGTGTTTAAATGTGAATACATATTATTATAACTATAATATGATTATTGAATTTAAAATTTAAATAGTTTATCTGTACAACTAAAAGAAATATTATTTAGGTACACTCTAGTCTCTTACCAAGACAACATGAGTAGATAATCAACTGAAAATTTGTGAGTTAAATTTGTCATTACAAGGGGTTTCTTTTATTAATTTTTTTGTATATATATATACATATATATATTATGATTGGAGAGCCAATAAAATTAAGTAGTACAGTTTCAAAAATGAATCAGGGTCTAAAATTCAACAAAAAATTATTTTATATATACTTTTGAAATCCAGAATCTCTTCAAGTACCTAGTTATTAGGTATATTTTTTTTTTTTTGTGTGTGATGGGTTAAATTCAAAAGGTTAGCAAATGTAGTGAATTTAAAATTACGTTTTCAATGTTACTGAAGTCTTAGAATCAATAACAGTTTTTAAAAGCTGTGTTTGAAATAAATAAGATTTATGCCATTATTTTGTTGGTTGTACATACCCTAAATAAACTCTTTTATCATGACGATATTTTCGACTGCTCATGTCACCATGATCTCTGATTATTTTACGTATATGTTCGGGGGGCATGTCTTCCTTTTGTGCATCGACAAAACCAAATTTACGTTTAGGTGCAAATCTTTTGGATTGAATTTGTTGCCATTTTTGTGCTATATAATAATGAAACATTTATCAATTAATCATGGGTAATAAGTTGAACCAGGAGAAACAAATTGAATAAAACAATTGATCAAAATTACATTTTTCTTGTAATTTTTCATCACTTAATGGTTCAGGTATTCTGTGAGGTGGAGCTGATGACATCTGATGCATAGCCATTTGCTGAGCTACATGCATATGAGCATGTACAGCTGCTGCCTGTGCATGGGCAGCCTGGGCTTGAGCTTGCGCCTGCACGGCAGCAATTTGTTGCTGCTGCTGAATGATCTGAGCCCATGGGTGTCCACCCAACATGAAAGGTGGAATAGACATAACCTTTTAAAATGAAAAAGGTATATATTTTTTTTGTAAGATATGGCACTGTATTTACTTAATATATAATAAAATGATCATAATTTAGAGTGTACAACCATACGAACATATAAGAACGTAACTTACTTTTTAAGTTGAGTTGACGCAAATAACACAAATTATTACATCTTACATTAAATTGTACATTTGTGTATAAATAAAACAATTATATTTAATTAATACCGAAATGTAAAAATTAAGAAAACGCGAGTTTTCAGTTTACACTAACAGAACGGAACGTCGGTAAACGCATAAATGCATAATGTAATCACACCGACACACTTATAATCTCCTAAATCAAAGAGACTATACATACACAAGTGTTTTTTAAGAAGTTCTTTGGAAGTGATAAACAAAAGAAATTCGCGGTAAAAATTATTATTATTTTTTAACAAATTTGTATTTTAGATTCTGAGCGGAGCGGAGCTGTGAATCAAGAATGCATTGATTTTACTATGGTCAATGATCCGCGGTAAAAATAATTATTATTTTTTAACAAATTTGTATTTTAGATTCTTAGCGGACGATGAACGTATTGATTTTACAATGATGTGCGTTTTTTTTTTGTTTTTTTTTTATTTGTCAACTGTCATCACCTCTTTGAACAGTAAAACTGTAAAAGTACTTCAAGATTTTCTTCAACAATCTCTTTTCGGTAATCGGAAAAAAAGTCCCTGAAAAAAAAAATTCCCGAAAAAAAAGTCCCACACTAGGAAAAAAAAGTTAAGTCAAAAAATTCTTGTAGGGACTTGTGCAGTTCTATAATAGTAAGTTGGGCTTTTTATTTTATTGTGTAAGTGTAATGAATAAAATGCTTGTACATATTATATATTTGTCATCTACCATAATAAGTAATAAATAATAGAAAAAAAAGTTTACTGGAAAATTTACCGGAACAAGTGCACTTTACCACCCCATGCAAATTTTTCTATTTTTTTTTTTTGGAACTTATGTAGCTCATCGAATTAAGAACGATGGTGCAATCAGAATTTGTCACTCTCACTTAGTTTCGAAGTTATGGCCTTCCAAAGTTTTCAATATTACGTCTATACGCATGCGCGCAACACTACTCTATAATGCCGCGCGGAGGACTATTTTTTGTTATTTTTTTGTACTTACGTATTCTAACCTGTTTAAAACGATAATGCAATAATAATTTATCCCCCGATTGGCTATGAAACACCTCCCCGAGTGGGTCACAGGGTTAAGAAAATTGCATTTTTGTTGCACCGAGTCACCGTGCGGGGTCACTCGCTCGCAGCGCTCGGACAATTAAAAATATTCCTCTCCTGGAAGTAGAAATAGTCAATCTGGTTTAAATAAATTCTATCGCATTATACCTATAGTAGGTACCTACGAACCTACCTACCTGATAATAATTAATTATAATAATCATTCAATTATAAATACGATTTTAGATTATATAGGTATTATATTATTAAAGAAACTATATTTTAATACACAATTAAAATGTCATTGCGTCAAGTGCTGCGTTCTAGTGAAGTTGACCTCTCTTAGTCCCGTGTTTGTTCACTCGTTTAATTTTTATTTAATAGCCTCACGAATAAGAAAAAAAAAATCGCGAAAGACGTGACACGTAGCGTTGCGCTCATGCGTAAAAAAACGCAAAATTGCTTACTTCCAAGGGCCATAACTTCGAAACTAAGTGAGAGCGACAAATTCTGATTGCACCATCGTTCTTAACTCGATGAGTTACATAAGTTCCAAAAAAGAAAATCGAAAAATATGCATGGGGTGGTAAAGTGCACTTTAGCCAATTTACCAAAATACTTATTCTTATACCTACTGCAGTTGTACAGTTGTACTTTGTACTTATTAGTTATTTTCAGTGGCGGAACTAGGGGGGTGAAGCCGGGGATTGATTCCCGGGCGTACAATTTTAGTGGGCGTACATAGGTACATAGGCATTTTTATTGATGCTTTGTTTTCGTTAAAATTTCTGATACCTACACAATAACTGTTATAAGATTATCAATCAACGTACGATACGTATATTATATCTGTATATTAAAAATGATGTTCATATATAGTTTTATAATATTATATATTATAATATTTACCAAGATAGTTATACATTGTTATGTTTAAAACAAAGGTTTGATTTTAACATTTACTTTTTCATTTTTCTATTATAAATTGTTTAATTAAATACAATTTTTTACTGGCCTAATTGGTGTACCCTAATCAGAATAAAAGATGTTATATTTTACCATAAAAAATCTATTATAATTGAGGCTGAGGCGCATAGAACCAAACAGCAAAAGGTTTTTATACAAGGATAGGTAGGTAATTTAAAGTTTTGATTATTTTCAACATTTATGTATAACTAATATTTATTATTATTTCTAATAATAAATACAATTAAGGTAACCACTACAGTATTTCCAGTATATAAAAATGTATCAACAATATGTTAACTAAGTTTTTAAATTTAAAGTGTTTTTGGTGTGATAGTTTATAGTAATAAACTTGGTTACACCACAGTCCACAGAATATATTAATTACTATATATATTATGTGTTTAAAAGTTAATAGTATGTTTGTAATTTTAGTTCCAGTTATGATAAAACAATTTGTAGGGAATGATATTGTATTTTCAATCTTGGTCTATGATTGGGCTTATTTTTAATATTTTCCCCGGGCGTAAAAATTCTTAGATCCGCCTCTGGTTATTTTAGTGTGTAATGTATAGGTATTACCTAGATATAAATTATATTGTTATCTACCATACTACCTATCCAGCTAAGCCATATATTTTGATCCTATATTAATTTGTACACTAGAAAATTCCATTTTCCGAATATCAGACACAGTCATGATATAGGTATAATGAGACTGTTGCCAGTCTTTTGGATGACATCGTATAACATCGTATCGTATCGGAGTTAATTAATTCCAACAAAAAATACCCTCAGGTTGCGCATAAGGGATTTTTGTACAATTTCCACAAAGAATATTTTAATTTTCTTCGTTGGAGGTGTTCAAAAAACATCTCCATGAGACCATGATGTGTCCATGTTTTTTAAAACTGATTTAAACATAACTGATAGCCAACTTTGATCTTTGTAAATAACGATCATGTGCATGAATCAAATGAAAATCTTATTTCTGCGACGAAAATAAAAAATCTTATGGTGGAAAAAGCTAAGCTAACTAACGATTTACCTGCTCAAATTTTCGCGGAAGTGGTATCAAACGTACTCCGCTAAGTATACTCGCTAAATTACCAAAAGAAGAATATCTAAAAAGAAACAATTAGAAACCACAGAGCATGTAATGATCCACTTAAACCTACTTGTGGGAACGAAATAATTATTGAATGTAAATAATATTGTAAATTTTTACATTATTTTTATTTAAATTAAGTACCTACCTACGTTTAATAAATTATCATACTAAATATTATTCTAAACGTAGCTTAACGCCTTAACCTAGCTAAGTATACTCCCCAGTTGATTATTTTATAACATTTAATATTTTTCACAATAATTTTAAGTCATTAAAATACATTTTATTGTTTACACATATTTTTTTAATTACTAGGAGATATCGGGAATATGGAAAATGAAATCTTTGCTGTATGGCAATGGCCCAAATTCTGATAGAATTTTAATGTTCGCCACTGATAACTATTTGTCGTTATTGGCCAAATCTGATAGGTACCTGGTTTGTCGACGGAAATTTTAGCCTCGTCCCGGAATTTTCAAGCAATTATACGTCATTCGTGTACAAATAAATTCCGTATTTGTGACATCAGTATATTGCATTCTGCAGCAAAAAGGCAATGAACATATTATGAAAAAATATTTAGTATTTTATTAAAAGAATGTCAAGATCGTGATACTTGTACCCAGATCCGAAATTTTTACATTTAGATTTTGAATTAGCAGTCATAAATGCTGCAAACAATATTTTTGGAACTCATATTACGATTAACGGATGTTTTTATCATTTGTGTCAATCGACACACAGAAAAATTCAGAAACTTGGTTTGTCTGGGATTTATAAAGAAGAATTTATAATAATTTTCGGATTATAAATATTTATAATAAATATTGCGGCATGATTGATGGATAGCTTTAGTACACAGGATAAAGTACTGTACAGAATGACAGGTCTAAAATAAATAATGCCTCCAGGATGTGTTTTTATTATTTTTGTTTTTGTGATGACTGTCATAGGGTCATCTCTTTTTAGGACAGTAAAAGTGCTTGGATTTTCGTCAACAGTAGGTATCTTTTCTAATAGGAAAGTGAATTTAGTTGGTACTTTAGGGGGGTCAAAATTAACATCCGTAGTTCTTCAAAGCTCATGAAAAAACATAAGAAAAATTAAGGAAAAACGGGAATTTAAGGCAAATCGATTTGGTTTTAGTCGTACCCAACTCTAAAACAAATGACCGTAAACTCATGAAAAAAGTAATGGGTCCGCTGTAGAACTACTTAACATTTGTGCCGCCAACTTTACCTTAATTTTATTCTGATGCCACATATCTATAATATGATTTGCCTAAAAAATAACCCCGGAAAAAATAACCCTGAAAAAAAGAACCCCGAAAAATTAACCCCACGAAAAAATAACCACGGAAAAAATAACCACGGAAAAAATAACCCTATAATAAAAATTTATTATTTATTTTTTTATTTAATTTTTTATATATTCGACGTATTGTTCCACATCACGTAGGTTTCGTCAAAATATTGAAATAACTCCTCGGAGGAATAATTAATTTTAAATATTCAACACCTTCTTGTAACCTATTTAGTGGTAAAAAAGCCAAGCCATCTAACATAGGTAGGTACCACAGAATTCATCAAAATCATAATCTTCTTGGTATTTTTTTTTTAATTCTAATTCTGTCAATTTTCTGTGAGTACTCTGGCATAGGTGATAGAAACATCCGTTTATTATTAAATGTTCACCTAATACATTTTTTGCTGCATTTATTAATGCCTTTTCGAAGTCTATTTTTATATTTTGTGGATCTGCAGGAAAAAGATTGTTCTTTTCGCAGACTGATAAAATAACTTTGAATATTATTTCGTAAATAGATTGATTTTTTTTTTCAAGTAAACGGTAAAAAACAGTAAAAAATGCACTATATTTTTCAATTCGTATGATGTAGAGCTCTGAATTGTTTTTATCGTGGGTATATACAATAATTTATCATTGAATCCAAAATTAATATTGTATGTAGCCACGTAGGTAATAGCCAATAGGTATGTTATACATTTTGTATTGATTTGAGATTAATTTTAAAAATCTCATATTATGGCAATTTAGCCTATGTGGTTATTTTTTCGCGGTACCTACCCTATAATATGACTGGTTTAGTTTATCGCCTAACTTTAATAATTTAATGTTAGGCTTGTTTGAACTTCATATAATTTTTTTTAAAGAGTTCCAATTAATTATACCTCCTTCCGCCTTCGGCAGGTAATAATACTCTCGCATTTCTGGCTAACTTTAGCATGTGACAGGTATGTGGCATAAAAAAAAACCTTTTCTCTAACTCGCAGTATGTTTTTAATACTTTGTAGTTTGTACAATATCCTATTCTTCATAAGTTGTGTCAAATAAATAATTACCTGCAGAATAAGTGGCAGATCTAGGGTTTTTTAAGAGGCGTGTCTCGTATTCTGTATACACCATCCTCAAGGTAAGAATTTATTTACTCCTCAAAATGAATGTGCTTAATATTCAAAAGGTACCAATTTTTTTTAGAAATGTCCCTAGCCTACTGAAAAATACATGTTATATTTGTTTTTCAGGAAGCAACATGCCAAGGGAAGTGCTATATCCACGACTAATCTGAGGGATTTATATTGTGGGTTTGAATTCTAAACTTATCACAATTCACCATCATAATATGAGATGGTAATGTACTCATTACATTAATAGTACCAACTGTATATTATGAATTATTAAAAGAAGTTTATTTGACTCCATTGACTGTATGTCTATGTAATATCGAGTACTATTGTACTAGTATAATTATATCGGTATGTAGTATGATGTACTATGTAATTAAAAATTAAAATGTATAACTATATATTCAATTGTAACAAATAATCATCGTTTTTTTTTTTTTTGATTTGTGCAATATTTTAACTTTTGTTATGACATTGCACCCCCTCCCCCCACCACATCCCTTGGGATTGAACAATTATGTTTCACATTGTACATTATATTACTATTTACTAAAACAAATATACTTTTAAGTGTTGCATAGCAGAAATTCTCAATCTGCAGTTCCTGTTGTTTCTTGGAGGTTACTAACCAATTATACAGTTACCAATATATATTTCTAAGCACCACAAAAAGAAATGTAATATCTTTAAAAATGTCGAGGTCCTTATTAAGTTTCGGTAACCCACCTGGCATTCATATTGCACAATTAAAGTCGAGATGCATTTAAAAACCACAGTAAATTCATCAATTAAAAAAAAAAAACCAAGAGTGATATAAGGTGCAAAATATATTGAAAACTTATAAGTTTTCAATATTCACTTTTCAGAGAAAAAGAAAAGTAACACATGAATATTGAATATTGATATAACTACTTTTCTAAATATGTATACAAAAATTGTATATTCATTGAAAAATAAATAAATCTCAAAATGTCACCACATTATTTATTTTAAATATATAAAGAGTAAAACAATTTAAGAGTTGGCATTTGGCCCTCTCCTGCGTCCGAAAGTCTGAACAACATTTACGAAGCGCCTGTTGTACTGAATACGTCTCTTTGATCGTCCAGTTTTCTTCTTCTTTTTCTTTTCAACTTTTTCAACTTTTGGAGTTTGTCCCTTAACTTTACCGGCACGAGCCAGGGATCCGTGAACTTTGCCTAATTAATAAATTAAATTTAAAATTTCATATTTTTCAAGTAAAATAAAAATAAAACTATTTACCTCCAAGCAATGGAACAATAAGATCCAAATTGTAGTTGACTAAGTCGTCAACAAGTTGAGTGTCAACAAGTGGTTGACCTTGATTATATAATGAAATTAAATCTCCATCAATATTTTCCAAGATAGCCAATTTTTCCTAATTATTTGAACAAATATTTAAGTTATTAATTCTGTATTAAAATGTAATTTCAAACACATAATATGCACTATCTATAACCTTTTATACTAAATTATCAATATATTGATAAATAAGTTTTATCAAAAAGTATATCTAGTATATAATCATTTTTTTTTATATTGGAAATATTATTTTTTTGTTTAGTTGAACCAAATTTTATTTAAAGACATTATTGTAGTATAATGGTCAGTTACATAGGCGCTGGCAGGAATTTTGTCAGGAGGGTGCATAGTATACGCCGATTTTTAATTAATGTTTAAATTATTTTAGTTAAATACGTAGAAATATTTTTTCAAATTTTATTACAGTAAAAAGTTATTTTTGTTTTTTTTCGTCAGATACAAATTAATACGAGCTATATTATGGCTATGATTAGAAAATCTGATAATGATCGACAACTCGTAAGCTTATCGCATGCGATAGAAGTGACCGATTTATATATTGAATATACTTGTGACAACTGACATGTCATTTGTGTTGACACCATACGATATAATATAAAATAATCTGAATCATAAAATAGTCGTTAGTCGTGTGTGTATTTCTCAGCGTGCTACGTTGTATATTATTTTAGTTCTTACGAGTTAAGTTGTAAAATTGAAGAATTTGGAAAAAAACTTAGGCGTTTACAGTTATTATTTAAAAAATAAGTATTAGATATAATTTATAATAAATAAACAATAATCATGTAAAATAAAATATTAACAATACAATACATTTTTTTTTTTTTGAATAGCCAAGGGGGTGCAATTGAACCCCCCCTCGAAGTCAGTTATATTTTGACATACGTTATATTATTATCAAAATCATAAATATTATTTAGAAAAATGTGATCAATACAAGTTGAAGACCCACTCATATTATTTACTTTAGTGTCTTTATTTATGTAAGATTTAAATTCATAATAATTTAGAATATTTAGGTATCTAACTGAAATAGCCTACGTCTATGTCCTATATATTTTCAAAATATTTAGTACACAGTATACCTTACATCATAATATAATACATGGTTGGAGCAATATTCTTATTTTTTTTTATAACATAATCTAAGTTACAAGTCTCATATTGATACGAGGAAACAATGCATAAAGGCCCAAATACACGATCTAACACATTTTGCAACAACTGTGTTAGTGCAAACATTTTGAGCGTGTTTGGCGCGGTTTGAGAGTTGCGCAATGTATTTCGGTTGGGTTTGAAATTTTCTGCTCAAACACATAAATATCAACATTCTGTGATTGTGTTACAATTCTCTGGCGTTCAAATGATTTAAATTAGGTTTCAAGTAAAAAAACAGGCTAAAATGTACTTTACCAACCACCTCACGATTTAAAATTTTTTTTCAAACAACTTGTTTTATGCTCAACATGATGGTGTAAATATTTTTACTGGAAACTATTATTTTAGAAGTTATAGCCTTCCAAAGTTTGTGATTTTAAGTTTATGTGATTGCTCGCAAAGCTACTTGAAGTCCACGCACAGCGCTTATAACAAATTTTTTTTTTATATAGGTAACCATTAGCCTGTCATCTACCCAAAGATAATTGCTTTTTAACAATATTGTTTAATTCCGAGGCATACCCAAGGTGCTTTTACACTACAAATCGAAGGATATTTTTGATTTTTTTTGTCCGAGCGCAGCATTTATCAAAAGTCATAACACATGACAGCATAATATAATCCAGACTTTTAGACATAATAAACACGCAATTTTTACCTTGATCTGTTTGATAGTATCAAATGCATCACATTCCATGGCATGTTCATTTTGACCACGTACGAACAGCTGCATATTGAAGTCGCTAAAATGTTATTAAACAAAAGGTTATAACCTAATACAAAAAACGTTGATATTCTGTGTTCTGTTTCTTGTGAATTGCATTACGAAAATCGTGTACAACACAATTCTAAGAAATGTTATGTTAAACAATTGGAACATTACTTACATTATCAACCACCGCCGATTAATTTATTTCAAACGCAGTGGCGTCCAACGAGGAAAAGCTTTCCAAAAGGCGAAGCGAAAAGACAAGCAAATCCAATGTGCATTCACTAATAAGTAATAACTAACATAACCTGAAAGTAATTTTTCCTTACAAGACACAGATAGTACGTATTAATGTATTATTGGTTTGTATATCTGTGTGACAAGATTTATTTTGTCATGCTGACCAGTGTTGCCAACACTTGTCAGAAGAAAATGATCAAACACATGAAAAAAATTGTGTATATGTGTATACTGAAATTAATTTTTTTTTTTAAAGTACATACAAAATATATACAATTCGAAAGTATTATTGAAAATAATTGTAAATTAAAAGCAATTAAGTAATAACTAATTAGGCAGACTTCTTTTTCTTTGAATTTATTATTTGATGGTTCTAATTTTCAATATTAGATATGTTGATGGTGCATAAATAACAGTGACGTCACGGATATGGATCAGACAAAAAATGTTCCTGCAAGAGACATTCGTGAAATTCGTGGTAAAAATAATTATTATTTTTTAACAAATTTGTATTTTTTCTGTTTCACGTTTATTCATCCAACAAAGCTATGAAAATTGATGAAATTTAAATACAAAGTAAATTATAAATTATAAATAATAAAGTATAAACCCAAAACGGCAATTTTGTAAAATATTTATAGTCGTAGGTACAGGTACAGATTATACAAAACCAAACCTTGTTTTTTCTTCTTCGTCGTAGTTATTTCTTTATTTAATTTAGAATGATTAATATCAGATAAATTATTATTTATTAGGTAAGTACCATTTAATAACACTACACGACAGATATTTTAAAAACATAATATCATTAATCATTATAAACCAGTGTCGTCATTTCAGTTTTCGAGATTGGGGGGGGGGGGCAAACTTTTGACCAGCCCTTAATAAAACTGAAAAAAATATGAAAAAAAATTGATTCAAAAACAAGTAAAAATGCAAAATGTTTCAAAAAAACCCAAAAAATAGCAGTAAAAACTAAAAATATACAAAAAAAAAAGCAAAGTAACATTTTTAATTTGAGTTCTCTGTATCATGGAACATATTTTTAGCTTACTCTACTATTTTTTAAGCATCTCATAAGAAATTTGCAAATGCTATAAAATCCCAACCCTGCAGGTTACTATATCATATATAGGCATAAATAACTCATTTTTTAAAATGCTAATAATTTTTAAAATTGAAGTCAGTATTTACAAAAACATTAAATCATAAAAAGTTTTTTTTTTAATTGAGTTGGTATAATAAATTTGGAGCCTGTAATTATACATTACATTTGCATTTTATTCATTGGCAATATTTTTATCGAGTAGACATCAATTAGAAAAAAATATTATGTATAATTTAGTCACTTCTTTGGATATTTGCATCCTTCTTAAAATCTTTAAATTAAATTAAAACTATTATGATTCTACTCCTAATTCTAATAGTAGTCTGGTAGAGTGGAGTATTATTTTCTAGTGCTCATAAAAAACTAAAAACATGTTTAAAATATTTTGCATATTTTATTTTATGATTAGGTATATTATTTATATTAAAATATTATTCAATAATAGTTATCTTATAAACTTCAAACTAATTTTGAAAAATTGTTTAGTTTTTTTGGTGTTTTCTTGTTTTTAGCACCTTGCTCATTTTTTTCTTTTTTAAGTGAATATCATTCTTGTTTTGACATAATGCGTTATGATATATTTGGTTAATATTTGACTGTGTATTGGGCAACCAATCTTTGTCAAAAAATTTGTTTATATATTTCTTCAATAAATATAAATTATGTTAGAAAAATAAACAGTGAAAAATGTATATGTAGTTTTCAAATTGAAATGCAACATTAAAAACATGATCTTTTACCGGGACAGCTAGTTATATTTATTATATTTAGATATTTTACACTATAATCTAGTACAGTATTTCTCATTTTTTTTTGTCGTGAGGCTCCCTAAATTTAATGTAAAACTGTCAAGGCCCCCTTAATCAAAATTATTAATTGTTTTTTCTAAATTAGGTATATACTAAAATTACTTGGTTCCATGTCATAATATCTTCGAAATAATATCTTCGGTCAAAATATCTTGATCAAAATTCAAAATATCTTTTGTGAAAATATCTTATGACAAAAATGTATTCGGTTAAAATATCTTTTAAACTGATTTTTTCAAAATGTTTATTCATATTATTTATTTATTTTATTTTTATAAATATATCGTGTACCTACAACATTATTTATAATAATTGTTTAATAATATAGTGTTAGTAATTAGTATGATCCAGTGCCGTAAAAACCGGGTGTGCAAAGTGTGCACCGCACACAGGCCTCGGGCCTCATAATATATCGAAGGGCCTCAAAAGATCCAAATACTAATATTAAACTAATATAAAATTATTAAAATATATAAATTATTTATTATTGATTTGGAAACGAAACCAATGTTTCAAACCAATTGAGAGGAACGAACAAATGTATTGATTTTACAAGATGTGTATAATTTTTTTCATTTCTGTCGGTCATCAACAATGGGTAGTAAAAATATTCCGAATTTCGAGATCAGCATTTTTTCTGTTAGAAAAGTGAATCTAGTTGGTACTTTTTGGATATCGAAACCGAAATTTTTAGTTTTAGATATTAAAAAGTGTCAATAAAAAAAAAAAAAAATTGTCATTTTTACCTAAAACTAAAAATTTTATTTTTTGGTGTAACTCGAAAACTAATAACCGTAGACCATTGAAGTTTTCACCAAATATTTATATTAATATTTTCAATAAATTACATTTTGGACAATTTTTACTTTTTTGAGTTAGTTATAGCCTTGAGAAATTGTTTTAAAATTATAGATTATTTTAAATTAAACATTTTTTTTTGTTTAAGCCCGAATTTTTGTCTGCTGACTTTAAAAATTCAAAAAAAGTTTTTGAGGTGTGTATTGAAAAAGATAATAAGGGGCCTCAATATTTTGGTTTTGCACACAGGCCTCAAGTAGCCTAGTTACGGCACTGAGTACAGTAATAGATATCTGTTACAAGATTTGTTCAGTTTAGAATATTATAACAACTAAAGTCAATATTTTATTATATTGTAAAAATTGACTTACACACTCGACAATACGAAAAAATCAACAATAGTTTTTTGTGTTCACAAATTTATTTTTAATTATCGAACATAAACAATATAACATTTTTTAATTTTGAATATAATTTCAAAAACGGAAACAATTTTGGAAACGGTTGCCGTTATATTATTATACAATTTTGTATGTTCAAAAAAAAGTTAGAACAAAAAAGAAAAAGCCGAAATTTGTAAAGTGAATATTATTCGATATAAGTAATGAAAATATAAATACAAAAAAAAAAGGCATCGGTCAAGACGACGCGATGTGGGGGGGTACGTGGTGGCGAGTTGGTGGTGCTGATGATGTATTGGTAACTGGTATATGGCCACTGGTCACCTCTACAACGTTCTCACGGGCTGTCCTGCGGGGCGGACGAGAGTCGCGGGCGAGTTTGCTCGAGACCGCCAAGACGACCATGGCAGCGGACGAAGCCCGGCCACGACGGCTGCGAGAGCGACGACGATTGGCGACGAGAGGCTAGTGCGCGATGTCGTGCGCTGCTTGACGGTACTGCGGGTGCTGAAGACGACTGCTTGTGCCGGCAACGACGGTGACCTGCAAAGCTCGGAGAGGCGAGCTGGCGACTACGATCTCGATGCAGCTGCGGAATCGGCGGCGTTGCGACTCGGGATCGGACCACTGGGCGAAAAAGGGAGAAAATCTGCAGACAGCTTCGCGACGACGCGCCGCTGTCCTGATAGTCTTCGTGATTTTCGCCCTGGCGTCTCCGTCTGCCACAGCCGATGGCCACGGAGCCGCGCACCGTCGAACCAGACGAAACGTTTCGTTTCCTCGAGCCCGGCGCTGCTGACGTCCGTGGCGTTCCTAGCTATACCCTGTAATCATAGTCATCCGTCACTCACCCGCCGTGAGCTCTGAGGTCTCCGTCGCCGCCGTCACGCGAGTCGCGCAGCACTGCAGCGTTCGTCACTGAGCAGGTACCGTGTCGGGGACGGCGTCGTTGTCCGCGCCGGTACCGCTAACCTCCGTCGTCGTCGTGTCGTCGTCGCTCCCGGACCGAAGCAGCCGGGCGCCCGCCGCGCCGCCAGAGGGTCTCGCGTGTCTCGGCGACCTCGAGCTCGCAACGTCCGCGATCCCGTCGCGCTGCCGCAGGATGGCCGGAGAACGTGTATCGGCGACTTACCGCCGGTCACCACCTGAATGTGCACTGCCGCGTACCTATTACCTCGAAACCCCACACGTCGCCTCGTCTTGTCCGCTGCCCTCGGCCAGGGGGGAAACTTTTGGACGGTTTCACTTCGGGGGACAACAACAGCGCAACACGCGTGCGGCTCTCGTCAGGCCTCTCCACGCAGAGGACACCAGTCTCGCCGTTGCACTGCGCGGAGCTGCGCGTGTTTCTGCCTTGACCCCCGGGTCCAGCCAACCAATCAAGATCCCGATACTATTTCTGACTTCCAGTCCTCTGGCCGGTGTGGCGCCCACCGCCTCGCCATCCAGCTCCTTTTTCGCGGCTTCCTGCACCGGAGGCGCGACCACTTCAACGATCGGTTCAACCGGTTCTGCCATTTTGTCAGATTTGTCGACCGGTTGAAAGACGTTGGACGGGACGTAGTCGTCCCCCGCGAAGCGCGTCGCATACGATAAAAGTCCTTCCAGGTCTCCGATGGTAGGCTCTTGGTCGATGTCGTCTATTCGTTTAAGTTCTTCTTCCATAATCTCGTACTCGACGTTGCTTATTATTTTTCCCAAGATTTGCATGATAGTTGTTTCCATTTCCTTTTCTTCGATATGCGATGCAGCCATTTTTTCGTTCAGGTTTTTTTTTTGTCCGCGTAAGGTTAGGTCAGATTATATACTCAGATGAGCTCAGAGTTGCAAATGTGCCGATTTCGGTATTTATTCCTGGGCCGTCGACGATGATTTTAAACAAACATCGTTTATTAGTAGCCAGTATATTATTATATTAATCGACGGCCGGCATCAGCTGGATTTCGGGCCCGTTAATTTTTCCAAATGCCATTATTACGACTATTATTGGTATACCGACTCTAACTGTATATACTTACGCAGAGGTACACTATAATAATTGTATTATAATATTTTAACGAGGATTTATATGTCGATCTGCATTATATTACTATACTGTTGTATATATAATATATATACTCGCTTTATACTTTTGTAGGTACCTATAAGATTTTTAGATTCAGAACGGAACGCGACCAATGCGTATTGCGATTTTACAATTATTGTTTTTTGTGTATGTGTTGGGGTGTACCTATATTGCGTTTTATACAGTGCCGTAAAAACCGGGTGTGCAGAGTGTGTACCACACACAGTCCTCGGGCCCCATAATATATCGAAGGGCCTCAGAAGATCTAAAGACTAATATTAAACTAATATAAAATTATTAAAATATATAAATTATTTATTATTTATTTTTTAACCTAGTAAATTACTAGGTTTATATGATGGCGTTAAAACGGTTTATACTCAAACCGTTTTTAAAGTTAAAACGCTAGCGCTATGTAGTTTAAGAATTTAAAACCGTTTTATATGTTTTGTTATGCTGTATTTAATTATTTTTGATTATCGCATTCCGTTATAATTACGTTTACAAACATGTATCGTTTTTTGTAAAAAATAAAACGTTATAATCAATAATCATAATGTTATTATAACGTTTGCAAGCTCTGCCATATCCATAAAATATTGCAATTTTTCAACCACTTCAAGATTGAAATTCCCAACTTACCTATTTAAATCACAATAAATTATATTTTCAATTAGGCTGAATTGTATTGTTAATTTATTTATTGTACAACCTAATTTTTTTATGGTCTATAGAACTGGCCCTTCTGAATACAAAAAAATCGGCAGAATTGTCGACCGGTTTTTTTGTCTGCTGACTTTAAAAATTGCAAAAAAAGTTTTTGAGTTGTGTATTGAAAAAGATAATAAGGGGCCTCAATATTTTGGTTTGCACACAGGCCTCAAGTAGCCTAGTTACGGCACTGGTATGATCCTTATAAAAATATTATTGTAAAAAAAAACATAGAAAAAATTATAGTTGAAAAATTACTATAAAAAACTATTTGTAATTAAATAAATAAATAAAATAATATGAAATATATAAATACCACTTGTAACACTTTGCTCACAATACATACCGCCGGAGGTCTTCCGACGTATATTTGAGTATATAGAGATTAATTGATTACATGAATATAAATTAAAAAAAGCTTAAAAAATATTTTGACTAAAGACATTTTTGCCGTAAGATATTTTGCCACAAGATATTTTGACTAAAGATATTATTTCGAAGATATTTTGACCGGTCACCAAATTACTTGTACTATTTCACACAGATTAATTATTAAAATGTATAGTAATTTAATATACTTTTGAAAAATATTAATGATAATATTAAAATTTAAGTATTTATTCTTTTTCCATAAACGCTTAAAGTAAAAAAATAAAAATAAAAATAAAATAATAACATTTTTTACTAGCGTGCCTGGAAGTTCTAAGTACATTGAACCCTACAATAATCTTAAAAGAAAACATGAACACGTTAATCAATCGGAATCGGAATATTGTTCTTTAAATAAACATTTTTTATTTTTGAAATTTATTTTCTATAGAGTACATTACCATGTTTATATTTAATATTTTTAAAAAGGAGGTGACAAAGTCCCCGTGATAAAAAACAAAATGTTCAACCCCCCCCCCATTGAAAATTCCTGAGTACGCCCCTGAAATGACGCCACTATAAAGCAAAATAGTTCATATTGCGTCAATACTCAATATACCTCGTGAATCGTGATTTTTATTATGTTCCACATAAAGTATATTTTAACTCTTTGAGGGGCCGTGGTTAGTATGCTAACCACTTTTTTTTTCACCGTTCAGGTGCGGTGGTTACTATTTTAACCACTTTTAAAATTATTTTTAATATTTTTTTGATGATGATCAGCATACCAATCACCTTATTATCATCTTATACATGCATCAAACAATATCACTGCCGCTGGTCTGATATCATTTCTCGCGTTTTTCATCATTTATTATCATTATCAATATTTTGATATACGTCCTAAATGTTATGGTAAAGAGACATATTGCCCACATGGGTCTTTTTTCTAAAGGAAATTTTCGCCCCTCAAAGAGTTAAGGAAGTTCATGCAAACAGTTAGGTAATAGGCCCAGTTACCATACTTCTTTTTGAAAAAGGTTAATTATAGTGGCCTAATTCCCGAACGCCGCTTCAAATATATAGGTACCCTATGGCCTATGGTTGTACATGTATTTGTATACCTACCTAAAAAATTGTACAGCTACAGAAAATAGTTATTAATTATTATAATATGTCGGTATAAATAGGTAAATGAATCATAGAACATAATTTGAATATATTTGTATTAGGTATTACTGTATGTCTGTATTGGTCATTTTATATATTTTATATTCACTACAATTTAACTATGGATTTCTAGCTGATAAGAATATTCGTAATGTAATAACGGATAACTGTACTAGTGAACTTTTTTCACGTCTATATAGAGTAGACAATTTTTTTTTATTGAACAGACTTTTTCCTTGAGATGTTTTCCGGCTCGACTTATTTTCCGGGACTTTTTTCCTTAGAATTTTTTCCTGTCAGCCTATAAAACTATATACTATTTACTATTTATTTATTGTAATTACTAATTACAATATATTTCAATATTTGATTATGACTGTACCTATACAAACTTCCGGGAACGACTCATAGCAATAAGCAAAGCATGCACAGACATCTGAAACTATCCCAGAGTAAAATCATAAAATAATTTTAGATAGGCGTCAGGGTCGTATTAACTATATTAAGGGGCCTCACGTAGTAGCGCAACTATTGTTGAAATTTTGGGGGGGCTGAAGCCTCCACCAGACATAACATGAAAAATAAACCCTTGGGGGCCATGCCCCCACACCCCCATATGCAAGTTCACTTAAAAATATAAAAAAATCATACAAACAGAATCAATTATTTAATTATACCTTATTTTTTTAATATATATATTATAATCACGGTTATCGATTATCACGTATAAAATATATCCCCGAAATAAAAATGTAAATAATAATAATATTTTTTTTTCTTTTTATTATAAGGAACAAGGCCTCGACTACATTGGTCATTGGCCGCAATTAAAGATTACAAACTGATTAATACATTATAGGTAAATAATTATAAATATATAGTAAGTAACAATATGAATTAATAAAGAAAGAAACGAAGTACAAAAAAAATTATTGAAATTATTTGGATTTTTGGTTAAATGGTTTTGTGTAAATTGTCGTTGTTGGTGTCTCTTATAAAACTAAGTGTACTGTTAATATTTAGAGGTTCATTGTTGAGACATTCGGAGATACTACTTGGAATGTTGTATTTAATAATAATTTAAGTAGATTTTACAAGTTTTTACTTAATATAGGTGGATAAATTATTTAAAAGATTATATAATAAAAATATTTCGAATGATCGATACGTCACATAAAATAAATAATTATTGAACAAATAGTTAATGAATGTAGATACCTAATCAGTAATCTTTTGAAAGAACTATTAACATATTTTGTTTCACATCGTGATATAAAACAAAACAATATTATTGTTAATTTTTGAATATTATTAATTATATATTAATTTTTTTAATGAAAAGTATACCTATATTATAGAAGTCATAGGCGTGCGCACGGGTAGGGCTGATTGGGCTTTAGCCCCACCTGAGATTTTTTTTATACGTGGGTGGGTTGGTACATTATGAAGACATGACTAAAAGTAGGTATAGCACTTTTAGTTTTTAAACGTTTGTGTTTACCCGAGAGACTATACAAAGCGATTCATTTAAAATTGAACACCCATTATTTCAAAAAGTGTAATGTTTTTTGAAAGTGTTTTTTTAAATATTTTTAATCCTGCTTCTAATTATTTAATTTTTTGAATTTTTTGAATGACAACATAGAGTTTTAATTTCATAATCCAAAGCAGAATATTTTGCTAAGTATTTCGATACATAAAAATCGAATTTAGTGCGAGTAGTTTATGCGTTATAACTTATAAGTATTTAAAGTTTATATGAGCGGAGTTGAGTGGTACCTACGGGATAACCCAGCGAAATGTACCTATGTCCACTACTCCGCTTATCTAAACTTTAAATATTTATATCTCGTACCCTAAAGTCGATTTCCCATGAATAATTTATAATAATAAATAAATATTATTGCTAATTGACAATTTTTAATAGATTGAATAGATTTGAATAGATTGTTTTATTATTAGATTATACTTGGGTAAAATTTTAAATCAATATTGATGAATTTTTCCAGTCACCAACAAAAGGTTTACTTAAAAGTTTGTAGGGAAAATGTCTATAATTTTTTTCTTGTGTGACCATGACAAGGTGGTGGGTGATCAGATTGAATTTAGCCATACCTGACTCAGAGGTCTGCGCACGCCTATGATAGAAGTATAATAATATATTTGTAATTAAATATTAATAATGTAATAATTACACTAAAAACTGCTGTTTCTAATTCCAACGATACGTGTTGACAATTATCACGTTTTTCATTCTGAAAAAATATTCGGATTGTCCGTAACATATACAAGGGAACGATCGACATCGATCCACATTTTTAATTTTTGTAATTTAAATTGCTATAAAAATTCAAAAAAATTCTGAATTTCCAATTTAAATATTTAATTAACAAATCAAATTTTAAAAATCTGCCTCGATCAATCAATCAATCAATCAATTACATATTGTGGAAAAAAGAATATTTTGTCAGAATGATGCAGAACGATTATACGAATCGAAGTTAATTGTTGCGACGTATTTTTGGAATTAGAATCGTATGATTAAGTGAAAAATAAACATTTTTTCATGATCACAATATTACCATTGATTAAATATACATAATATACATATTTAATCAGTGATATTACTTACTGACATGTGCTTGCGAGTGCGTGCGAGAGCCCTCCGTACACTACAATTGACTCGCATGGACACAACACACACTAATAATAATTTACGACTAACATATAGATCTCGGGTAGCGACGACGAGATTAGAAATTGCCTAAATGATTCTCCTTACATCAATGTCATAGCGAGGCCCCTTTAGGGACAATGTAAAGCAGAGCAAATATAAATATGACGCCCCTAATTTCGTATACTCCACTTTTTACAAAAAAATAACCAAAAAAATAGCTACACTCGAACATAATATATTTAACAAAGAGGTACATTTTACTTACAAAAAAACTATGTGCTTACTCATCAGTCATCATATATTTTACAATATATGTATATAAATACATGAACCAAATATATTGCACAAGCGTACAACACTAGTACCCAGTGATGCGTTATTGCGTTTCATTGTTCCCATCAAATTTGTGGAGGCCTTGATGGTATACGAATACTCAGCATTCAGAAATATATAACAATTTATAATTTAAACATCATTTAAACATTTAAATCTTAAACAGTGATGATAGCAAACAAATTTTAATTCATTCCAAAAAGTAAATGAATAAAATATTATATTATATTAAATATTACCTACTCAAATATATATTTTTTATTGGTTTTCATTAAAGGCACGAAACGCCTAATACAAAAACAATTTTGTTTCGAATATACCTACATTAAAATTTGAACTTTAAAAATCTATTGAGAGTAGGTATAACACTATAACGGCGTACCTATTATGGAGTATACCCTGGGACCTAAGCGAACACCACTGGGTGTACTCATCACTTGTATGACTGTTGTGTTAGTGTATTCTGGTATTCGCTGTAAATCTGCTAAGTGCGAGTGCCTTAGGTAAAGGCATACTCAGGAAATTTGAATAAACGGTTTAAAAAAAAACAAAAAATTGCCTAATCTAAAATTGAAGAATACAATAATTGTATGTAAGTACATAAATATATTTGTCAAGTCTCCGTGCGATTGAGATCCCTGATTAGTTTTTACTTTGTTCGTAGGCATAGATGATAGATACTATAATAACAAAAGGGAATTAAGGAAAAAAGCACAAGTTATAATTTAGATAATTAATATCCACAAATCACAACAATTCACTTATCAGATTGTTTTTTCGACGACTGAGTTGAAAAGTAGAAACTAACAACAATGAATATTACACTTGCGCCAGTCACCGATAATTATAGAACATACAATACAAAACGTTAATTAATATCAACGTTTAAAAAATGTTGAAATTAATTTTAACCCTTCACTGCAATACTGCATGCAAGGGCACTGGCATGACAAAATATATATTATATATACATAATATATTTTGTCATGGGGAAATCCAAAAAAATATCATCATACTTCATGTCTATTATTATTTATGATTATACAAATACCAAGATAATAATAAATTGTATATTGAATACTGTAAAATTACGTATTTTGTTCTAATGCATTGGTGCACTTCCATGCAATATTGGTACCAACAGTTACTAGTGTTATTACTACTCACGACTCCGTCGATTTTTATATTTTTATGATAGTATTTTTTCGAATTATTTATTATTTAAAAAATCAAAATGTGTGATAATTTAGTGAATAATGAATCAGAAATTCAACGAATTTTAAGTATACCTATTGAAAGCGACGATGAGCTTGCTGATATTGGTCTAAGTGATGACGAAAATTTTGAATTGCCCGTAAGTTACTTATTATTATTTTTATGAGGTATTAGTATTTTATTATTGTTTGTCGATAGTGCATAGAAGTGCACACATGCATTTTTAAAAATTGAGTCAAATTGAGTACCTACTTACATTTTATAACTGAATTTTTTTAATAATTTTAATGGATTCTACTGGTTTTAATCTATTAGAAAACATTTTTTTTATTACTTAATAAAAAATCATGCAGTGAAGGGTTAAGTTATTTAATATTTATGCGACTAACTTATTCATACCGTTCTATATACGGTACGGCGCGGCGACTGTATTGACTTATATTATGTAATATGTTAATAATAGCTATAGTTATATTATATAAAATAATATTATAAGAATTATTAAACATATAATGTATGTGATTTGTTGTTGGTGAAAAGTGAAAAATAGTTCATCCTATACTAGGGTGACCATAAAAATAAAATAAAAATACGGGACACTTTAGTTACTTAACTAAAAAAAAAAGGAAATTCTAATTTTAACTAAATATATTAATATAAAAAAAACAAATTAAATGTATGCTGTATAATAGTTTTTAAATACAAATAAAATATTAATAAGTATAATATGTACACTAAAGTCCAAAAAAAAATTATTTTGATGACGATGGCACGTAAATTTCTTCTTTTGATGTTTTTGTATACTTTTGTGCTGAACCGATTTCATCAAGTAACCTAGTTTCTTTTAACAGAATATTATAAAACTCATTACAAGATAAGTTTTTAAAGTGTGTTTTTACGATTATAATTGATTTGATAGTCTCAACCAAAAATCGATTTTTTTCATCTGTCCACAACAAATTAATGGTTGAAAAAATCCGTTCTACTGCGGCATTTGTACCAGGAATTGCCAAAGAATATTCTACTATTTTTGATATGTTAGTTGTATCAATGTTATGAGCTTTATCTAGTGTATTCAAATATTTCACACCACTTAACTTCTACTTTAGCGGATTTTTTTTGCCATTCATGAATTCGTGATTTAAAAATTTGTTCTATATGACTGAATTCATCAAATAAATTATCTTCATCTAATTTTATGTTAGAATTATTTCGGTTGTTTTCCATAAGAAATTTAATACATTTTTGAACATTTTCCCAAGTAGGACAGTTTATTAGTTGGACCCAGCGAAATATTTTCAACTGGTCAAAGTGGCAACCCCATGTTTCTACGTAAGATAAAAAAGTATTATAAAATAGATCAGTACTTTTTTTGAATGAGTTTTCATTATACATAGGTATTATTGTTTTTTAAATCATTTAAAAGCGATAAAATATTTGTTGTAAGGAAGTTTAGAATAGACATTATATTTGACAACAAACTTGTGGCGGATGGAATTGTAGGTACTTATTTAGTAGATGACGTCACACATCAATATAATAATATTAATAACATTTTGTACGTTATCGTTATATCATTAGTATTTATAATCGTCGGTTTAACGTTGTCGATAATGATGTGACATTATTAGTTCTCTATTTTCAACCCGAAGCAATTATAATAATTTATTGTTAAGACAAGAATCTAAAAATAATGCTGATAAGTATAGATTAGATGTTCTATTGAATATTGTGATACAAAAATATCGTAGAATAAAAAAAAAAAAAAAATTATAAAATTATAAATTAACAATAAAGAGAAAAACGGGATTAATACGGGACCTACTTGAAAATACGGGACAAAATGCGTCCCGTATAACTTTTGTCGGGACAACGGGACACAAAGTGGAAAAACGGGACAATCCCGTATAATACGGGACGTATGGTCACCCTATCCTATACCTACCCAGCTATTACTAATAGAAAAATAAATTACTACAGTATAAATATTATTATAAGTATTAAAATATCCTTTGAATTATAAAGGCGTCAGCCGTCAGCTTGCCTAGATTAAACTCAGAATCGTATTTCGTATGCAATGATTATTTATTATGATTGAATTCAATTGTAACACATACATATTATTACAGTGATCTACTCAACGATGAGAGTCACTTGACACTTCCTTGGTTCTTAATACTTTCATCACTAATTTTAGTATCATTACCTAACTAATTAACAGTAAACAATTTAATAAGTATTTGTTTTACCTATAATTAATTCAAATATTGAAAATCTCTGTTTAAAACCATTATAGCAGGCCTAAACTAAAAACAAAATAATAATAAATCAAAGACCAATTTCGTTTACCAATTTTTATAAAATTCATTCTCCCACTGATCCCACTCATTATATTATTTTTGGATGTAAGTAATAGCTAGGTAGGTATATAAATTATAAAGTGGGGATAACTATAGTTTGTGTTTAACTAGGCTTTGGCCTTGACTAATATAAAATATGTTTCGATAATTCGCATCTGTATTTTTACGTTGTTCAATTATGTTATACCACTTATACCGTATAACGCGTTGTAGGTCTACGCTCTGGCAAATAGTTATCAGTTATGATTTGTAGATCAGAGAGAGTGAACTGTTCACGCTCGTCATAAAATTACTTGTATTAATTCGTCCACAATAAAGTAAAATAATTTAAATAAACTTTTTTTTGTTTTTTTATACTTTATTGATAGAAAAATGGTTTTACATCTTATTTCTCGAATAAAATTATTTAATAAAGATGCTTTATAAATTATAAAAAATGTTAATTTTGATAACATTTTGTTGTAACTAAATGGTGAAACAAATCCATTCGAAAACTTTATTATTACAACATACCAATATTTCTACATAATAAATAATGGTAAGTGTAATGTTTTATTTTTGTTACACGTTAGTTTTAGTATTTGTTAATACAATGTTAATTATAATTATAGTGTTTAGTAGGTATCTATACGCATGGTAACTACAGTTTGTATTCAGTATTAACGTATTGAATCTTATAATATAGGTATCTTATAACTTATTGTTTTTAGTTAATTTAAAATAATTATTTTATAAATTACAAAATGTAAATGCTAAAAGTAGGAAATCAGGGCATTGTATTACAATGCCCAGGCACTGTGCACAATGTCTGAATATTTTGGGCAATATGTACAAGAATAATCACTTTAATAATCCAATTTTTCATATATTGATATTCTGACATTCCACGAGAGTCTCCGTGCAAAATGTAGCCTGCCCGGATTCAAGTGGACACAGTGAATTAAATACAGCTCACTGCGCACACATAATAATATATCGAATATCATTCATACTTAACTATAACCCCCAGCTCTTACATAATATTTTAACTGTTAATAGTAAAATATAAAATGTCTATATAAAAATCAATAATTTAATTTTACACATAGTTTTTTTACAAAAATCACACCAACAAATTAGGTATGAATTAAAATATTTTTAAAAAAACTCAGTCACCTATTACACAGTCTAATAATTTTTAAAATAAAATGTCAAAACATTTTCAGCTGTATCACACGTCATTGTATGTGATTATTATAATGTGTGCATGTAGATAGTTTTATGAAGATATTAGAATTTTGATCATATGTTTTTTTTGATAGTTTATAAATTTTTCTAATACATTCCATTCTAAAATATTATTTAAGCTAAACAAAATAATATTCGAAGATGAATAGGCTTTATTTATACGTCTAAAACATAGAATGTAGGAGTTAGAAAGTGATTATACCTACTAGGTATGATGGTTCTTCAATCATTAATTGCGTATTATATAATACATAGTTTTATTTTGAGTAAAATAGACAATAGTATACAGGTATATGTTTAATTTTTTTCTATGTTGAATCAAGTGGAATTAATTTATAATAATATATAATAATGTCTATTCAATCATTATTATTATAATTTTAATTTGTTTCTTTACAACTTTACGGCTTTACGTCTTTGCGCGTACGTTTCTAAATTCTATTTGAAGTGGAACAGTCAAGAGTCAACAGAAATATGTCAATTAAATTTAATGGTAGCCATGCAGGTACCTACTTTCACGTCTGCATATTTTGTATATTGATGTCGTATGAATCTAATGCCATAGGTAATAGGTACCTACATATTTTTAATTATTGTTATCTTTATGTTTTAAAATTATAATTTTTTGTTGTGTGTCATACTTATTTTAATACATTTATTGATGTTCAGATGCACCGTTTACAAAAATAAAATCGTACTAACGTGATTTCAAACTTATTGTTAACATTTTAATCATAATTATTATATTTAATTATGTAATCATTAGTATTAATTTTTATTAGGTATTGAGTTTCTTAATAATAACAATTATTGTTATAACCGCAATTGGTATAACCTATTATAAATTATAATTTACGTACATAAAAAATATTCTATTATGAACAGTAAAGGCAGTGGCATTAATTTTTAAATTTTTGATTCTGAGCTGGGGAGGAAAATACAGCTAGAAACACCTAATGTGTTGTTTTTTTTTTTTTGCATGTTTGCATCAAGTTTTGAAGGAGAATTTCAATTTCAACTTTTAAGGGTGGTTTCTCAATTCTCTTAAGCCTTAGCATAGTTGCTCTTTTTTGGGGTCACAATCCAGTAAATTTCTGTAGTAGGCAATTTTCTTAATATTTTGGTAAAGCTTACAAAAAACAACGGAAAATCAGAAATATTTACGTACCTAACACGTTTTCTAAAAAATTGATTTTTTTTTCTTTAAATTTAAAAAGAAATTACTGTTTAAACAAAACATTTTATCAAGGATTTATTTTCTAAATTATTCAAATTTTAGTTAGTTTTTTTTTTCGATTTATATTGGTAACAATATTTTACTCCATTAAAGTTGTTTTTATAAGAAAATATTCTTTAAATACTTTTACTTAAAAAATATCAAAACCACAGTTACGATTTTTTGACCAGCTTTTTAAATTATTTTGTAATTAAAAATGCAAAATTTTAATATCTACGGCTTGACAATTTAATACAAGGTTTATTGTACTTTCAGAATTTAAAAAATATAAAAATATGTACATATAATTATATAAGTATAGACTATAGGCACTCTTCTTTATGAATATTCGAAGTTCAGATGCTGAAGAAATTGACTTTTAACCATGAAGGTATATTTATTCTATACCACTATCCTAATCAATGACATTTTCAAAATATTTCGATTTATTCTTATTCAGTATTCTTATATCTAATTTACGACAATTTACTGTAAAGTACATAATCTGTATTAACTTGTATACGGTATACCTAATTATTAATTACAAGTCATTAGATAACTGCAGTTACCAATATATTCCCTATACTAAACGAGGAGGTACACTCGAAACCTAATAATTACTATAATATATTACAAGTTAAATTATTAAACGGTAACTAATTTAATCATTTTTATTGTTTAAATTATGGAATATTAAGTAATCGATATCCCTATAATAGGTTTGTAGTAACCATCACATACATTTATCAGTAAGTGCCTCTCCTTTACAATATATTTAGCTTAAATGACTACGAAAATGCTCTATAATAGCTATAAAGTGTGTCAATATATAATAATGATGTCAATGTTGTATTTATTAATATAAACATACACTAACAATATCATTATTATTCATTATATTACAACACTTTCTGAAGAAAAAAATTCTGTATAATATACAGGTACTAAATAGTAATACATTTATTTTTGTTTATAAATGTTAAATAATAAGTCTGGAGTAAAAGTAATATTATTTCATTAGTTAATGCAACTACCTTGTACAATGTTTATTATTCATAATATGGGGGATGATGGTGTAGGCGTAAACTATGCCTGTTGAGGGGTACTCTTATTTGGCGGGTGTCAACTGAATCAGTGCCAACTGCCAACACCTTCCAAATTTATGGACATAATATTAGCCACTGCCCATTTGTTGTTATTTAATACTTATAAGTTATAATTTATTATTATAATCATCAATATGGGGATAATTTCCAAACAAATAATAAATCAGAAAATATTATGTTGACGGTCAACTATATAAACAAAAAAAAAAATAACTAAGAACTAAATAAAGTACAGTCAAAATTGTATGGCATGGGCATCCCTCCGAAAATTATATCTTCAAATTTCAAATTTCAAATTAAATAACCATAATATTAGCCATTAGGTAATAACTAATAACAACATAATATCATTATTCAATATTTACAATATTAGCAAGTTCATCCACGAATGAAAGTGTTCTTTTTCGCGAATGGGTCAAAACTCACCGTGAAGATTATCCATGCGATTAGTAAACCGGTTTACTGTTTACATGACACAGTAACGTAAATTATTATAAATTGTGAGTAGGATTGCTATGCAAAACCTTGAAATACCGTGTTTATTATGGCGCCCGGTGCCAATGTAATTTTGTACACAATAATACGCGCTCTACTGGAATACCTTATGATCTTGTTCTGTAGAATCAACCAAATTTGATAAATTTTTTTTTAACTAATAGATGGTAATATTTTACGCAAGTCGCATCGAACTCTGTTTTTCAATATTTTAATCACAAACTTTATACCTAATATGTCTTCAAAAATAATCTAATTTTAAGCATTTTTTTATAAACTATATTATACCATTATTTGAAATAAAATAAAAAAATCAGAGTTCGATAGGAAGGAGGCTTGTAGGAAGTCTTCTTCTTTCAGATAAAAAATAGTTATCAAAATCCAACATTTTCTACAAGGCCTGAAAATCATTCCCGTGATGTTATTTTTTTCAATATAATACACCCTATCAACCCCCCTAAATAGTTGATTAGTGGAAAAGTATTATAACAAATTAAGGTGGCAACTAAAATATAATATTTGAAAAATAATTGCGGAAAATTGGAAAAACCTTGACCGGGTCCCTTTATACTCCTTCCCATCGTCCACGGATGAATTAATTTTATTTATATATTATATTAATTTATAATCAGTTGTAAATAATTCTAAATGTATAATATTATCGGTTTTTTAAATAAAATAGATTAAAGCCAATTAAAAAAGTTAATTCTATAAGTAATTTATTTCAATATTATTTTTATAAAAAAGAAAAAGGAAATACCTAAGAAATATACTTTTCTGCTTACGAATTGATGAATGCAGAATGATGATACATACTTATTTTAATTTATTATAGATATTATTAAATAATTATTAAAAATAGATATTATTAATAACTAATAAGTATCAAGGGCTATCGAACGATTGAGAACGTTACACCTTTTTGGCCGAACGATTGAGAACACTTAAAAATAACAAAGAACTTACCACTGACCCCAAAAAAACCCAAAAAAGAATACGATTGAGAACGAATTTACGTGCAACGTTGCCATATCATTCATTATTTATCATTTAACAAATATTCTTGAAAAAAGTCATATGTAATATAAATATGTTTAAAAAATTAAAAAAAAATTTAGAATTATTAAAATATGTAATAAATATGTAAAAAAAAAATTAAAAAAATGTAATAAATAAGTAACAAGTAATGACAAATGAGTTACCTATAAATTAGTTATAGCGGGATAGCGTAATCCAACATACTCTAAATATTTTAATAAATTACTAGAACATTTATTTGCTACATACCACATATATTTATTATGAATATTAATTAATTTTTTCTTTTGTTTTATTGGCATTTCTTTTTTTTTACCCTGTTCTATCGTTGCTATTTTATAAACTGACGAATACTTCGTTGACGTTTGTGCGACGACTACAACGCCTATTAAGTCATTCTCTCGTATATCTGGTATCTAAGTTATAAATAACATCCGATAAACGTCCGATAAATATTAAATACCTATCAACCGGATCAATCGTTCAGCCAAAAAGGCAAACGTTCTTTATCGTTCGATAGCCGATTATCGTGCTCAAATTATCTTTCGATTACATTTGGCAACGTTGGAAAAAAAATAAAAATATCAAGCGTTCTCAATCGTGTTAGCAAAAATAACGTTCTCAACCGTAACGTTCTCAATCGTATTTTACCGGTATCAAGTAGGTATGTATCTTAGGTAATCGTAATATTTCGCTTGCATAAAAATGGTGACCAGTCTTATCTTTTACTACGAAGTGTACAAGTACAAGTACAAGTAAGTGAGTATGTACCTATAGTGATCACATAAAAAACCATTATTGATTATTGTAAAACTAATTAATTGAAACTTTTGTTTAACTCAGAATCTAAAAGGTATTTGTCCATAATCAATACATCAGCATTAAAATTCAGAATCTGGAAGTAGATTTGTGTTTAGCGTAGACTAATATTAAAGCGTAACTATACACTAATAAGCATTAACTAATAAGTAATAACGGTATACCGTTATTATCTCTGTACACAATATAAACTTAAATAAAGGATTGACAATTTAAAACAAGGTTTCTCATAAATAGTTCATACTGTAACCGAATAATCTAAATTATAAATCCGCACAGTTTTTTTTATAGATATTTTAAGTTCAAATTTGGATGAAATTAGATTAACAAAGATTAACGATTGTAGTTATTTTGTTATAATTTACAATTATTATTCGTGGATACTTGACACCTATTAGTAGGTATACAATCTATGACATTTTAAAATGCAATTCTTTTGGCAACCTACTGTATTACTAATGTCTAATAGTAAAATAAATTACTTTAATAGAAATAATATCATAAAATATACTTACCGTCTTCGTTATCGTTTTTCGTTTTCAAATTTAACAATTAATCCATTACAGTGACCCCTATGGACACATATATACAGCACAGTGGCAACTAGCACACATTTTTAATAATTAAATTATATAGGAGACTTTTAAAAATATATTAAGAGTTTAATCGTTTGTTTAGTTTTTCTTATATTTAATTTTCTTATGAAACAAAATTTAAATATTGTGTCATGTAAACATGTAGTTAATATTAACACTTCTCTTAGTATTTATAAGACGTATATGATGAGTATTGTTTATTAAGTAAACAACCTGCAGTAAACAGTATATTAATAATTTAAGTAGATAAGTACCTACTGGTTCCAATTATTAGTTATTTTAGTGCCTTTTTTCTTTTTACATTGTATTTAATATTCATAAATAATAATATATACGGCTGTGATACTTACGAGGACACCAAATACTACACAAAATTGGAACTGTTGACCGCAACAATTTACGGGTGTGGCACTGGGGTGACCTCTTCATTCAAAAACTAAAATTATATATAAGCAGAACAAAAATCGTTATGAGAAAATATTTAAACATAATAATATAATATATAAAAAAAAATAACAATTAACTCAAATAAGATATCGCAATTATTTTTCATAAATGTTTATTGTGTTTTATTAAAAATATTATATTTGTGGTTAATTTATATTTGATTGATATTTCTACAGGCATACCCAAAGTCAGTGTGGTTTATCATCTGCACAGAGTTTTGTGAACGATTTTCCTACTATGGACTTCGAAGTACATATATTTTCATTTAATAGCATAAAATAATAGTTAATTTGATTTTCTCATTTATGAATGTATTGTCTCGTATATTAGCTGTTTTAGTATTATATCTTACATCGATATTGCAATACGATGAAGACGAATCCACTATTATTTATCACATGGCTGTCTTTATGGCGTATTTTTCACCACTATTTGGAGCTATTTTATCCGATTCTTTCTTAGGAAAATTCAAGTAAGTATAGTACATTAAAAGGTAGTTATGAATGATAGATTCAAAAAGTCATAATTGGTATAGAGTTCGGATGTTGTACGTATTTTTTTTCTTTCTATTGTTCTAATATGAAACTATGTATATCAATAATAATAATTTATAACTTTGGTTAATTCTTGTATGAAATTTTTTGGTTTCTTCAAATTTTAATTGATTTATATTTTTAACTTTTAAAATTTTAAATACATTTTTTTTAAATTGTGTAATTTTAAAATATTCATTATCCAACTATAAAACTCAGCACAAGTTTCCAACACAAACTCACTTCCGATATTCCTTTTTAATCCATCAGATTTTATCTCAAAGCAATATCTCTGCGATATACATTATCAATCTCAATATTGACATTTTACAGTTTAAACTATTACGACCTTAGAACCCAATTACCTAACTATTTCCATTACTTGCTTCCTGCTAATACTATGAATATTTCATATTAAAATATTCCAATTTCCAACCCATCAGCTTTTACATTCCCTCAATATACCTAAACATATTCCTTCTCAACGTCTTGAACTTAAATGGGCTCATATATTGTACAAGTAAAAGGTAAAACTACCAGAAAAAAAACCTGTGTTAGACATCATGGAATAATTATAGACCAGTGGTGGTCAAACTTTTTTTACTTCGGGCCATAAAAATAAAGTTTTTTTACCGCGGGCCATAAAAAATCCCACTGAATTTTAAAAACACGACATCCCGAGTCGATTTTCCTTTTTTTATTTTACGTAAATATACGTTATAGACTATAGTTAATATACAGCTTCACATTCACGACCTTACGTATTGTATCCTATATATTCCTATATATGTACTTACTACTATATTTTTAGCTTATTATATACATTGTATATAGATTGTTAAGAGGATGCTACCTATGCATGTTATCTCCGTATGACATAGCAAATTTTCGTTCACTAGTTTCAATAGTGTGCTGTTAGTTTTGATATTACAGTGATTTGACATATTATCAATTTCTTAGATAGGTAATAACATTATCTGTGCTTAAGCGTTGGATTTTTTTCGATATTTTAATTTTCTAGCGAGATATGAGAATTCTTAATTTTTGATATTTCACATACCTATATCTTGCTTGAAAATGAACATTTCGAAAAATCGGCAACTCCTAAGCACAGATAATGTTCTTACCTAAAAGTTTTATAATAGGTTAATTCACTCTAGTATCAAAACTAACAGCACACTATTGAAACTAGTGAACGACAATTTGTTATGTCCTGCGTGTATGTCGGAAACAACAAATGTATGGGTAGGTAGCGTCTTCTTTAATTCATATAATGAATATTAATTATATCTTCATAATTTCTTTTAATAAAAATAAGAAAAAATGCTATCATTTTTTTTTCAATATAGGTATTATGTGTTAAATGTATATTTCATAAACGTATTCTTTTTTTCAGAACTATAGTATATCTTTCACTAATTTACGCAGTTGGAAATTTAGTCATAACTGGGTCATCTTTGGCAGTTTCGCTTAGCTTAAGCAACCAAAGGTAATAAATAATAATATTTCTGTTGTAAAATCAATTTTTTTTTACAGTCATTACAATAACTTGTTTGACTAAATATAGGTACTTACTAATATTCAAAAATATTATTTTTAATTACAGGCAATTAAAGTATTAATAAGTCTCAATGATAAAAACATACAATTTATTATTGACTTTTAATAGTAGCCCAAATCTATATCATAAATTCATAATGAATAATGATTTTTAAATATGTCAGCTCTCAAAGTCTCAAAATATGTATGAATTGTTATAGTCTACAAAATGGTGATTAAAAAATAAACTTTAATTACTTTAGTTCAACTTCAATATCTTGTGTTTCTATAATTATTTAAACCACCATAAAGATTATCATTAAGTGGATATTTAGATGGATATACAATTATATTTATATCACTTCTGTTTTAACAATTTGTCAATATATTATATAATATTATATTATACTATATAATATTATAGTTTAGGAGTTTACCAATTTTTATGATGCGTGATAAGTATCTGAATATAATGGCAATTCACGAAAAACAATTATTTTGCGGGTTATGTAATAGGTTATTTATTATACCTAGTACAGAGTAGGTACTTAGTAGATTCAACTAATGAATACGGAATATTACATACCAGCTGTTGGTATAAGTGGCATTAGTGGCAAGTAGGTAGATATCTTCATATTATATTTGGATTTTTAATTATATTACTAGTAAATAGTAATGCATATCCGTATATTTGACATACATTTTTAAGGAGACTTAAAAATAATGTTTTATACATCTATAGGTACATGTCACATATTATATTATAATATTTTTTTATTGACATTTTTCTAATGTTTTATGTACGAATTGTTTTAATTTATAATATAATATTAACATATTTTATTAGTTATTTTAAAATAATATCGTTTTATTTCATAGATACTTAGCACTGCTGGGATTAGTTTTAATTGCAATTGGAACAGGTGGAATAAAACCATGCGTTTCATCATTTGGTGGTGATCAATTCGACCTTCCTGCACAAGAAGTTTATCTACAAAAGTTCTTTTCCATATTTTACTTTTCTATCAATGCAGGATCTCTTATATCAACATCAATAACACCGGAGCTAAGAAAAGACGTGCAATGTTTCGGCCGAACTTCATGTTTCCCCTTAGCTTTCGGTGTACCTGCTGTGCTAATGTTAATAGCAATTTGTAAGTAACATTTAATTATTACATATAAATTATATTCGAGTAAGCCCCTGAGAGAAGAGGAGAGTCTCAATTCAGGAGAAACACTTGAAATCACTTAAAAAGGGCTGGACTGATTTGGCCAATTTTTTTTACAAATATATTTATAAAAAAAAAATCAAATCTTTGGCACTGACAACGCAACATTTTGTCTACTCTGTATTTTTCCGGTCGTGGAGCTTATCATGATAATTTAAGCCTATATTAGTATTATACATTCATACAATAATTGTGTTACCTTTTCATTAATATCTTGTATATTTTTTTATTTCAAACTAGTTATTTTCGTATGTGGTAAACGATTATATAAGATAAAAAAACCAGAATCGAACGTCATTGTAACATCTTTTTCGTGTATTTATGTAAGTTTATATTTTTACAGATTCTAAATGTAATTAATACTAAAACAGATTTAAATACTAATAATCGGAAATACCAACGTCATAATTGTTTATACAAATGATTTAATCGTATCGATGTATAATCGTTACTGAGTACTATTAACACGATATTTATTCTAGACAAATATTAATACAGACTTAATAATTTTACTACTAGCATTGATAACATACAATATAATATATTTAATACATTTTATAATTTTACTATGTATAGCATGCAATAAAAAGAAGACTATCATATGTTTCATCGAATACCAAAAAAAGTCATTGGTTGAATTATGCAGACGACAAGTTTTCAGAAAAAGAAATTTCAGATATACGCAGTGCTTTAGATGTAATGTATTTATTTATTCCGTTACCATTCTTCTGGGCTTTATTTGATCAACAAGTAAGAATTACTAATCGATATCATTATTATTATAATTTTATTTTTATCAGAAAAATGACTAATCATTTATATTATTAAAATAAATCAATTAAATAATAATGGAAGGTACCTAGTTAACCTTATCTATTTTTGAAATTAGTTTTTTTATTTAAATTTTTCAACTATACTAATAGTATCTATAATAATTTTAGGTATTTTAATATTATTTTTGAAAGAATAACAACATTTTATAGAATACCTCTTACTTATATCATTTATGTTTATTTTAGCTATAGTATAAATCATACACTGCAGTAATATTGTATTTTGTGAAAAACCTTCTAGGGTTCTCGATGGACATTACAAGCTACTTTGATGAATGGTAGGATTAATTTTCTCAACTGGACAATGAAGCCTGATCAAATGCAAGTGATGAATCCACTTCTCGTTTTATTATTTATTCCTGTTTTCGAAACCGTTGTTTATCCTCTAATAGCCAAGATCGGAATTAAAAAACCATTACAAAAAATCTCATTAGGTGGTTTTCTTGCCGCTCTGGCATTTGTACTATCAGCTGTTGTACAGAACAAAATTATTGTAAGTACATATATGTATTACGTTATAGTGTGATACCTTAAGTAAATAATAATTAGCTGAACAATTAAATTTTGGATTAAGTATAGTATAGCGTATACTAGGGTGGTGCTTAAAATTCAACTTTTAAAATATTATTGGGGAACCTTGTCAATTTGTTCTACATGATATTAATGAGCTGTAGGAAAAGTTTCAGGTGTAATGATTAAGTTTTAATGGTCGCTACCAACAGATAAAATAATGCTACAATTACACCAAAAATAGGTATAATCGATTATTTCTTTAGACCCATAAAGATTAAATTAAATTAATTAATTAACAAAATTAAGTGATTGAAAAGCTGCAGTAGTACTGACAATTACTATTAAGCGACTTGGTAATGATCCTTTAGAATACAATGTTAACACTTCATCTATTCATCGTCAACGTATACAGTATAGACAAAAGATAGCTGAATCTGTGAAAAATGTTTTTATATTAGAAGTTCCACTTACTATTCACTGGGATGGAAAAATTATTGAGGATATAATTTTGATATGAAACCGTAGACCGTCTTCCAATTTTAGTATCTGGTAAATGTGTTGACCAACTTCTTGCTATTCCAAGACTTATATCCAGAACGGGGCAATTGATATCTTAAATTTTTTTTGCCTATATAAGCATCACCTTAGCGTATACTGTATGGGTATAGGCACTTGCCAACATAATATAATAGCTATAGAGACTAGATATGTATTGCCTATTGGGTAGGTATTGAGGGTACGTACAATTTTATCAGATCGAGAACGATTTCCTATACAAGAACAAGACAGTACAATGTACATGGACTTATGTCAAAAGTTCAAATGGCATAATTTATATGATTTGGGCCCATTTCGCCGAAACCCATTTCGCCGAATCCCGTCTCGCCGAAAACCCATCTTGCCGAAACCTATCTCGCCGAAACCCATCTCGCCGAAACCCATCTCGCCGAAGCATAGTAAAATAGAATTTTGTTTCGTTATAATATTATTTTAAAATATATAGTCAAATAAAATGGTGAAATAATAAAAATAAATGAAATAATTACATTATAGTAAAAATAATTAATATTTAGTAAAAATATATAAAAACATTTGTCAAAAATGTATAGTCAAATAAAATCGTGATATAATAAAAATAAATGAAATAATAATTACGTTATAGTAAAAATATATAAAAACATTAATTGTCAAAAATGTATAGTAGAAATTAGTAAAAATAATTAATATTTAGTAAAAATATATAAAAACATTAATTGTCAAAAATGTATAAAAAAAATTATATTTATATTTATAATTTTATTCGAGATGGAAGTGGTAAATAATCGCATCTAGATATTCCATAATAGATATTTGTCCATTTCCAAATCTGAATTAAACATACATTTGAGGTATTAATATAATATTATAATAATTATATAGTTAATTATTTAGTATTTACCGCTCTTTTCCCGTTTTTAATCGGTCTTCTAAAGTTTTGTACTTTTTCCTCATTTTCGGAGCTTGGTTACATTTTTTTTGAGTAATAATATCAAGTTCAAAATTTTGCTGCTGGTTTTTTAATTCTTATTTTCTTATTCTTATTTAAAAACTTATTTAACCACTTTTTGTCACAATATATTAGGAACCTTGTATTAATTTTTTAGTCTTTATGACCTAACAAATACAATTTTATTTTAATTTTATTTTAAATTTTTCGGCAAAATGGGATTCGAAAAAATAGCATTCGGCCAAATGGGATTTTATATTAATCCGTATACAACTGTTTTTTTTTGTCGGTAAAGTAGGATTCGGCGAAATAGGATTCGGCGAAATGGGATGATACCAATTTATATACATTTTAAACTTTTAAAGAATTGACTTCTTCTTAATATAAATTAAAATCTTAAAATAGTAATAGTAAGTTAAATTTTTTAAATTACAAGTACCTATAATTTTTTAAGCACATTAAGATGTATATAATATTTAAATAACCTTATAAACACTATACTAAACTCAGAATCTTTGTATCGAATGATTTCATAGTTTCACGTCTAATATCACAATTTATTCACAATACGTACACACCACTGTCTGGCGCTGAAATGAGCAATCAGCAAAGTGAGACTAGTGCCTGCCGTCTAGTCTCTGTATAGCCGGAGTTTTTTATATTCAGTCTTTATATTTTAATTATTTTATAAGAGATTATTTTTAATGAACATTAAATAATATTCGTGTATAATAAGTTAATTTTCGTAATGGTTGATTCTTTTATAAGTTAACATTCATTAATGTTATCTCGACATTTTTTCCCGAGAATTTCGATACCTACATTATAAAGTAAATATATTGGAAAAATATTGACTCGAAAAGTATTTACTAACATTTTTTAAATACATTTTTTTCATTTCATAAGAATATTTTTTTCGAATACGTATTTTAAATAATACATATAATTTTAATTTAAAAAAATTAAAGAATATGAAAAAAAAAAATATTGTTATTGAAAAAGTATAAAACTTCAAAAATATTGTGTTTTAAGAACAGTAATGTGCAGTGTAAAAATTAATGAATATATTTATTGTTAAATGAATCATGTATGGACTATAGTACTATAATGGACATTTTATTTTCAGATTCCGTTTTCTGATATTCATATTATTAATTTTGAGTTTCAGTTATACATACTAGTATATATACTCCGTATATTACAATATGTCATTTATGATTTATGATACTCCGCTTTGTAAATATCATATAAATTACTAATAAATTAAACGTGATTTATTATTTTAGGGTGGATCGATCCAACTATCAGATGGTGAAGGTCAATTAAGAGTTTTTAACGGATTTGATTGTAACATTACTTTAAATTCAACAAACTTACCCGTCTACAAATTAAGTTCTCTTGAAACATTAGAGATAAGATATACGCCAACTTCTAACGAAACTTCGTTTCCCATTGTTTTTATCGCTGATCCTTCGTGTTCTCCGAATTTGTCAACATTAAATTTGACGAGTAGTGTTTCCATTGTAGAAGGAAAGGTTGGTTTGAAATAATTATATTAATAACTATACAGTACTCATAGATCTTTAGATATGTAACGAAAATTCAATTATTATTAAAAATTATAGGCAACGTCATATTTTTTAACTCGCTTAAATGACAAACTTGAATTAAAAAGAATTGGTTATGTTGATGACTTAGCTAAACCTAAGAACGGCAGTCCAGTTTTAAGGTAAATACATTTAATTTAAGTTATGATTAGTTATACCTATAATCGTATGTTATTTGAATCCATATTGTTTTTATAGAATTTTAAACAGTGATGATTTATCTAATAAAGTTTTGACACTAAAAGAAACGGATAACAACAACACTGTAACTGAAATTAATTTAAAATCCTTAACAACAAACACTGTTCCTATTGGAAAGTAAGTTATAAATATTATTGTTTTGCATATTAAAAATTTCGAATATTCTTATCAATAATTTTCTTAGTGGTGAGATAAACATTATGATATAATATATATTATAATTATATATTGTATTTTTTAATTTGAGAAACTTAACCATCATATTTTAATACTAATTTATAACTTAATAATATGATATTGGACTTTTTAGAGTTATTGTTTAATTAGGTAGGTAGTTGAATAAAATAACATTTATCAATTATACAAATATAAAAAAAATATAATTTAGATTTGTGTAAAAATGTTATTAAGACATGTAAATTGTCATTAAATTACTATAGATTTTGACTATATTAAATTTGTTTAGCATCTAATATTTATATTATAGGTATACAATATGCATATTTATATATTATATTGTTATTATATATTTATATAATATATATAGAGTGATCCATTTAAATTCCTTCACTCATTATTTCGAAAAGTATTAAGATTTATGGAAAAAAAATTGATTTTTCAATTTCTTATCAGGTAGGTATAATTTTTTAAGTTGCTTACTTTTTGAATAACTTCACATTTTTTATTTCATATTCCTAAGTAGAGTATTTTTCTGAGTACTTTGATACATACAAATTTAATTTAAGTATTTAATTAGTTATACTTACAATACTTCTAACTTATACAAGTATTTAAAGTTTAAAGTTTAGATGATTGGTATAGTTGCATGCCTCAAAATATTCTGCTCCAGAATATGAAACTTAAAAATATGTAGTCATTCAAAATTACTAAAAAGTAAACATTTAAACTTTAAAGAATGACAACGATAAGAAATTTAAAAAAATATTATGTTTTGCAAATTATGTATTATTATATTTTAACTGTGGAAGCTTTTATTTCAAATTTAAAAAAAAATTATAATGAGTGTGACGCTTGAATGGATCACCTTGTATAGTTGTATATAGGTACTATATTTAATTTTATTTAAGTTATATTATTATTTATTATACTACTCGCTTCGGGTACAAGGGCCATCAGCTTTGAATTATGTGTTTACTGTTCTTTTTTTAAAATAAATATAGGTACCTAATTGCCGGAAATATTAATAATATTAATTATGTTGAATTATATAGAGATAAAAACGGTAAACTGAAAAAAATCTGTATGTAATATGTATTTATATTGTAGGTAGGTACTTCAACTTTATATACATAAAAAATAATACATTCAATGAAAGTAACAAGTATTATGTAGGTACTTAGAACTACTATAGTTAAAATAAATAGGTTAGTTTATTGATAGGCGATTATAAAAAACACGATTACGTGTGAAGTATGTTTATTTAAATTAAAAACTCTGTTATAGCTATTTCGATAGTTGATATAAACATTCATTAAGCATCTGATTCCTCAACTTTTCAGATATAAAGCCTTTTTAGACAAAGAATTTATCTCAGATTTAAATTTGTTACCGGCTAGTGTAAACACACTTGTATTACAACGTAATTCAGGACACACAGTAAGTATTTGTTGGTTTTATCATTTTTAGTACTGAATTTTAATCATTTTAAATGCATAACTTATAGGATTCAAAATTGGTAGTCTTAGAGAGAGGTAATTTTATTCATATAGCATGGCAATTACCTCAAATTATTGTAATGACCGCTGCAGAGATTATGTTCTCGATCACGTCATTAGAATTCGCATTTACTCAAGTAAGTTGAATTTTTAAGACTTTTATACTATAATTTAAAGCACATAATAATACATAGTATTATTGTTTTGAAGGCACCTACAAGCATGAAATCCTTATTGGCAGCAGTTAATTTGTTGACTGTAGCGTTTGGAAATCTAATGGTAGTGATCGTGTCTGAAGTACGGTATTTCGAAAATCAAGTACGTAAAAATCACTATAATTGTATACGTAATGTACATAATATGCTCAATATGGGAGCGGGCACTTTGGTGTGTTTAGATTTTAGAACCTCTGAATTTAAAATCAGCTCTCTCATAACTTATGCTAGGTTTCTTATTATCTTATATAAATAAGCTAATATGAATTTTATGGTTATTGGGTTGGTGATGTGTGGGGGGGAGGAGGAGGGGTGAATTTATTCATTCTTTGATTCGTGATCATTAGACTAACTGGAAAAATAGGGAGACTAAGGGCCAGTTGTACAGTCTATGATTATGGTTAATCAGAGTTTAATCGGCCGAATTTGCCCGTTTAAATATCTGTTATCAGCTGATTAAGCTTAATCATAGTTTAATCGTAGACGGTACAACTGGCCCTTAGCAGTTAGCACCTCATGTTTATTCGTTGAAATTGTGCTATTAATATAATATACCAAGTGTATTGTTGTGTATTTGTTTATATCTTAATTTTTTTTAGGCCTATGAATATTTGCTATTTGCTGGACTAATGGTGCTCGATATGTTAATATTTATTTTAATGAGCTGTAAGTATAAATATAAAAATCTGAATGACCCCGAGCCCATTGCACACAATGAGCAAACCAAGCAAAACTAAAGGTATACTATTTTTTTTATATTGTATGATATTGGTGATAATTTATTTTTAATTAATTGATTTATTATGTATACATTTTAACTTTTAAGTATAAGCTACTACTCAAATTCCCGAATACATATGTATTTTTATTAAATATGTATCTATTTATGTTATATAAATAACCTAAATTATTCATAATTATATTTATTATTTATTATGTATTTTAGATAATATAGGATAATATATTTACTATATTTTATTTTAGTATTTTACTATGAATGAATATTAAAACTAATTTAAATATATTTTTAAAATAAATAAAATGTAATGTATTGTTTGTTTAAATTGTATATCATATTTTTAGTAACTATACGTAAAAGATATGGCAAAATTATATTTTTTTTTATTAAAAGATAAAAATAATTGAGTAAAGTAGTGGATTTTTTTTTTGTTTTGAGGCCCCTGCCAACCCTATTAATTGTTCAACGAAACGACCTTAGCCACTGACAAAAATGAAAGTACTTCTAGTGGTTCAATTTAAAAAATGTAAAGATGTCTTAATTGGTCAACAAGTCTACTTTGCATCGGTCGGAGCATATTTTTTATATTTTAGATATTTTTGAATATATTCAAAACTAAAAATTTATAAATTTATAAAATGTAAAATATTTATTCTCGTCAAGAATTTGCTAAAATTGAAAAAGTGCTCCGACCGATGCAAATTAAACTTGTTTACCAATATTGACATCTTTACATTTTTTAAATCGAAACACTAGAAGTATCTTAATTTTTGTCAGTGCGACATCTATTTTACGTCCATAAATTGGTTTTGAATATTTTGATCTAGACATTAAATGACTTGTGCATGTGAGTGCTTGAGACCATAAACCAGATAAGAAAAAACAATGTATTGTAAATTGATGCGTGTCGCGGCTGATGGTAGGGGAGTAAACACACACTAATGATCATTTACTACACACCCAAAGATGATCAGTAATCGCAGGAACGAAATAGTATTGCTCCTTTAAAAATCCTTTAACTCCTTAAAAATGACACATTTGCAGGGGTCTTAAGTTATTTATACAACTTTGTACATTTATATTATAGCTATATATTCTTTAATTTTGGTCAGCTCAGTAAACTAAATTATAGTTCAGATTATATAAATATAATTAAAAGATTATTATGTATAGGTATGTAGTATGTTGACAGTTGGCTATAAGTAGAAAAATAGTTTACTATATGAATCTTACATGCCTGGTTAATGTGTGTCATTGGCCGAATCGCTCAGGTCCCCGCCATTATATTCACTACCATCAAATTTGTTGTCTCTGCCAATTCACACAACAAATGATTTAACTTAGGCTAGGGCTTAGATCATATACAATATATGGCCCTTGTATATGATCTAAGGGCTAGGGTAACCAATTTTTAGAATAATTAGTTCTAGAAATATTAAATTATAACACTTTAGTCCCTGTAAATTGTTATTGGGTGATATGGTTAAAATTTATTGAGATTACATTATTATATAAAGCCATAAAGGTATGTAAAATTCGAGTATACTTAGCTCGAAATGATATGTATATTGCCATAAAACCTAGGTAGACAAAATATATTATATATTATGGTCGAACTTTATAATGAATTTACTACAGGAGATGGATGCCAGAACATCAGGTTTATGTTTTAACAGGTAAGTATTTGTTTGTTTGCATTCCTAGACTTCTATAGGTGTTATTTGAAACGGTTTTGAAGAACATGAATTATAGTATATACCAGCGGTTCTTAAACTTTTTATTACGCGGACCCCTGATGAAGGACATTTTTAAATCGCCGACCACCTTATTAATTTTGTTAGGAATTACCATTTTTTATTAAAAAATATTTCATGTTACAATTACCAATATATTTAAAAGAAAGGTCAATAAAAATATAATAAGTATAAAAAATATTTTGTTAATTATTTTTGTTATAATATTTAATATTATTACATTAACATTTTGTCTTACATAGAAAATTAATTATTGTTTTACTTTTAAGATATTTGAAATTAATCTTATAATTTAAAATTATTATAGGTATACTTAATGTGAAGGATGATATTGCATTTCTGACATTAATTTTTCTATTTTAGGCTCAATATTTGAAAGTTTTAATCGAAGTTCGGACTCTACGTTTTCCAAACGATTGTGAAACTTGTTTTTGACATATACAAGAGAGGAAAAGGCGTTTTCACATAAATAAGTTGTGGGGAACGGAATTAAAACTTATTAAACACACATGCTGTCCACAGCTGAAATCATTTATAGTGTCGCGGACCCCTAGGGGGCCCCGGACCACAGTTTAAGAATCGCTGGACTATACAGTATGTTTCCTTTTAAAGGTAACACTAAATAATTCTGTCCAGTGACATCGGATTAATATGCGGTTTTCAGGAGGGGATAGGGAATACATAAATACACATTTCTTAATGATTTTTACATTTTTAGATCTTTCCGTGTGCGCATGCGCAATACAACTTGCATTTTTTTTTAAATGGCAACAGGTGTTTTGAATACCAAATTCGGATAGACCGAATTTTTTTAAGTCGATTTGGTCCTTTTTACCATAGCTCTAAAATCAAAATTGACTAAATGGCAACCAGTCAAAGTTTCGATTAAAATTATTGAATTTTTCACCAATAATCATACTAGAATTTTATGAATTATTATGAAATTTTATTTATTATTTTTGTATCCGTAGGTTTTCAGATATTATTAAATCATTTAAATTTAATTTTGAGGAATTAATTAACCTCACAACGTAAATCTATCCAAATAAATAATAGAAATGATTGAAATTGTAAAAAAATTGTGTTAATTAGTTTAATATTTTCTTACTTAGTAATTGAACTAACATTTACGTCTAATTGAGGTTAATTAATTCCTCAAAATTAAATTTAAATGATTTAATAATATCTGCAAACCTACGGATACAAAAATAATAAATACAATTTCATAATAATTCATAAAATTCTAGTATGATTGGTGAAAAATTCAATAATTTTAATCGAAACTTTGACTGGTTGCCATTTAGTCAATTTTGATTTTAGAGCTATGGTAAAAAGGACCAAATCGACTTAAAAAAATTCGGTCTATCCGAATTTGGTATTCAAAACACCTGTTGCCGTTTAAAAAAATGCAAGTTGTATTGCGCATGCGCACAAGGAAAGATCTAAAAATGTAAAAATCATTAAGAAATGTGTATTTATGTATTCCCTATCCCCTCCTGAAAACCGCATATTAATCCGATGTCACTGGACAGAATTATTTAGTGTTACCTTTAAAAGGAAACACACTGTATACTATAAAAAAAATAATCGATTGTTGTTTATAATTTAATTATGTTCATAATCGATTAATCGATTCATTTTTTGGTATTAATGTAATTGATTATTCGTAAGTCGAAATATTATCATATATTTTAACAATCAATAACAAACTACCCACAACAGACCAATTAACCGTTTATTTTAACGATTAATCGATTATCTATAATTTTTAAAAATAAACGATTAATCGATTAAATTATCAACAAAAAACGATTAATTGATATAATCGTACACCACTATAGTACTAGGTACTATCATAGGTGAAAAGCCCAATTTTTAAAAATATTGATAATATTGAATTTAGATAAACTTGGGCATAGCCCAGTAGCAACCAGAATTCCCTGGTCCCGACTATGGTTATCCAAAATATAATACAATTTATTATTTACATATAACATACTTGTATAAATATATTAGGTACATAATTTACATTCAATACTTTTAAATATGCCAAGGAAACGGAGAACCTGACAAACATAATATATTAATATGTATGGTAAAATATTACACATACCTAGTTGCAAGCTGAGTCATATATATAGTTCCCTTATCAAATTTCATGTTCAGAGCATTTTCTGTAGAAAAAATAACAATTCTTATCGTCTGTATTCTTTTTTTTTTTTTACTTTTTTATTAAATAAAGTTTTACTGACATATGTCATCTTAACTTAGTGTTGATTAGATACATTTTTTTTTTTAACATTTGGAAAAAATATAACAATTAGTAATAATTAGAAAAATTATTAGTAAAAATAGAAACTATCGACTACGTTTTAAATATTTACAAAACGGAAGAAAAAAAAAAAAATAAAAACAAAAATAATAATATATTAATAAATAATAGTTATAACAATAGGTCGTGTGGGCGTCCACGCTTGAGTCGGCGTACAGAAGGTGGGTCACTTAGCTTATAAAATTTCGCACTATGAGCATAATTGATGTGATCGAAGAAGTTGATAGTTAATTTTTTTATGTACTCTGTTATTGTGGGTAGCTGAAAATCTTTGTGAAGTGCATCATTTCGTACAAACCATGGAGCATTAGAAATGGTTCTCAAAACTTTTGATTGGAAAACTTGTATTTTGTGGATGTGGGTTTTTGCACAATTTCCCCACACAGGGACTGCGTATAGAAGTAACGGTCGTAGAATTTGTTTATATAATAAAAGAGAACATCTCCAGCTTAAAGCAGTTTGTCGGTTGATCAATGGGTATAGTATTTTTAGCCTCTGGTTATATCCTTGTTGTAGTTTGGAGGTGATATGTGGATTCCAAGTTAATTTTCTGTCCAGAACTACACCTAGGTATTTTATTTTAGGTGACCAAGGAATATTATTACCACACAAATTTAAGTTACCAGGAGTTTTCGGGCGTCGGTTGGAGAAGAGTACCGCAGTGCTCTTATGAGGGTTTAACATAATTTTCCATTTATCTCCCCATTTTCGTCTGTATTCTATAACACCTATTAAAAAACTGTATATCTATAAATTATAGGTACCTGCCATAAAAACGACATTTTGAATAACATTCTTTTTTCAATAATATTTATTCGGTTAAATTTCAAAACGGTAGTAAAAAAATATATTTACCTAGTAGGTAAGTAGGCCACTTCCTTGGGAGGACTTGAATTTGGGTGGCTGGAGTCTAAACTCTATAGTCTCATCTATCTTCCTATTTGCATTATTGCCTATTGTAATAATCACTTTCTTGGCCAAAATAAAGCGTATCGTCTTATTCGTTCCGCTATAAAGAAATACTGTTCTCTAAAATATTTGAAAAATTAGTTGGGATAGGTACGTATTGTTTGATTGTGCTATTGATGACGATTCAATAATAAAATGGGCAGCGATTTCTATAATAATATAATATGGTAATCGGGCTTTAGGCACGATTTCCCTCGTTTCGTTTGCTTGTACGTATATACTTACTACCTTCTACCTATATATAGTAGATGACTGTGTATAGGTACAATTACTTATTACTTATTAGTATAGTATTTATTAAACGTTACAGATAATTGCATATTTTAATAAATGACTCACTAATACGTATTAAAAACGCTGTTGTTTATATTTATTCACAATATTATCTTTATTTACACTACCTATTTGCTGTGTTCACAATTCTCTAAAAAAATACTGAGAAATTAGTGCTAGCTCAGTTTTGTAATGATTAATCATGGACTTTTTGGCTCATATTTATAGACCAACGGGAATACTTTTTGGACGCCTAACATTATTCGAATAATAAAATAAAAACGTATGGTTTTATTACAACTATGACTACGCCACTGCCGCTATATTTACATGCGCGGTTGTCGGTTCGTAGTCAGTCGGTCGGTCCATAGAAATTATTTGTCCTTCGTATATTAAGTGAACCCAAAATAAAGTTTATAAATTTGAAAATTGCGATAAGCACATGTTTTTTTCCTAAATATTTGTTGCTTAAATAAGTTATCATTAATTTTTATTTGTATTTAAATAACTTCATTATCTAATAATTTAATTTATCTACAACACTCTGGTATGACAACAATATTAGTGAGTTACATTATAGTTATTCACAATATTAAAGTTTAATTTTTTTTTTAAAATTTGAACCTATACCTACCTATTTTATTTATAAATAGAAGTATCCGAAATCAGTTTGGTATATAATCGGAAATGAGTTTTGCGAAAGATTTAGTTATTTTGGACTTAAAGGTATTTTGTATAACTACCTATATAAATATAATATATCTTTAATAATACTTATTAGTTATGTATTATTAATAATCGTTTTTAGCTGTATTGGTTTTATTTTTCACAACGATACAAGAATATGACCATGATACTTCCACGATTATATTTCATATGTTTTTAGTCTGTGCATACTTATCACCATTGTTTGGTGCCATCATAGCAGATTCATATGGGGGAAATATAAGTAAGTAAACTTCACAGAATAACAGCCTCTAAAATATTTTTATTACTTAAGTAAAAGTGCTGACACTGCACCTCTGTGTATATAATAATGGGTGTATTATCAATTCCAAAAACATGTTTAAGGGTACTTATGGGCTTACTGCTTATAGTGGCTTAGGCCTCAGACGAAAGAAAAATTTGACCTCCTTGAAATTGCTCAAGAGACACCACTAGAAATCAATATTATATAATTAAATGTTGTAGTTGACTTTAAGTAATTAATTTAAATTTTGTACGGAGCTAAGAATGTATTGTGCAATGGATATGTGTATTTTTTTACATATGACAGACGAAACTCATCCAATTCTATATGACAATGGTCAATGATAATATGCTTCAACCTTCCACTTTGAGAGGATAGTTTATAATTCAATTTGGTTTTTATCATGGTTAAGAATAGGAAAATTCCAAAACTTTCCTTATTAATTGGTAAAAACTAACAAAAAATATTATTGAATGAGAGAAAATTTGGGCAACACTGACAAAATTGATTTTTTGTTTTAATACAGAAAGTATAATATAACCGTAGAGCCTATAAAGTATAAACGATCATAACATATTTTATATTAGCTATTTCAGGACATTATATAATTTTCAAAATATTTTAGCATTTGTTGAGCTATTTGAAATTTTCGACTTTTTTTTAATTGTGTTGATTAGATTTTTGTTTCTGGGTCAAAAAACTGGAAACTGTAGTACGAACTTCCTCAAACCACACACTCTAAAAATATCAAAAATACGTAGTTACAATAAATTCTGATGGTACGACTTCGGTATCGTCGGTGAAACTGGTAGGTGCCTACCCATACCAACTTCCAAGAATTATTGAATTCAGTATAATATTTACATTCAAAAGTTATCTACGTCATAGCATGGGTTTAAGATCAATTTCAAGCAATACAATTTTACATTATTAAAATAAATTCATTAAAATATTTATTAAAACAGAAAAATAAATACAACATGTTCTTTCTAACATTCAAATAATTAGCAATAAACTATCCTTCATTCCTAATTTGAGTAAATACTTCATTTAGTCGACTAATTTTATATTACCTAATAAATAATAAGTAATAACTAATTAATATTCAATTTTCTCAATATCGTATTTGCACTTTACTTAACTTTTTAAATTTCATATTATTTTAAATGTATCTTGTCAATGAATAATACCTATATGTTTAATTTTACAGAACCATCTTTATCTTGTCTATTGTACATGCTATAGGAAATATCTTGGTGGCTGTTGCATCATTTGTCACTTCGATAAGTTTAAATTTCCAAAGGTATGGTAAAATATGTAAATTATAAATACTAACTTGATGTTGGAATAAATATAATTTTAAATTTTTCTTAATTTTTGAAAGCTTTATTATTTATATTAATTATATTTAGTTCATATTTTAGTTTTATTGGAGCATTGCGTTATATTTTACAGAATTTTTTGTCAATTATAGACAAATAATACTAGTATACTAAAATATATATATTTTAAATGAAATATGCATATTGTTTATATAATAATTAAGTTTATATCGATATAGGTACTGCACAAAAATTAAAATCTATATTATACTATTACAATAATTGGTTGAAGCTTCCAGATACATTTATAAAAATGTCATTAATATTTTTTTTAGTTTTAAATCTGTATAGTCACTTTTTTGTTTTCATTTACCTAACAATATTATTTTTGTGTTATGACCATTAAAAGTTGTTTCATAAGTTTGGAACTTACGTATAAAGTACATATTAAGTATGCAGAAAAATCTCTGATTTTATTAGAATAAGCTTGTATCTATATTATTGAGGGCCATGTGGATATCAAAATTGCATTTTTATCTCTTTACAGATTATTTACAATAGTTGGTCTACTGTTAACATCAATTGGAGCAGGTGGTATAAAACCGTGCGTCTCTTCTTTTGGCGGTGACCAGTTTGTAGTACCAGATCAAGAGGATCATCTGCGAAAGTTCTTTTCTGTATTTTACTTTACTATTAACGCGGGAGCATTGTTATCGACGTTCATTACACCAGAACTGAGGAAATCAGTTCAGTGTTTTGGAAAAGATTCATGTTTTCCATTAGCATTTGGGGTTCCTGCTATTCTTATGTTGATTTCAATAGGTATAACATTTAGCAGACTTCATGACTCGTTGAATGCTCGAGAAGCTACTGGAATATCTACATAATATTGTTTACAAAAAAATTATTAATTCTATGATGCACCGCACATATTAATTCTGCTTTTAAATTAATAATATATATATATATGACTTAATTAACAATAAAAAAAAAATATATATATTAGTTAGGATAGGCATAGGCGCACATAGGGGGGTGCTTGGGGGTGCTTAGCACCCCCAAGCTTCAAACTAGCACCCTCAGTTTATTTCAGTATTTCACCAATCATTTATAAACTATCGTGGTTTATTGGTTCGGAATTTTTCTTTTCATTACAAATATTGACAACTGTTTACGAATTCACGAATTCATTTTTTTTTTAGATTCTGAGTGAAACGATGAATGTATTGATTTTACAATGATGTGTGTTTTTTTTTTTATTTTTTTTTTATTTTATTTTTTTATTTTTATATTTATTTTTTTTGTGTCTGTGTACACGATAAGTAGTCGAAATAATGCTTCGATTTTCGACTTCAGTATCTTGTTCGATTGGAAAGTGAATATCGTTGGTGCATTGGGGAGGTCAAAATTTAAATTTCCCAGTAGTTTTCAAGAGCGCCGGGAAAAACAAAAGAAAAATTAAGGAAAAACGGGAATTTTTACGCAAAATCGATTTTTCAGAAAATTGAATTTGGTTTTTGATGTAACTTTAAAACAAATGACCGTAGGTACATGCAATTTTCACTGGTTGTTTATATTTGCATCTTCTATACACGATAACATTTTCAAAATATTTTGATTTATTTTGAACAGTTTAGGGACATTTTCATTTTTAGTTTTTTTTTAGTTTTTTTTCTAGAAATATCAATAAAATTTTATTTGTTGGTTGCGAAAGCTTGAAAATTTAATAGAAGGCTCCTAATATATTGTTTCAAGGGCAGATGAAAAATATTAAAAATCCTTAGTCACAATTTTTTTTTATAAGCATTTAAAGTTCAAAAATTGACAAAATATGGAAAAATCACGAAAATTAGCAAATTATTTTGAGTTAAGAATTCGTAAAAATTTTTCTTTTTAAATCTAAGATTTGAAAATGAAACACAAGATTCCTTATAAGATTATCAACCTTTATCAATAAAAAAATCTCTACCGGACAGTCAAATTAAATTTTTATGAGCGTTTGAAATTCAAATTTTTACAACATTGGATATTCACTCGATTTCTCATGTGGCAATTTCCTTTTTTTGTTGTAATTAAAAAACGAATTACTGTAGATACATGAAAATTTCACTGAATGTTTATATTAGCATTTCCTATACACCATACAATTTTGAAAATATTTTGACTCTTTTTGAGCTGTTTATGGACATTTACAGCTTTCAATTTTTTTTAGTTTTTTTTTCTATAAATATCAATAAAGTTTTATCTGTTGGGCCAAAAAGTGTAAAAATGTAATACAAGGCTCCTGATATATTGTTACAATATCAGTTGAAAAATATTAAAAATACATAGGCACAATTTTTTTTTATAAGCATTTTAACATCGAATTTTGACAGAATTTTTCAAAATCTCGAAAATTATTAATCATCGTAATTAATAAATTATAAAATGTTCAGTTTTTATAGCTAAGGATTGAAAATTTAAAACAAGATTCCACGTAAGTAGTTAATTCTCTTACCGAAAAATCTAAAAAATATACAATCACGGTTTATTTTTATAGTCATTTTATGTTCAAATTTTGACGAAATTACATATTAAAAAACCTAGTTATTTTGTTGTGATTATATAATATTATTCGTGGGTACCTACTTGAAACTTCTAAAGTGTACTATTATATATATATGATAGTATCAGGGTTTGTTGTTGGTGTATAACGTGTTATTAGTACCTAATGGATATTGTGATAATGTGATATGATTAATTTGGAATTTATTATAGGTCAATTTTTTTTTAATACCATAGATATGTATATAATTTGTCTTAACCTAGACTGACATACCGTCTTCGCTCAGAATCGTTTTTCTTATACAATGATATTGTATCATTGAATTCAAATTTAATAGCATCAATTATACAGTGACCCACTTGTAACCTACTGTACAGCAGAGCGACATCCACTTACCCACCTTTTTTTTTTTGTCTGTCATCATCTTTTAGGACAGTAAAAGTGCTTGGATTTTCTTCAACAGTATCTTTTCTGATAGGAAAGTGAATCTAGTTGGTACTTTGGAGGGTCAAAAGCAAAAATTTCACAGTAGTTTTCAAAAGCGCCGTGAAAAACAAAAGAAAAATTAAGGAAAAACGGGAATTTTTACGCAAAATCTGTTTTCGAGAAAATTGATTTTGGTTTTTGGTGTAACTTTAAAACAAATGACCGTAGATATATGAAATTTTCACTGGTTATTTATATTTCCATTTTCTATACATGATAAAATTTTCTAAATATTTTGAGTTATTTTGAGCTTTTTACGGACATTTTTAGTTTTCATTTTTTAGATTCTGAGCGGAGCGATGAATGTATTGGTTTTACAATGATGTATGTTTTTATATTTTTATTTATATTTTTATATTTTAGATTCTGAGCGGAGCGATGAATGTATTGGTTTTACAATGATGTATGTTTTTATATTTTTATATTTTTATTTATATTTTTATTTATATTTTTATTTATATTTTTATTTATATTTTTGTGTCTGTCATCACGTTTTGGGACAGTAAAAGTGCTTCGATTTTCTTCAATAGTACCTTTTCTGATAGGAAAGTGAATCTAGTTGGTACTTTGGGGGGTCAAAAGTAAACATTTTCCAGTAGTTTTCACAAGCGCCGGGAAAAAACAACATAAAAATTAAGGAAAAAACGGGAATTTTTACGCAAAATCGATTTTCCAAAAAATCGAATTTGGTTATTGGTGTAACTTTAAAACAAATGACCGTAGATACATGAAATTTTCACTGGTTGTTTATATTTGCATTTTCTATACACGATAACATTTTCAAAATATTTTGATTTATTTTGAACTGTTTAGGGACATTTTCATTTTTCATTTTTTTTTAGTTTTTTTTCTAGAAATATCAATAAAATTTTATTTGTTGGTTGCGAAAGCTTGAAAATTTAATAGAAGGCTCCTAATATGTTGTTTCAAAGGCAGATGAAAAATATTAAAAATCCTTAGTCACAATTTTTTTTTATAAGCATTTAAAGTTCAAAAATTGACAAAATATGGAAAAATCACGAAAATTAGCAAATTATTTTGAGTTAAGAATTCGTAAAAATTTTTCTTTTTAAATCTAAGATTTGAAAATGAAACACAAGATTCCTTATAAGATTATCTACCTTTATCAATAAAAAAATCTCTACCGGAAAGTCAAATTAAATTTTTATGAGCGTTTGAAATTCAAATTTTTACAACATTGGATTTTCACTCGATTTCTCATGTAGCGATTTCCTTATTTTGTTGTAATTCAAAAACGAATAACTGTAGATACATGAAAATTTCACTGAATGTTTATATTAGCATTTCCTATACACCATACAATTTTGAAAATATTTTGACTCTTTTTGAGCTGTTTATGGACATTTACAGCTTTCAATTTTTTTTAGTTTTTTTTTCTATAAATATCAATAAAGTTTTATCTGTTGGGCCAAAAAGTGTAAAAATTTAATACAAGGCTCCTGATATATTGTTACAATATCAGTTGAAAAATATTAAAAATACATATCCACGATTTATTTTATAAGCATTTAAAGTTGGAATTTTGACAAAATTTATCAAAATCTCAAAAATTATCAATCGTTGGAATTAAAAAATTATAAAATGTTCAGTTTTTATAACTAAGAGTTGAAAATTTAAAACAAAGATTCTCTTAAATAATTCATACTGTAACCAAAAAATCTAAAAAATATATAAACACACTTATTTTTTACAGACATTTTAATTTCAAATTTAGACAAAATTTCATATTTAAACCAAGAATTACGATTTTAGTTATTTTGTTGTGATTGAATAATATTATTCGTGGGTACTTGAAACTTCTAAAGTGTACAATTATATATCTATGACAGTATCACGGTTTTTGTTGATGTATAACGCGTTATAACTGTTATAAGTATCTAATGGATATTGTGATATGATTAATTTGGAATTTATTATAGGTCAATTTTTTGTTTAATACCATAGATATGTATATAATATGTCTTATACATAGACTGACATACCGTCACCGCTCAGAATCGTTTTTCTTATACAATGATATTATATCATTGAATTCAAATTTAATACCATCCATTATACAGTGACCCACTTGTAACCTACTGTACAGCAGAGCGACACCCACTTGCCCACCTTTTTATATTTTAGATTCTGAGTGAAACGATGAATGTATTGATTTTACAATGATGTGTGTTTTTTTTTTTTTTTTATTTTTTTATTTTTTTTTTTATTTTTGTGTCTGTCATCACGTTTTAGGACAGTAAAAGTGCTTCGATTTTCGACTTCAGTATCTTGTTCGATTGGAAAGTGAATATCGTTGGTGCATTGGGGAGGTCAAAATTTAAATTTCCCAGTAGTTTTCAAGAGCGCCGGGAAAAACGAAAGAAAAATTAAGGAAAAACGGGAATTTTTACGCAAAATCGATTTTTCAGAAAATTGAATTTGGTTTTTGATGTAACTTTAAAACAAATGACCGTAGGTACATGCAATTTTCACTGGTTGTTTATATTTGCATCTTCTATACACGATAACATTTTCAAAATATTTTGATTTATTTTGAACAGTTTAGGGACATTTTCATTTTTAGTTTTTTTTTAGTTTTTTTTCTAGAAATATCAATAAAATTTTATTTGTTGGTTGCGAAAGCTTGAAAATTTAATAGAAGGCTCCTAATATATTGTTTCAAGGGCAGATGAAAAATATTAAAAATCCTTAGTCACAATTTTTTTTTATAAGCATTTAAAGTTCAAAAATTGACAAAATATGGAAAAATCACGAAAATTAGCAAATTATTTTGAGTTAAGAATTCGTAAAAATTTTTCTTATTAAATCTAAGATTTGAAAATGAAACACAAGGAATCCTTATAAGATTATCAACCTTTATCAATAAAAAAATCTCTACCGGACAGTCAAATTAAATTTTTATGAGCGTTTGAAATTCAAATTTTTACAACATTGGATTTTCACTCGATTTCTCATGTAGCGATTTCCTTATTTTGTTGCAATTCAAAAACGAACAACTGTAGATTCATAAAAATTTCACTGAATGTTTAAATTAGCATTTTCTATACACCATACAATTTTGAAAATATTTTGACTCTTTTTGAGCTGCTTATGGACATTTACAGCTTTCAATTTTTTTTAGTTTTTTTTCTATAAATATCAATAAAGTTTTATCAGTTGGGCCAAAAAGTGTAAAAATTTAATACAAGGCTCCTGATATATTGTTACAATATCAGTTGAAAAATATTAAAAATACATAGGCACAGTTTTTTTTTATAAGCATTTAAAGATCAAATTTTGACATAATTAATCAAAATCTCGAAAATTATCAATCATTGTAATTAATAAATTATAAAATGTTCAGTTTTTATAGCTAAGGATTACATATTCAACACAAAGGTTCTCTTAAATAATTCATACTATAACCAAAAAATCTAAAAAATATATGAACACACTTATTTTTTACAGACATTTTAAATTCAAATTTGGACGAAATTACATATTAAAAAACCTAGAATAAATATTTTAGTTATTTTGTTGTGATTGAATAATATTATTCGTGGGTACTTGAAACTTCTAAAGTGTACTATTATATATCTATGATAGTATCACGGTTTTTGTTGATGTATAACGCGTTATAAGTATCTAATGGATATTGTGATATGATTAATTTGGAATTTATTATAGGTACCTATTATAGGTCAATTTTTTGTTTAATACCATAGATATGTATATAATATGCCTTATACATAGACTGACATACCATCACCGCTCAGAATCGTTTTTCTTATACAATGATATTATATCATTGAATTCAAATTTAATACCATCCATTATACAGTGACCCACTTGTAACCTACTGCAGAGCAGAGCGACACCCACTTGCCCACCTTTTTTAGTTTTTTTTTCTATAAGTATCAATAAAATTTTATTTGTTGGTTATAAAAGCTTAAAAATTTAATAGAAGGCTCCTAATATATTGTTTCAAAGACAGATGAAAAATATTAAAAATCCTTAGTCACAGTATTTTGTTATATGCATTTAAATTCCAAATATTGACAAAATACGCATTTCCTATACACCATATAGTTTTGAAAATATTTTGATTCTTTTTGAGCTATTTACGGACATTTTCAGTTTTAAATTTTTTAAATTTTTTTTTCTATTCATATCAATAAAATTTTATTTGTATAGTAAAAAAGCTTGAAAATTTAATGCAAAGCTCCTGATATATTGTTAAAATAACACTTGAAAAATATTAAAAATACATAGGCACAATTTTTTTTTATAATTATTTAAAATTCAAATTTTGACAAAATTTATCACATTTAAAATTTAATAATAATTTTATAGTTAAAAATGTATAAAATGTTCAACTTTTATAGCTAATGATTGAAAATTTAAAACAAGAATCTACGTAAATAGATTATATACAAATTGCTTTATACACCTTATAGTATCATCAAATATACTTAGTAATATCATAGGTTGACCGTCTTCGCTCAGAATCGTTTTTCTTATACAATGATGTTAGTATATCATTGAATTCAAATTTAATACCATCGATTATACAGTGACCCACTTGTACCCTACTGTACAGCAGAGCACCTTTTTTTGTTTATCAAACTTAAATAACTTTTATTTTGGTTTTGATATCGGAAATATAAAAACAAAGTTACAGAGTAAATTTTCTCATTTTTATAATGTGAACATTTAATTTCTTAGCTTAGAGTAGAGCCTGAATATTTTTTATACCCGTGCAAAACAGTTTTGTCTATGTTGTACCTACGTCTGTAATACGGAGACAACACATGTGGGTGTACCTAGCGTCTTCTTTACAATCATACAGACTATTTGATACATTGCACTTTAGAAATTATTGTATACACTATACAAATTAAATCTAATGCAATGCAGAAATATTAGGATTAGGGGGGTGTGGGGGGCAAAGGCCCCCACGGATCTGTGAACCATAAATTATCCCAGCACCCCCTAAATTCACACCCAATGTGCGCCTATGATGATAGCCGATAGGTCACAAGTATTCACAACCATGGTATATTATTATTATTATTTTTTTTTTTATGAATGTAAAGTATTCTTTGTAAGTGGAAAACACCTGTATAAGATCAAGAAACCCGTATCCAGTATCATCACAACTTCAATTGGATGCATGTCTGTAAGTTCATAAAAATAGCTTTTACCAAACATATATTTAGTTTGATTTATACCAATGAAAAGTTATAATACATACCATCATGCTAAATACATGAATAGTATAAATAATATATAGATTTACAGAATATGTTGAATATTATATTATTATCGTTTTTCATAAAAGTACGCGTTGAAAAAAAAAATAACCGCTTCATCAAATGAAACGAAAAGAAAAGATTGGTTAGAATATGCAGATGATAAGTACAATACACATAAAATATCAGAGTTGAGATCAGCGTTGGACGTTATGTATTTGCTAATTCCAGTCCCGTTGTTTTATACACTTTTTGATCAACAAGTAAGTTATTTCATAAAATATGTTAGTTACAAAATTAAATTAATAAATTGTCCATACGTATCCGCCCGACTATCCGGTATCGGCCGTACCTATAGGTATAGTTATATTATTATTATTATTATTTATTTTGTATTGGATTAATGAATCAAAACAATAAAAACATCCCTGTATCTGAAGATAAATCATTTATTATTTTAATTACATTTTTGACGACTATTATATGTCATCAATAATCACCTATAAATTATGTTTCATTTTTATGACTTTTTTAATTTTTTCGATACAAAATACAAATGTAAAAAAAAAATCATAATAATATAGATAATGTAAATTTTAAATAATTCAAATAATTTATATTTTAAGGGGTCTCGTTGGACATTACAAGGAACACTCATGAACGGAAAGATAGAATTTTTGAACTGGTCCATCAAGCCTGATCAAATACATTTAATTAATCCGTTGTTCGTTTTGATATTCATACCACTTTTTAATGGTGTAGTCTATCCAATTTTGTATAAAATTGGTATAAATACACCTTTAAAAAAAGTCACTCTAGGTGGAATATTTGCTGCATCGTCGTTTGTATGTTCTGCTGTCGTGCAGCATATTATTATTGTAAGTATACCTAACTAGTCATTAATAATTATTATGAAATCTAGTATGAATATATTTTAAACAATATATGTATAATATGAATCTTAAAGTTTCCTTCTCAATCACACCATCTAAAATGATTTGTGTTCCATACTTCCATAGTTCCATGACAGTTTAATTGTTTTTATAGTAATTAGTATTTATCTATTGTCTTAAACTTTTAAATAAAGTAAATAGCTTCAAACGAGGATCAGAATTCTATAAATTAATATATAAACTTTTAAGTCATATACATTATTCAAATCAATATGTTCGCCAGGTAATAAAAAATCATTATAGGAAGCTTAAAGTTACTATAAATGCTAAAAGGACATTTTTTAATATCTTTAATATCCCGATTATATGAACGCTGTAAACTGTTGTTTAGTAAACACTAAACACTTAATATATTATATTAATAGGTACCTACGTAAACCGATAAACGGTAATATTACAATATTGAGTACCTATTTTAATTTCTAAAACTATTTTGTATATTTTATGAATGATGCATCTCCATTTATGTGTTTATTTATTTACGACTAGCATTTTTTTTAAGCATGATATGCTAGTGACTTGTAAATGATGAATTATATTTGTATATTGGATTATATTAGATTATATAATATTAGATTATTAAGTACCTAAGTATAATAAAAATTTAACAACTTTTACTACACTGTTGTAATTATGTATGAAAGCTGCATGACAAGTAGGTAGATTATCATATGTTTACCTAAATATAATATTGATCGATCATAAAAACAGGCTTATAATATCTTAATGGCTTTAATAATAACTTTTATAATAAACTTTTCATTTTTTATTTAGATGACTATTGACTACCTAGTTATTCATTTAGTCTAACACATTATTAATAATTATTCATAATTATTTTTTTAAACTTATTAGTATAACTTTCAGAAAATGATCATAAAAATTAAGAATCATTTTTCTTCTATATTACTGTCTATATATTCAAGTAAAAGGTGTCAGGCTCTCAAAAAAATCACATTGTAACCACTAACCGAATACCTACTATACCGAATACCGATACCTACAAAACTGACTCAACCTCGACATGCTCAAAACCATGGTTTATCCCTTGGACCAAATCCAAATATATATAATTAATCATGAACATTTTATTTTCACAATTAATGAAAAGTTAAACATCTATTTTTTTAAGACGATTCACAACATGTACCTATTTATTTTTGTGTATAGATTTTTAAAAATTATTTTGACTTTATTTTCAAATTCATAATCCAAAGTAGAATATTTATAATATGATCATAATTTGACGTAGGCATTACTACCAAATATATAAATATATTGAAGGAATAGTATTATAAATAGGTATTTAAATTATAGATAAGAGTATGTGATGGCAAGTGAAATGTCAAGGTGAACATGTGTACTTACCGTAATATTTATTCACTTAACTGCTCATAAAAATCTTAAAAAAATATAAATTGCAAAATAATTCATTCAATATTCGATATTTATACATAGTTAACTAAAATGCATTTAATTGAAGATGCAATGATATACCTAAACTTATCTTAAACAAATGAAAATCCTAAAAAATTACCTTATTAAATTTGTTTTACAATGTTTGTATTAAAAACTCCGTTTAGTGAACACTGAAGAATTTTAATTACCTATCCATATTCTATATACTTTCTACATTTCTAACTACATCTTTTTAAGTAAACAAATTGTCTCGTATCTCGTCAAGTCAAAAGTCATAAGAAAGTATAAAAAATTAAATCAAAGAAAATGCATTACAAATCTTATATTATTATATATAACACACAAATAGTTAAAAAAAGTATAAAGTTCTTTCAACATCCAAAAATGTTGTGTTATTTGGAAATAAACCAGAGAAACATAATTAATATAAACTTATTGATATTTAAGATGGAATTTTTGATTTTACAGGGTCATCCCTTATTATTGCCGTCAAATGAAGGTCAATTAAGAATATATAATAATTTTGATTGCCGTGTAGCTATGTCCGGTTCTTTGGTTGGAAACTTCAGTTTTGAACCATTATAGGTCATAGATGTACTTCATATTAATTACAGTTCAGCCGTATTTAATGAAACTGATGTTCTATCTATAGAAGTAAATCCTAAGTGCCAATTAAAAACGGGTACTTTGAAACAACCTGTTTTTATAGTCCAAGGAAGGGTTAGAATTATTATGATTTTTTCGATATAATCAACCCATTTAACAAACAGCTATAAAGATATATATATTTTTTATTTAAGGTTTCATCGTATTTATTAACATCTAAAAACAATGATGAGATTGAATTAAAAAATTTAAACGAATTGAGGAAATTAAGGAGTGGAAATTCAAATCTAAGGTTAGACTATTGATTTTAAGATATAGGACATAGGTACAGTATAATATTATAATAAAACCAATGGTAGGTAAGGTATTAACTATACCTAATAATAGTAATAAGTGGCACTAATAACTAATAACTACCTAATAACTAAATAAAAAATGTAAATAAATATTGAATTGTTTGTTTAAGTACACAATTATGTGCATTTACGAGTATTGATATTTGATGATTCCAGAATATTAAATAATTAAATTAGAATACCATATATTTATTAGATCTCACATAATATTATATTGATAATACGTCGTTCATTTTAATAGGATTTCCTACAGTGATAATTTATCCGGCAAAAGCATTACATTAAGGAATACTAATAATAAATTATCTGATATTAATAATTTTCAAGCAGTGCTATTAAACAAAAATACAAACCATGAAATACCTGTTGGAACGTAAGTGTGATTTGTATGGTATACAGTTTAACTATATTAAATTATTTCTAATCGGAATTTCTCACCTAATATTTTAGTTACGATATATACCTAGACAATGAACACATTTTGAAAAAGATAGATTTACTACCGGCTAGTGTTAATGAGTTAATATTTCACCAACGTTTTAACCAGACGGTAACTAATTTAATTGCATTACAATATTATATACTTAAACATTGTTCAGTTGACAGTTTTAAATTTTGTAATTTTAAATTTCAGAACGCCAAGTTAATTACTTTAGAAAATGGAAAATATATACATATTCTATGGCAAGTTCCTCAAACGCTTTTAATTACAGTAGCTGAAGTAATGATCATCGTTACATTATTGGAGTTTACGTTCACCCAAGTAAAATAAATATCAATAAAATAGTGAAAATAATTAAATACATATTATAATATTTTTTAAGTAGATAAGAAAGCTCATATTATATCGTATACATTTTTAGGCTCCATTAAGTATGAAGTCTTTTATATCTGCAGCCAATTTATGTACTCAGGCAGTTGGCAATTTACTTATCGTCATTATATCTAAGATGAAATTGTTTGAGAATCAAGTAAGATGCTAGTTGAAAGATGTTTTTCAATCTAATCTAAATGTTTTATTGTTTAGGTTCATGAATACATATTTTACGTAATATTAGTAGTATTAGGTGTCATAATATTTATGTTGATGAGTGCCAAGTATAAATATAAATCTGTAACAGATAATCAGTCTCAGAATGAGCGATAGCATTTTAAATATTTAAATATATTTACAATATTTAGCTGCAGCAACATCAAAGATCGAAATTTAAGGTAACTCTTGAAAGGATTTCACATTTTAATTTTTGATCATTTTAAATTGCTCATAATATTTTATATTAATTATTATTTGTTATTTATATTATAATTACACATTCGTAATTACAAATTATTATATTAATATATTGATTTATTATCATAAGATACTGTTACTTTCAACGTTGTTTATTTGCTTTTATTTAAAATCCGATGTATACATCGGCTTAAATAAATCATACAGTTTATTCATGATATTAAAGTTAATAGGTCTAGGTACCTATCTACTATCTATATCTGCTATAATACTTGTTAGGTACTATGCAATAAAATGGATTGATTGCAATAATTTCTGAATACACAATCACATTATAATTATTATAATGTGATTGTGTAAACTTAAAATAGGTATAAGTACTTCACGGCCATTATACTTGTTCGCTCTGTACAGCTGTTTGGTCTATGAAATAGTTATAAGCACTGTTAAATTTCACCAACTTTTTAATTAAATAATACTTTGAAAATAGGTAAAATGGTTATTGAAAACATTTATTTTGTTTTCATCACTTAGTTGTCATAATTTATTATTCGAATGTTACAATTTCATTAAATTTATTTAATAAAGTTTTATAGAATGCAAAACAAAAATAATGTGAGTACCTTTATTATTACATTTATTGTTTATATTTATATATTTGTTAACACACATATCACCAAATTGTTTAATAAATGCGTAGAGTTATCCAAAAGCCGTCTGGTATATATTTGGAAACGAACTGTGTGAACGGTTTAGTTTTTATGGACTCAAAAGTAATTATTTACACTAACATAATATCTTTCATATAAATATTAAAACGTAGGTTTAATTTTTAAATATTCATATGTTTTTAGCTACTTTGGTTTTATTTTTTACAATTATTCAAAAATATGACAGTAGGATGATTATGTATGTTCTGGAGCTCCTCCCCCTTAAATTTTACATGTAAAATCATAGGCTGCTCTGTATAGGCAATTCGAAGTACAGCCTCCTCCCAAACTTGTATTAATTACTCAATATAGGCAACCCGCAACACACATAAACTCGTCGCACGCCAACCCGATCCGACACGTGTCCGACATATATTTTACGCCTTCTCCTTAAAATACATTACCTCCCCTTTTATTTACCCTTTAAAAAAAAAATATAATATTCTGATGTACATTTGTTTCGACTATTTCGAACCCTTATCTGACATATATTTTACCCCTTCCTAATCAAATACATTACCTACCCTTTTAAAAAATATAAATATAATATTCTGATGTACCATGTTTCGACTATATCATACATACACATATACATACATACATACATACATACTCATAATATAATATAAGGTAACAACATAACATATATCTAAAAATATTATACCATTTTCAAATTATAATCAAATTCGAATAAACATCTCGCTAAAGCATACGTTATACATCGAAATGTATCACACACACACACACACAAACTCATACATAGTCACAGTTATAAGCAATAAGACATTCCAATCCAACAGAGTACCACCCTAAATTATATTTTACACCCCCACCACCCGTCCTCACACCCTAACAACATCATCCGACTACAGACCTGTACAAGCCTGTAGTGACACATCCGAGTATTGTCGATGAATTCCAGCCATAATGTATAGTGCACAGAGCAATATGAGATCAATCCGTTTACTACCGTTGAAGTGTCAAGTCGAGTTATTTCAGAGTTATTAAGTGTTTTTAAAGTGTATACAAATATTTTACAAGTTTTATAAAAATCAAATTATTTATTTTACTTTAATGAACACCGTAGTTCATTTTTTCACCACTAGTTCTGATATTAGCGCATACGTTAATAATTTGCTCAGATAAAACTATTTCACACTGTTACCTATTTAAAGTACAGTATATTTTTCTATAATTCATTACCCATCTATTCGTTGAAGGGTAAAGACTTGTTTCGTGAGTTCGACTAGTATTCTTCAGTTTTCATCAAACGTAATCATGTTCCCGTGTAGTATATGTGGTAAAACCTTTACAATGATTAAAAATCTACACAGACATGCCAAGTCACACGATGTTTCCAAAAAGATTTCATGCAATATATGCTCAGAAATATTCACGCGAAAAGATAACCTCATCAGACATACTAAGGATAAACATCGTAAGTATTTTTTTAACTATTTACAGATTTATTAGATAAAATATATATATATATATATGATCAAGGCTACGTATATCATGTTTAATTATTACATTAAAACTTATCTAAAAGTAATATATAATAAATGTGTTAAACAAAGTGTAATTTATTCGATGAATCATTTTTTCAAGTACCTATCCAAAATATTACTATTTTTTAGGTTCAAATATTGTAATTCATCAACAACCAACCATAACCAAGCAAGAAATTCAAGACTTTTTTACACCAGCTGAACACATTTACGATTATAATGGTAAATATATTATTATTCATAACTTTATATATATATATAACTTACTTAGGTAATTATAAATATATTAGATACTTTATAAAAAAATAGAACACTTCATGTACAATTATTACTTTATCGCTGAATTAAAATAAATATTACTTTATAAAAATATAAAATATAAAAATATACTAAGTTGTATAAAATCATAGAAATGTAGACAAAATCGTGATAAATCCTATAATCATCATAGTTAACCCGTTAAGATCATATGTACCTATATATATATATGTTAAAAATGTTCGTAAAATTGTTCAATAATTTTGATAAATACATGTAATAATATAGTATTTGAAAATATTTCCATACGATTGTTATCATAACGCTATTAAAAACATACATAAATAATTTTAATTTATTATATATTATATTTTTAAGTATAAACAGATATTTTAATAAATATATTGGATCATTTTATACATATATAATAATACAATATGAATATCTTATTTTTCTATGAAAAACATATACACATTTAATATAATACCAATAAAAATATAAATAGGCAGACTATTTATCTAAAGATTTTAATAAAATATTATGAACGCCAGTGTATGTACATCTTACTGTTACTATTATTTCATGCTACACAAAAGAACGTTGTGTATTATTACTGTAGCTATATATATATATTACATATACATGTGTGTAATACTAGAGCTTGATACCTACCTCTTTTTGTATATTTTTAAAAATCGTATTTTCTATATGATAAACACATCACTAACATTTTTTTAAATTCTTAATTTTGCTTCAGGTACTTTTACTAAAAAAAAACCGTTTATATTTATAAAAACAATTTATCTTTTCTATCCCATTAAAAACTTTTTTAGATTTTCAAGCTGTAACACGCGTTCATATAATGTTTACCAATACAATAGTAAAATTATTTTTTTTTCAGTTCAATCTCGCAATGGTAATAAGCGTCCATATCATACTGAAAATTCGAACGAAGCAGCAAATGCTAAAAAGACACGCATAAGCATCGTCAAGACACGAGGATTCATTAAGACAGGCACATCGTTATCGAATAAAATCAATTGGTATTACGTGAAAAATACAGATAATTTGACCACCTACAGAACATTTTTAGAATCAATAAAAAAAGACTTAATAGAACTACTCAAATCACTATCAACAAAACAACCAATTAAATATAATCTTAAATTAGAAGCAACATATGAACGCCCGAACGTGGAAAATTCAGCAGAGAATAGAGCATTTAAGACCTCAGCTAAGGAATTGTTTATAGATACAGATATCGAAGCTAAAATTAATCAAGATTTTGCAAATCTTTTGTTAGAAGAAGAAATTTATACTTCTAAAGGAAGTGGTTTTACGTTACAATCAATAGATGGTTTACTGTTGGGAGTATATAATTATACGCCTATGTGTGGTTCGTCTTATATTACACTTCCAGAGGACATTAAAAATAAAAAAGCAATTATCAATCCCCAAAACTCGGACCAACAGTGCTTCAAGTGGGCAATCCTAGCAAGACACGTTTCGGGCAATGCCAAAAATCAAGTGGCTGAAAATTATACATCGCTCGAGGACAATTATAATTTTTCTGGTTTGACATTCCCAACACCTGTGAGGGAAATAAAAACATTTGAAAAAAATAATCCGAAAATATCAGTCAACGTTTATGGATTAAAAAAAGAAAAGAATAAGAAACATATTGTTTATCCACTTAAGGTTGTGGATGAAGAAAAAAAATATCATTCTGATCTCTTACTAATTACTGATGGTAATAAAAGCCACTACACCTACATTTCTAACCTTTCGAGACTTGTGAGATCACAAAAAACATCACACACCGAAAATGTTGTATTTTGCAAACGATGTTTTACCAGTTTTGACAATATACATACAAAATATAAGTTAAAAGGTCAGGCGGGGCTTGAACAACATAAGTTGATATGTGGAGCACATAAGCCAATTCTACCTAAGATGCCTGAGCCTGGTACATTATTGCAGTTCGATGCGTGGAGTAACGCTCAAAGACATCCATTCGCTATATATGCCGATTTCGAGGCACTCCTTGTTAAATGTGACGAAATAAAAGGCAAGAAAACAGCAGCTTTTCAAAAGCACGAGCCAATGAGCTATGGAGTTTTCGTAAAGGCTTCAGAAAGCGTCCCCGTTGATTTGCTTGAGAAATATGAGATACCAACATCAACTATTATTCATCGCGGAAGCGAGTCACACCAGGATGTAGCCAAACGTTTCGTTAATGAAGTGACAGAGATCGCGAGAAGAGTTCAAGATTTACTTAAAACAAATAAACCCATCATAATGACAGAAGAAGAGCAAATAGCACATGTATCGAAAAGTACATGCAATCTATGTGAATGTAATTTTTCTAACAAAAACCAAAAGGTGGCAGATCACTGCCATCTATCAGGAAAATTTAGGCAAACTTTATGCAATACTTGCAACTTGAAACTCCAAAAACCTAACTTTGTACCGTGCTTTTTACACAATATGTCTAATTACGATGCACATTTTATCGTGACCGAACTCGGAAATGACACTAAATCAATCTCAGTGATTCCGAACAGCGAAGAAAAATACATTTCATTTTCAAAACACGTTACCAACAACTTTTCAATTCGATTCATAGACTCTAATCGATTCATGGCATCAAAGTTATCAACACTCGCAGAAAATTTATTAACACCAGGGTTCGAGAAGTTTAAAGAAACCTCAAAAGCATTCATACCCAGAGATATGAATCTCGTCACACGTAAGGGTGTATACCCTTACGAATTTACCGATAGTTGGGAAAAGTTAGAAGAAACAATTTTACCTCGAAAAGAAGATTTTTACAGTTCACTGCACGAATCACATATAGACGATGAGGAATACGAACACGCAGTCACAGTATGGGACCATTTCAAATGCAAAACCCTAGGAGAATATAGTGATTTATATCTAAAAATTGACGTGCTGCTGTTGGCCGACGTGTTCGAAAATTTCAGAGACATGTGCATTTCTACGTACAATTTAGACCCTGTTTACTACTTTACAGCTCCAGGTTTTAGTTTTGACTGTATGTTGAAATATACCAAAGTCAAACTAGAATTACTCTCTGATTTTGACACCCACTTATTTTTCGAAAATTCAATCCGCGGTGGCCTCACACAAGCAAGTATGAGGTACGCCAAAGCTAATAATGAAAAAATCCAAGATTATGACCCAACAAAATCCAAGTCATGGATAGTTTACCAAGATTGTAACAATTTGTACGGATGGGCAATGTCACAGCACATGCCATACGGTGACTTTAAATGGGTGGAGCCTAAGTTAGACGGATTAGATGCTTTGACGCCGACGTCAGATATAGGCAGAGTGTATGAGGTAGACATATCATACCCTAATGAACTGCATGACTTACATAACGATCTTCCATTTTTACCTGAGAAAAAAATTCCTCCTGGTTCAAAAGTGAAAAAACTTATGGCGACACTTCATTCAAAAAAAAATTACGTAATCCATTATCGAAACCTACAGCAAGCCATAGCAAATGGATTAATTGTAGAAAAAGTACACAGAGTTTTAGAGTTCAAACAATCGGATTGGCTTGCAAAATACATTAAATTAAACACCGAAATGAGAAAAAACGCGAAGAATGAATTCGAAAAGGATTTCTTCAAACTCTTAAACAATGCCGTTTTTGGGAAAACCATGGAATCTTTAAGAAAACGTTTTAAGATGGAGCTAGTTTCATGTCCACAAAGATTACAAAAACTCATCAACAAGCAGACATTTAAACATTGTACGACATACAGTGAAAATCTTGCTGCTGTCTCATTGGAAAACAAAATTATCATGTTTAACAAGCCAATATATATAGGTAACAATTTTACTTGCATAAAAATAAAAAAAAAAATTCATATTTTAATACCTATTTATCATTTTTATTTATTTTTTTTTTAGGTTTCGCAGTATTGGACATCAGTAAAACCATGATGTACGATTACCATTTCAATGTAATGAAGGCGCATTATGGTAATAAAATCAACCTCATGTATACAGATACAGGTAAATAATTATTATTCAATTTTTCTATTACAAACATTATATTTATTTTTTTTCTAGATTCACTGATATATCATATTAAGACTGACGATTTTTACAAAGATTTGAAGTGCAATTCAAGCTTACTTGGCCGGATGGATACTTCAGATTTACCGATAGACCATCCATGCTACATTGCCGAACGAAAGAAAATTCCAGGATTGTTTTCCGATGAGGCAAAGGGACAGCCAATTACCAAATTTATTGCGCTTAGAGCAAAGTCATACGCTTACATTTTGAACGACAAGGAGAAAATTAAGGCAAAAGGCGTCCGAGGGCATGTAGTTAAAAATCACATGACTTTCAATGATCATTTCGATTGCCTTTTCGCCGACGACGAAAAAGAGAACTCTAAACTGTATACCAGGGAAAATGTATCCTTCAGATCATTCAACCATAAGATACGAACAATCAAATCCGAAAAATTATGCTTCAACCGACAAGATGATAAGCGGATAGCACAGGCCGATAGAATACATACCTACGCTCATGGACATTTTAAGCTCGATTGTTAATTTTATACATAAATATAATATATTTGTAAATTATATTTAATTTTATAAATGTTAAGGTTAATTTATTTTTATTTTGTGAAATATATAGATATCAATTAGTTTATTATTTTTTTGTAAAATAGCTTTGTAGATATTATTTTGTTTTGTTTTGTTTTTTTTTTATTTTGTAAAATATCTCTATAGATATTAAATTGTTTTTGTAATAAAGTCACTTATCATAATTCAAATCTTTTTATTATTTCCGATATATTGCTTTCTTTTCTCACATGTGTAATTCTTTACATTTCAACAGATTTTTCAAATAAAAATCATATTAGATGTAATCATATTATGATAAATATTATATTTTTAGTTGTCATAAATATCATCATTTCGATCGTAAATATCAGCATATTGATCGTAAATATAAACATATTTGTTATATGGGTACTATACAGATCTTGATAAAGATATGAGACAAAAAGTAATTACCTATTTAAATCTCACAAAAATTTATAATTTCAACAGTCTACAAAACATACATAAATATAGGTTTTACTGTATAGACTTTAATCTAAATAATTAATACACAAATTTTATTTGTATAATAATATCATATTTTCACTGAAAATATATACAAACTTCTTTTTCATATTGGTACATTCATAGATACCTTTGCTAAAAGTTATTATTTTTCTTTAAATTTCATAAAAACTGTATTCATAGAGCCAAATTCATCAGCTATTTAATATAACACCTATAATATCATTAAAATTTTCATTGATTTTCATCACTATACCTGTCTCGAAAATAGTCGAAATACACAAACCTATAACACGTCGGTTAAGAATGATTTTCAGGTTAAATATAAGACCACTATATTTTTATGATTTTCTATCAACGTAACATAGTAATCATATATTTCTCTCCAATTATCGTTAAATACTACATGAGGGTATATTTATACTGATATCATACCCTATCGCTTATATTATAATAAATCATAATATACCAGGTTGATACAGATTATATCTTATATGCATCACTTAACACACATTTTACACAAAATACTAGGACTTTATTTTGAAGTTTTTCGACTAGATGCATAAATATTTTATACATTATTCTATTTACTTTATAAATAATGTAAAACGCATGTTATATTACCATCACAAGTTAGGATATATCTTGCCATATTGTATAGCAGATATTAAATAATTAGTCATAGTTTGATTTTATATAGGTATAATATATATTCATACTATTATATTTCTATATTCGTTGTAAATATCAACATACTGATCGTAAATATAAACATATTTTATACTCCAAAACATATAGACACTATATAATATAGATCTTGATAAAACTATCTTAATAAGACGATACGTAAATAATAAAGATATCACAAAAATGTATAATTTTAACAGTCTACAACGCTGATATAAATATAGCTTTTATTTTTTTTTTTGTATTCGATTTTACTCTAAATAATTGATAAGTACGCATATTTGTATAATAATATCATATTTTCAATGAAAATATTTACAAACTTCAAATTAATATTAAAATCAGCAGATTTTCAAATAAAAATCATATTTTATGTATCTATATTATGCATTTATTCATATATAAACTATTTTCATACTAAATTCATTTACAAGTGTTGTTATTTCAATAAAACACATGTACCTATAATCATTATCATTATCATCATAAACTGTTATACATAATATATTCGCTATTTACAGTTTCCTATGTTATTTAATACATAGCTAACAAAAAATTCGAAATATTAACAAAAAGAAACACTAGGTTAGTTTCGCGTAGGTTGGGTGAGGTTAGACTGAAAAAATAAAACTTTAATAAAAAAAAAAAAAAAAATATGAAAGGTTACTTCATCTTCACCGTCTGAAGATGTAGTCATGATAGATCATGACCTTTCATATTTTTTTTTTTTTTTTTATTAAAGTTTTATTTTTTCAGTCTAACCTCACCCAACCTACGCGAAACTAACCTAGTGTTTCTTTTTGTTAATATTTCGAATTTTTTGTTAGCTATGTATTAAATAACATAGGAAACTGTAAATAGCGAATATATTATGTATAACAGTTTATGATGATAATGATAATGATTATAGGTACATGTGTTTTATTGAAATAACAACACTTGTAAATGAATTTAGTATGAAAATAGTTTATATATGAATAAATGCATAATATAGATACATAAAATATGATTTTTATTTGAAAATCTGCTGATTTTAATATTAATTTGAAGTTTGTAAATATTTTCATTGAAAATATGATATTATTATACAAATATGCGTACTTATCAATTATTTAGAGTAAAATCGAATACAAAAAAAAAAATAAAAGCTATATTTATATCAGCGTTGTAGACTGTTAAAATTATACATTTTTGTGATATCTTTATTATTTACGTATCGTCTTATTAAGATAGTTTTATCAAGATATATATTATATAGTGTCTATATGTTTTGGAGTATAAAATATGTTTATATTTACGATCAGTATGTTGATATTTACAACGAATATAGAAATATAATAGTATGAATATATATTATACCTATATAAAATCAAACTATGACTAATTATTTAATATCTGCTATACAATATGGCAAGATATATCCTAACTTGTGATGGTAATATAACATGCGTTTTACATTATTTATAAAGTAAATAGAATAATGTATAAAATATTTATGCATCTAGTCGAAAAACTTCAAAATAAAGTCCTAGTATTTTGTGTAAAATGTGTGTTAAGTGATGCATATAAGATATAATCTGTATCAACCTGGTATATTATGATTTATTATAATATAAGCGATAGGGTATGATATCAGTATAAATATACCCTCATGTATTTAACGATAATTGGAGAGAAATATATGATTACTATGTTACGTTGATAGAAAATCATAAAAATATAGTGGTCTTATATTTAACCTGAAAATCATTCTTAACCGACGTGTTATAGGTTTGTGTATTTCGACTATTTTCGAGACAGGTATAGTGATGAAAATCAATGAAAATTTTAATGATATTATAGGTGTTATATTAAATAGCTGATGAATTTGGCTCTATGAATACAGTTTTTATGAAATTTAAAGAAAAATAATAACTTTTAGCAAAGGTATCTATGAATGTACCAATATGAAAAAGAAGTTTGTATATATTTTCAGTGAAAATATGATATTATTATACAAATAAAATTTGTGTATTAATTATTTAGATTAAAGTCTATACAGTAAAACCTATATTTATGTATGTTTTGTAGACTGTTGAAATTATAAATTTTTGTGAGATTTAAATAGGTAATTACTTTTTGTCTCATATCTTTATCAAGATCTGTATAGTACCCATATAACAAATATGTTTATATTTACGATCAATATGCTGATATTTACGATCGAAATGATGATATTTATGACAACTAAAAATATAATATTTATCATAATATGATTACATCTAATATGATTTTTATTTGAAAAATCTGTTGAAATGTAAAGAATTACACATGTGAGAAAAGAAAGCAATATATCGGAAATAATAAAAAGATTTGAATTATGATAAGTGACTTTATTACAAAAACAATTTAATATCTATAGAGATATTTTACAAAATAAAAAAAAAACAAAACAAAACAAAATAATATCTACAAAGCTATTTTACAAAAAAATAATAAACTAATTGATATCTATATATTTCACAAAATAAAAATAAATTAACCTTAACATTTATAAAATTAAATATAATTTACAAATATATTATATTTATGTATAAAATTAACAATCGAGCTTAAAATGTCCATGAGCGTAGGTATGTATTCTATCGGCCTGTGCTATCCGCTTATCATCTTGTCGGTTGAAGCATAATTTTTCGGATTTGATTGTTCGTATCTTATGGTTGAATGATCTGAAGGATACATTTTCCCTGGTATACAGTTTAGAGTTCTCTTTTTCGTCGTCGGCGAAAAGGCAATCGAAATGATCATTGAAAGTCATGTGATTTTTAACTACATGCCCTCGGACGCCTTTTGCCTTAATTTTCTCCTTGTCGTTCAAAATGTAAGCGTATGACTTTGCTCTAAGCGCAATAAATTTGGTAATTGGCTGTCCCTTTGCCTCATCGGAAAACAATCCTGGAATTTTCTTTCGTTCGGCAATGTAGCATGGATGGTCTATCGGTAAATCTGAAGTATCCATCCGGCCAAGTAAGCTTGAATTGCACTTCAAATCTTTGTAAAAATCGTCAGTCTTAATATGATATATCAGTGAATCTAGAAAAAAAAATAAATATAATGTTTGTAATAGAAAAATTGAATAATAATTATTTACCTGTATCTGTATACATGAGGTTGATTTTATTACCATAATGCGCCTTCATTACATTGAAATGGTAATCGTACATCATGGTTTTACTGATGTCCAATACTGCGAAACCTAAAAAAAAAATAAATAAAAATGATAAATAGGTATTAAAATATGAATTTTTTTTTTTATTTTTATGCAAGTAAAATTGTTACCTATATATATTGGCTTGTTAAACATGATAATTTTGTTTTCCAATGAGACAGCAGCAAGATTTTCACTGTATGTCGTACAATGTTTAAATGTCTGCTTGTTGATGAGTTTTTGTAATCTTTGTGGACATGAAACTAGCTCCATCTTAAAACGTTTTCTTAAAGATTCCATGGTTTTCCCAAAAACGGCATTGTTTAAGAGTTTGAAGAAATCCTTTTCGAATTCATTCTTCGCGTTTTTTCTCATTTCGGTGTTTAATTTAATGTATTTTGCAAGCCAATCCGATTGTTTGAACTCTAAAACTCTGTGTACTTTTTCTACAATTAATCCATTTGCTATGGCTTGCTGTAGGTTTCGATAATGGATTACGTAATTTTTTTTTGAATGAAGTGTCGCCATAAGTTTTTTCACTTTTGAACCAGGAGGAATTTTTTTCTCAGGTAAAAATGGAAGATCGTTATGTAAGTCATGCAGTTCATTAGGGTATGATATGTCTACCTCATACACTCTGCCTATATCTGACGTCGGCGTCAAAGCATCTAATCCGTCTAACTTAGGCTCCACCCATTTAAAGTCACCGTATGGCATGTGCTGTGACATTGCCCATCCGTACAAATTGTTACAATCTTGGTAAACTATCCATGACTTGGATTTTGTTGGGTCATAATCTTGGATTTTTTCATTATTAGCTTTGGCGTACCTCATACTTGCTTGTGTGAGGCCACCGCGGATTGAATTTTCGAAAAATAAGTGGGTGTCAAAATCAGAGAGTAATTCTAGTTTGACTTTGGTATATTTCAACATACAGTCAAAACTAAAACCTGGAGCTGTAAAGTAGTAAACAGGGTCTAAATTGTACGTAGAAATGCACATGTCTCTGAAATTTTCGAACACGTCGGCCAACAGCAGCACGTCAATTTTTAGATATAAATCACTATATTCTCCTAGGGTTTTGCATTTGAAATGGTCCCATACTGTGACTGCGTGTTCGTATTCCTCATCGTCTATATGTGATTCGTGCAGTGAACTGTAAAAATCTTCTTTTCGAGGTAAAATTGTTTCTTCTAACTTTTCCCAACTATCGGTAAATTCGTAAGGGTATACACCCTTACGTGTGACGAGATTCATATCTCTGGGTATGAATGCTTTTGAGGTTTCTTTAAACTTCTCGAACCCTGGTGTTAATAAATTTTCTGCGAGTGTTGATAACTTTGATGCCATGAATCGATTAGAGTCTATGAATCGAATTGAAAAGTTGTTGGTAACGTGTTTTGAAAATGAAATGTATTTTTCTTCGCTGTTCGGAATCACTGAGATTGATTTAGTGTCATTTCCGAGTTCGGTCACGATAAAATGTGCATCGTAATTAGACATATTGTGTAAAAAGCACGGTACAAAGTTAGGTTTTTGGAGTTTCAAGTTGCAAGTATTGCATAAAGTTTGCCTAAATTTTCCTGATAGATGGCAGTGATCTGCCACCTTTTGGTTTTTGTTAGAAAAATTACATTCACATAGATTGCATGTACTTTTCGATACATGTGCTATTTGCTCTTCTTCTGTCATTATGATGGGTTTATTTGTTTTAAGTAAATCTTGAACTCTTCTCGCGATCTCTGTCACTTCATTAACGAAACGTTTGGCTACATCCTGGTGTGACTCGCTTCCGCGATGAATAATAGTTGATGTTGGTATCTCATATTTCTCAAGCAAATCAACGGGGACGCTTTCTGAAGCCTTTACGAAAACTCCATAGCTCATTGGCTCGTGCTTTTGAAAAGCTGCTGTTTTCTTGCCTTTTATTTCGTCACATTTAACAAGGAGTGCCTCGAAATCGGCATATATAGCGAATGGATGTCTTTGAGCGTTACTCCACGCATCGAACTGCAATAATGTACCAGGCTCAGGCATCTTAGGTAGAATTGGCTTATGTGCTCCACATATCAACTTATGTTGTTCAAGCCCCGCCTGACCTTTTAACTTATATTTTGTATGTATATTGTCAAAACTGGTAAAACATCGTTTGCAAAATACAACATTTTCGGTGTGTGATGTTTTTTGTGATCTCACAAGTCTCGAAAGGTTAGAAATGTAGGTGTAGTGGCTTTTATTACCATCAGTAATTAGTAAGAGATCAGAATGATATTTTTTTTCTTCATCCACAACCTTAAGTGGATAAACAATATGTTTCTTATTCTTTTCTTTTTTTAATCCATAAACGTTGACTGATATTTTCGGATTATTTTTTTCAAATGTTTTTATTTCCCTCACAGGTGTTGGGAATGTCAAACCAGAAAAATTATAATTGTCCTCGAGCGATGTATAATTTTCAGCCACTTGATTTTTGGCATTGCCCGAAACGTGTCTTGCTAGGATTGCCCACTTGAAGCACTGTTGGTCCGAGTTTTGGGGATTGATAATTGCTTTTTTATTTTTAATGTCCTCTGGAAGTGTAATATAAGACGAACCACACATAGGCGTATAATTATATACTCCCAACAGTAAACCATCTATTGATTGTAACGTAAAACCACTTCCTTTAGAAGTATAAATTTCTTCTTCTAACAAAAGATTTGCAAAATCTTGATTAATTTTAGCTTCGATATCTGTATCTATAAACAATTCCTTAGCTGAGGTCTTAAATGCTCTATTCTCTGCTGAATTTTCCACGTTCGGGCGTTCATATGTTGCTTCTAATTTAAGATTATATTTAATTGGTTGTTTTGTTGATAGTGATTTGAGTAGTTCTATTAAGTCTTTTTTTATTGATTCTAAAAATGTTCTGTAGGTGGTCAAATTATCTGTATTTTTCACGTAATACCAATTGATTTTATTCGATAACGATGTGCCTGTCTTAATGAATCCTCGTGTCTTGACGATGCTTATGCGTGTCTTTTTAGCATTTGCTGCTTCGTTCGAATTTTCAGTATGATATGGACGCTTATTACCATTGCGAGATTGAACTGAAAAAAAAATAATTTTACTATTGTATTGGTAAACATTATATGAACGCGTGTTACAGCTTGAAAATCTAAAAAAGTTTTTAATGGGATAGAAAAGATAAATTGTTTTTATAAATATAAACGGTTTTTTTTTAGTAAAAGTACCTGAAGCAAAATTAAGAATTTAAAAAAATGTTAGTGATGTGTTTATCATATAGAAAATACGATTTTTAAAAATATACAAAAAGAGGTAGGTATCAAGCTCTAGTATTACACACATGTATATGTAATATATATATATATAGTTACAGTAATAATACACAACGTTCTTTTGTGTAGCATGAAATAATAGTAACAGTAAGATGTACATACACTGGCGTTCATAATATTTTATTAAAATCTTTAGATAAATAGTCTGCCTATTTATATTTTTATTGGTATTATATTAAATGTGTATATGTTTTTCATAGAAAAATAAGATATTCATATTGTATTATTATATATGTATAAAATGATCCAATATATTTATTAAAATATCTGTTTATACTTAAAAATATAATATATAATAAATTAAAATTATTTATGTATGTTTTTAATAGCGTTATGATAACAATCGTATGGAAATATTTTCAAATACTATATTATTACATGTATTTATCAAAATTATTGAACAATTTTACGAACATTTTTAACATATATATATATAGGTACATATGATCTTAACGGGTTAACTATGATGATTATAGGATTTATCACGATTTTGTCTACATTTCTATGATTTTATACAACTTAGTATATTTTTATATTTTATATTTTTATAAAGTAATATTTATTTTAATTCAGCGATAAAGTAATAATTGTACATGAAGTGTTCTATTTTTTTATAAAGTATCTAATATATTTATAATTACCTAAGTAAGTTATATATATATATATAAAGTTATGAATAATAATATATTTACCATTATAATCGTAAATGTGTTCAGCTGGTGTAAAAAAGTCTTGAATTTCTTGCTTGGTTATGGTTGGTTGTTGATGAATTACAATATTTGAACCTAAAAAATAGTAATATTTTGGATAGGTACTTGAAAAAATGATTCATCGAATAAATTACACTTTGTTTAACACATTTATTATATATTACTTTTAGATAAGTTTTAATGTAATAATTAAACATGATATACGTAGCCTTGATCATATATATATATATATATTTTATCTAATAAATCTGTAAATAGTTAAAAAAAATACTTACGATGTTTATCCTTAGTATGTCTGATGAGGTTATCTTTTCGCGTGAATATTTCTGAGCATATATTGCATGAAATCTTTTTGGAAACATCGTGTGACTTGGCATGTCTGTGTAGATTTTTAATCATTGTAAAGGTTTTACCACATATACTACACGGGAACATGATTACGTTTGATGAAAACTGAAGAATACTAGTCGAACTCACGAAACAAGTCTTTACCCTTCAACGAATAGATGGGTAATGAATTATAGAAAAATATACTGTACTTTAAATAGGTAACAGTGTGAAATAGTTTTATCTGAGCAAATTATTAACGTATGCGCTAATATCAGAACTAGTGGTGAAAAAATGAACTACGGTGTTCATTAAAGTAAAATAAATAATTTGATTTTTATAATACTTGTAAAATATTTGTATACACTTTAAAAACACTTAATAACTCTGAAATAACTCGACTTGACACTTCAACGGTAGTAAACGGATTGATCTCATATTGCTCTGTGCACTATACATTATGGCTGGAATTCATCGACAATACTCGGATGTGTCACTACAGGCTTGTACAGGTCTGTAGTCGGATGATGTTGTTAGGGTGTGAGGACGGGTGGTGGGGGTGTAAAATATAATTTAGGGTGGTACTCTGTTGGATTGGAATGTCTTATTGCTTATAACTGTGACTATGTATGAGTTTGTGTGTGTGTGTGATACATTTCGATGTATAACGTATGCTTTAGCGAGATGTTTATTCGAATTTGATTATAATTTGAAAATGGTATAATATTTTTAGATATATGTTATGTTGTTACCTTATATTATATTATGAGTATGTATGTATGTATGTATGTATATGTGTATGTATGATATAGTCGAAACATGGTACATCAGAATATTATATTTATATTTTTTAAAAGGGTAGGTAATGTATTTGATTAGGAAGGGGTAAAATATATGTCAGATAAGGGTTCGAAATAGTCGAAACAAATGTACATCAGAATATTATATTTTTTTTTTAAAGGGTAAATAAAAGGGGAGGTAATGTATTTTAAGGAGAAGGCGTAAAATATATGTCGGACACGTGTCGGATCGGGTTGGCGTGCGACGAGTTTATGTGTGTTGCGGGTTGCCTATATTGAGTAATTAATACAAGTTTGGGAGGAGGCTGTACTTCGAATTGCCTATACAGAGCAGCCTATGATTTTACATGTAAAATTTAAGGGGGAGGAGCTCCAGAACATACATAATCATCCTACTTATGACAATGATACTTCCACGATTATATTTCATATATTTATGGTATTTTCATACATGTCAGCATTGTTTGGAGCCATCATAGCAGATTCATATTGGGGGAAATATAAGTAAGTAGAACTAACAGAATAATAGCCTCTAAAATATTTTTATTACTTAAGTAAAAGTGCTGGCACTGCACCTCTGTGTATATAATAATGGGTGTACCTATTATCAATTCCAAAAACATGTTTAAAGGTTCATGGGCTTACTGCTTATAGTGACTTAGGCCTCAGACGAAAGAAGAATTTGACCTCCTTGAAATTGCTCAAGAAACACCACTAGAAATCAAAATTATATAATTAAATGTTAGATTCGTACTGGGGAAAATATAGGTGGGTAAAATAAACTAAAGCGATACCCATATTTATTATTTGTAAGTATCTATATAATTTTTAAACTTGTATCTTAAAATTTTTATAGTTTTACTCCGTGCCGCGAAGGTCCTAAAAAGTTGATGTTGCGAACTAAACTCAAATTATTATACCACCCACCTCACATGGACCATACGTCCATACCAGTAAACACATTTTGCAACAGTGCATTATGACACTATAAATACTATATATACGATAGACGATAGTATAATTATTTATAGGTGCTGACGTCCTGTTACATATTATTCTCGCACCCACTCCACCCACAATATTAGTAGGTTAGTAGGTATGTCTTGACGGTGACACTCGAATTGCTTCCCAAATTTAGGAAGGTCGAAGGTGACCTTTTTTTACTCGAATTGCCTCCCATAACTTACTTGGATTATTAACTAATATATCGATAGTTGTACGTGTACCTACTATATCGATTATTATATTATTCCGTAATGTTCAAAAAGAAAATGTTTAAGACGTACAGTAGCTATTTCCCAGACTGATTCATTTTTCGAATGCAATAATCTTATCTGCGATTAGTGTTTCTCAGTTAATGATTAATCTATCATCACCAGTTCAACACAGTCAGTTTAAATTTGATGTGTTTAATGTTACTAACTGTTACTGCTGGGTCAGTCTATTTATTAAAACATTTATTTTATACAAACAAAAGTTTTTGACTGTATAACAGAATGATATTTTATCTAAATAATATTTGATATATTTTTTTATAAATCGATGAATTATAGCTGTCGCAGACGATTCCAGACAAGAGGGTCACTGCCTAAAAGTGGAGGCAATTCGAGTGAATAATATTTTTGAAATCGGGAGGCTATTCTAGTAACCTTTAAATAAAAAGGTGCTCTGCTGTACAGTAGGTTACAAGTGGGTTAGTGGTTACTGTATAATGGATAGTATTAAATTTGAATTTAATGATATAATATCATTGTATAAGAAAAACGATTCTGAGCGGAGACGGTATGTCAGTCTAGGTAAAAGACATATAATATACTTATTTATGATCTTAAAAAAAAATTGACCTATAATAGGTACCTATAATATATTCCAAATTAATCATATCACAATATCCATTAGGTACTTATAACGCGTTATACATCAACAACAAACCCTGATAATATCATAGATATATAATAGTGTACTTTAGAAGTTTCAAGTACCCACGAATAATATTATACAATCACAACAAATTAACTAAAATAGTTATTCTAGGTTTTTTATGCAATTTCGTCCAAATTTGAACTTAAAACGACTATAAAAATAAACTGCGCTTATGTATTTTTTAAATTTTTGGTAACAGAATTAACTACTCACGTGGAATCTTGTTTTCAATTTATAATCCCTAGTTATAAAAATCGAAAATTTTATAAATTTTTAACTACAAATAATTATTAAATTTTAAATTTGATACATTTTGTCAAAATTCCAACTTTAAATGCTTATAAAAAAAATTGTGCCTATGTATTTTCAATGTTTTTCAACTGATATTGTAACAATATATCAGGAGTCTTGTATTACATTTTTACACTTTTTGGCCCAACAGATAAACTTAATTGATATTTATAGAAAAAAAACTAAAAAAATTGAAAACTGAAAATGTCAGTAAACAGCTCAAAAAGAGTCAAAATATTTTCAAAATTTTATGGTGTATAGAAAATGCTAATTTAAACATTTAGTGAAATTTTCAAGTATCTACAATCATTCGTTTTTTAATTACAACAAAATAAGGAAATCGCTACATTAGAAATCGAGTGAATATCCAATGTTGTAAAAATTTGAATTTCAAACTATTTTAAAAATTTAATTTGACTTTCTTATAGACATTTTTGACTTGTCTTATTATGCCCCAGAATCCAGATGGACTAATTATTTTCAATTGAATATTATTTAATAAATAATCAATAATAAATAATAATACTAAGCCACAGAAATATATAAATATATTAGAATAGCTTTTTTTAAGAATTAATAAATTATTCTTGCCTTAAAATAGAGTAGCATTTTTAACAAATAAGCCATTTTGAGAAGAAAATAAAAAAAAACACTGATATTGTGCCATATCAATCAGTTATCATAAAATTACTATCAAAAATCATCTAACTCGCCTTCATAAAATATTCTAAAGAATAGTTTCAAACATAAGTTTACTATAATAGTGTCTCGTGCTCACATCTCACCTAGTATATATTTTCTATATAATAATATAAAGTAGTTAATATAATTTTATTAGTTTATTTTCCAACGTACAATTAAGTTGTAAGCTGGATTTATATTTGATACACAGCGTATTACATAAATAATCTAAATATATAAAAATGCATGAATCCCTAAGCTTCCCTTGGTCACCCCATAACTCAAAAACGGCTTGACCGATTTTGCTGATTTAGTCTTTGTTGTGTTCGTTATTATCGGGACAAGGTTTGTATGAAAGAAAAATTGAGGAAAACCCACCGGTAAAGAAGGAAAAATTTTTGCAAAAATACAACAGTGGTGCCATCTGCGTCCAGAAAAAATATCAACGAAATAATAAAATATTTTTGTTTATTGCATAAGGTTACTATATTGGTTGTGATTGGATATAATTTTAGACCTGTATATTATATTTGGTCAAAACCATATAACTTAGTAAAAATGGTATTCCTACGGTAATTTTTTGACTATTGTCTCGGGAACAACCTACCAGGCTACACGCCATACACATCATAAACAACGTGTTAATAAAACCTTCATATAATTAGGTACCCACCTCGCGGGGTCTGCAATCCACCGCGAGCGGATTGCCTACCTAAAAAATATACTTCTCCTCGCATAATCACAACTTACAAGCGTGTCTCACGGGTAACGCCGGGCTGGATGGCTATAATGTAATATAATCGAACGTGTCATGAGCGACTCACTACTATTGATCAATGTAGAGCCCAAATATGATAACTTGAGGCTTGCAATTTCCACGGTACCATTGTACCACCATGTAAGTGTGCACTAAGAAAACAGCTTCAAAAATTTCTCATTTTAAAGTGGTGCTTGCACAAGTATATTGAGTTTCAAGATGATGAACGAAAATCTTGTTCTATTCGTTATTTAATATTCGGTGTATGGCGTTCAAAACTTTACAATGTTCATAATAATATATTTATAATATGTTTTATATTTTATTTTATTTTGTCACTTGTTATATTATAAGATCTCTTTCTCATATAATATATATTATTTATAGAAACATATATTTCTATTATGCTTACATTTTCAGAACTATCTTCATCTTGTCTATTGTACACGCAATTGGAAATATCTTAGTGGCTATTGCATCTCTTGTCACGTCAGTCAGTTTACAATTTCAGAGGTATTATGATTAAATGTTTACATTGAATAAGTACCTATTGTTCGGGCCGAACGGCGATTGTTATTTTTATCAAATAGAATGTACGGTAATTAGAATAATTAGTTTTTTTTCTACTTACCTAATAAATTAAACACTACAATTCGGTAAAGACTTGAATGCCATGTTTTTACTTAGCGAATTATTTATTGATTTTTACTTTGATTACATTTGTCGAGTTGTCGGTAGACTTAAGTTTTAATTTTTAAAATACAACGATCAGTCATGGAACCCCTGTCTCATGTTCTTATCTTTTAATTTACATCCGATTGCTATTGATCGCCAATTTTAGAAATTAAATTAATTTAATAGAAATTTCTATTCAATTTTTCGAACATTATTTTCTTTTCGACTTTTGTATTTATACAATATTATACTGTAATCAATAAACGTATTATTACTAAACTAAAAAATTAATTCAATTTCACTAAAAAATTGTATTATACAACTCTGCAGATCATTTACAATAGTTGGATTATTGTTAACATCAATCGGAGCAGGTGGTATAAAACCATGCGTCTCTGCTTTTGGCGGTGACCAATTTGTTCTGCCAGATCAAGAAGATCGTCTGCAAATGTTCTTTTCAATATTTTACTTTGCAATCAATTTAGGGTCATTGTTATCGTCGTCCATTACACCGGAGCTGAGAAAATCAGTTCAATGTTTTGGCAAAGATTCATGTTTTCCATTAGCATTCGGGGTTCCTGCTATCCTTATGTTGATCTCAATAGGTAAGATATTTACTATAAATCATAACTCTTCGATATCCTGAGGAATGACTAGAAAGCTAATAACTATATTGTTTATTAAAATGTAATTAATTACATAATATTTAATACAATATATTAATATCATGCCTTTAAATTAACGAAATTATATGACTTAAACCAAATACATAAGTATATACCTACGTCCTACAGGCTACAAGGCTACAACAAATTAAAAGTTTATAAAGGTAGTTAATTAGGTTGTACCTATAGTACGCGTTCGCTATTTCTTAGCAACACTATTACACTAACATTTCGTTAAAATGGTATAGTTATACCCATTACCTTGGTAAGACCTAAATTTACCTAGTAGATACTAGGTACATCTGTACATACCTATAATTACTGATTATGATTACTAATTATGAGGTATTGTTTTGCATACTTTTTGTTATTGTATTTATTTACTTTAATACGTTATAAACAATATTATTAACGCTATATAAAATATTTATATTCTATTTATTTTTTTATGAATGTTGAGTATTCTTTGTAAGTGCCAAGAACATGTATAAGATCAATAAACCAACGTCCAGTATCATTACTACTTCAATTGGATGCATATTTGTAAGAGTAATAAATTAATAGCTTTAAAAAAAATACCTACACTAAATATTTATATTTTATACCTGTACGGCTGTACCTATAAGTAATTAAGTATAAACTATAAGCGCAACTAGGATCAATTTTTTCGTGTTTTCTTTCGTGGGGTATGGGGTTGCCCTCTTAATATTTTCTCCATACTAATCTTTGACCTCTACTAAGTTGATATATTTGCAATGTAATAAATATAATTTTATAATATTACATCCAGCACATTGTATACCCCATTTTTTCCTTTAACAATTTATTTATTAATTTCTGATTATTGGAATTTTTAAGTATATGTACTTAAGGAATAAGGACCATACTTTCAATTATTATTTAGATTTATAAGTACAAAATCAGCTTAATAATTAACAGTAAAAAAGGTCCCTCCTCTAAGTCAGCAACCATTTAGTTGCGCTTACATGGTTATAATATAACGTGTCAAATACCTTCAGTATAAAATATGATATAGGCACAGAATATGATGAACATTACCTATAGTATCGTATTATACCTTTGTTTTCCATAAAAGCACGCATTGAAGAAGAAAATAACCACTTCTTCAAATGAAGAGAAAAGGAAAGATTGGTTGGAATATGCAGATGATAAGTACAACGCACAAGAAATATCTGATTTGAGGTCAGCATTAGACGTTATGTATTTGTTTATTCCAGTCCCAATGTTTTTCGCACTTTTTGATCAACAAGTAAGATTTTCGTTATTGTATTTATTGTATTTTTTGTTACCATATATTATAGTAGGCACCAAACTATTTATTTTAATATTTTATATCAAATTAATGAATGAAAAAACTAAATAAATGTTTACTTGTTAAATTAATTGACTTTTTAGGGATCTCGTTGGATTTTGCAAGGAACGCTAATGAATGGCAAGATCGATTTTTTAAATTGGATTTTAAAGCCTGATCAAATACATTTAATTAACCCACTGTTCGTATTAATATTTATACCACTTTTTAATGCTTTCGTCTATCCCCTTTTGTATAAAATTGGTATAAACACAGCATTACGAAAAATCACTGTTGGTGGAATGTTTACTGCATTAGCATTTGTCTGTGCTGCAGTTGTCCAATACACCATAATTGTAAGTACTTAATAATAATATTACATTATGTAAATTTTGACAGTAATAAATAATAAATAGTAAAAATTGTAATAAATAGCAAAATATGACAAAATAATTACGGAAAATTAAAATTTTGAAGCACGTCAGTTTGAGCTGACCAAAATTGTATCCAATTATCTCTTAAATTATTTGTAACTTTCAAAATAGCCATAGTTTTTGATTTTCTTGAAATGGTTAACATTACAAAAACGGATTGCAATCATCTAAATCAAACTATACATAATGAAATGCCGACTTATTTGAATAAAAACCGCTAAATAGATACAAAGACATTTTGGAGATTTTATGACAATATAATTTTAAGATTACTAAATATGTATACTGTATAGGCACTATTTTATATTTTCACCCAGCAATGTTAAATTGTTAATTTAAAAAGAACTGATTCGTAGATCTAATTTTTAAATATTTATTTATATTCAATATTCATAGGTACAATAATAACTGTATCCCAATGGCCTATGTCGCCTAGAGTAATTTTTTATTAATAAAAAAAAAAATTGTTTATTATGAAATTATGATCCAATAAGCGGTCCAAGCCGAATAAATATGTGGTCTACCACGGTAATAATATTAATTAATAATTATTATAGTATATTAGTATATTCTGCGGTTTACCTACATTATGTATATAATATATAAAAACACATGTGTGCATTTTGTTTTCGTTATTGGAAGATAGCCTTAGCTTAGATTATTTTTAGTTTACATTTTGACGTCAAAACGAATACAAGTAATTTTGCTCGGGAAATAGGTGTTACATTCGTAACTCAAATTTTAAAACCAATGTTTTCAGGGGCAAACCTTTGAAATACCATCAAATGAAGGCCAATTAAGAATATACAATAATTTTGATTGCAAAGTAGCCATATCCGGATCTTTGGTTGGAAACTTCAGCATTGAAAAATTAGATGTACTTCATATCAATTATAGTTCTAATGTATTTAATGAAACCGATGTCTTATCCATAGACTTACATCCGACGTGCGATTTAAAAATGACTTCTTTGAAACAACACGTTTTCATCGACAAAGGAAGGGTTAGAATAGAATTATTATTATGATTTTATCAACCGGCGTTTAGCCATTTAACTACGGCCGTACAAATGACAAATGAACACTTATTTAATTTAAGGTTTCGTCATATTTGTTGACGTCTAAGAATAATGTCGATATTGAATTAAAACATTTGAACGAATTGAAGAAACTAAAGAACGGAAATTCAAATCTTAGGTAAATATCTAAAACATGGGTAAAACGTAAACCATCAAAGATTTATAATAACTCTTAATACATTATACATATTATTTGATATTGGAATAAATATTACACATATAGTTTATTAGAGCATATTCATTTTAATTAACATATAAATATATTATAATATTATTATTACAATTTACAAGGATTTTGCACGGTAATTTCTCCGACCAAAACATTGCATTTAGGATTACTAATAATACATTGTCAGAATTAAGTTTCAAACTTTCAACGAACCAAGATCAAAATTATGAATTACCTGTCGGAACGTAAGTATTACCTACCTAATTATACTTATATATTGAGTACCTACCCTTAACTATTGAATTAATTTATAACTGACATTTATACTTTTAGTTATGACATATATTTGGATAACGAATCTATTTTGGAAAATGTTGATTTTCTCCCTGCTAGTATTAATGACCTATTATTTCACCATAACTTTAACCACACGGTTGGTAATTAATTTAAACTCAAATGTAACATAAAAATTGTTGTTATAAATTGTATTGTTTGCAATTTTAGAATGCCAAGTTGATCACTTTAGAAAAAGGTAAATATATCCACATTCTATGGCAAGTTCCTCAATTGATTTTAGTTACAGTAGCTGAAGTAATGTTTGTGGTTACATTATTGGAATTCTCATTCACTCAAGTAACATAATTAATACATTATTTATTAGTATTAAATAAATACTTACTTTAAGTGATATTAATTGCTTGATAAACAGCTGGATGCTGATATTGGTATTAGTATTATTATTTAATTATATAATTTATATAATTAATTTTTAGGCTCCATTGAGTATGAAGTCATTTCTTTCAGCAATCAATTTATGTACAATAGCAGTTGGAAATGTACTTATAGTTCTTATCTCGAGAATTGAACTATTTGAAAATCAAGTATGATATTAGTGATAACTGATAAGCAGTGAATGTATTGTTAACCTAAATTTTTTTTAGGGTCACGAGTTCCTATTTTATGCAGGTTTAATGTTTTTGGATATGATACTTTTTATGGTAATGAGCACCAAATACAAGTATAAATGTATAAACACATACAATAAACCTAAAGAATAAACAGCAGATTCTAAATGTACTTCATTTAGCATAAGGAAAGACATAGTTTTTCCATTAAATATATGTGAATACCTATTAAACTATAATATAAATAAACATGTTTGTCATCATAATTAGAACGAGTGTAATATCTAATTTATTGTACATAGGTGTCAATACATATTGACATAATTTACTAGGTAGGTATAGCTATAATAGGCATACAAATTACAAGGTAGATTTACAGGCATGAATATGTTTGATATATCTAGTAAAATCTTAATTTTCCCATGACAGATGAGAAAATAAAACAATATTGTATAATATTATAAGAACCTATATTTTTTTTTTACAAATTAATACAAACATTTTTTTGTGCATATAGGTTCACATAATTATAACTAACAAATTTAATATAGGTACTATACAATCGTCAATATTATTCATGTTCATTAATTGTTATTTTATAAAAAATAAAACAATTTATAAAGACAAACAAAAGGTACCTAGTATAGATTTAGGTGGGTATATTTTATTTACTTATAAAACGACGAATAAAGTTGTGGAGATATACGTTTAAAATCTTGATCACTAAGCATAGACCATTTGTCCAATCCTAAAGACAACGAAATTTCTTCTTCTACTATTTCGTACGATGTGCTGGACTTTTTCAACCATTGGTAAAACTCATCCGACCAATCGTTTTGTCGTGGCCAATCGCATCGTAAGATAACAGCATTGCGACGGACGTGTAAAAATTTTAACGAGTGACCATAGTATGAAATCAATAACAATGTGCACGTAGATATTTTTTCTCTAATTATCTACGAGTAAAATTCAATTATAAGTGTGAAAAAAATATTTCTGGAGAGAATAATAAACTCACCAAGGTATCCAGCTTAGGACAAAACTGGACTAGGTTTACCAAGGTGGTGTCAATTCGCTCTTTGAACGACGATGGTTGATAGAATTTCGGGAGTTCCAGATAACCAAACGTCAGCAATCGATCAGAGTATAATTCGATTGCTTTATTTAAAATTTCATTGCTCATCTATACATGTATAAATTCAAAAAAAGCTTTTTAACTTATATATTTATACACTATACACTATAAGTGTATATATTATTTTGTATTGCTAACCCGCATGTTTGGCGATTTATAAATTATGCTTGAAACTGGTGAACTAGGTTGCCATAAAATCTGTCTTTCTCTGATGGATTCCACCCTGAGATGTACTTTTAACGTTGGGTTTGTCTTAACACAATGTTTCCAGTCGAACGAGTTCATGGGTTCGATGTCAATGGGCGTATAACGGTTTTGGAGTATGTGCAAGTGACTGAGTCTGATTTGACTCAGCATTAACAACAAATCGCTACCTAGATTCTGAGGACTAATCACCAATATCTATAAACAAACGGAAATTACATATCTCGTTACTCATTGGTCCGTGGTCTATAGATATCTAGTAGACTTCAAAACAATAATAGGGATCAGTGGCGTAGCCATGATTTTCTTAGGGGGGCTGATCAACTTTTACACTTTTACACATTACCTACATAAGTTCTAGCACAGATTGATAGCTGTAAAGTGTTAATACTTATAGTAAATTTTTAAATATATTAAATAGAATTTAAGACTTTTTGAGCGACTATCATAGACCATTAAAATAATTTAAAATTGTCTTAACATTACTGGTGGGTGGGGGGGCTGCTGCTGCAGAACTCTCAGCCTCCCTGGCTACTCCACCGATAGGTATTATAGTCTATATAAACATCGCTATATTATTTGAATTAAAGTCTTTTAAAGAGTGTATTGCGAACCTATTTGTACCTGTAAATTAATAAAAGCTCCGGGGTGGAGCAACTGGCATAGGTATTTAGTAGTATTCACCAACACTAAGGTTCTCAAAGTGGTGCAACAGTAGAAACACACTTGGTCCAATAACGTCTGTGCGTCTTCGTTGTCCAACATCAAATCAATCAGCTCCAATCTCACAAGTGACGGCAAGTTTCCCATCAATCTTTTTAGGGCTTCCAAAAGCTTACCTAAATATAACTACATATCGTCAAGACGTGGACTCGTACGTAGGTATATAGTATTGAATAATAGTATTAAGCAGGTATAAAATATAGGTATTGTATTTAGCAATACAATACCTATATTTAAAACCAAATAGGAGGTACCTATGGGCTATAGGTATACTTTATACAGCGAATACAAACCTCCTGTGCCGTACAAAACCGATTCGTCGATGCGTGACGTCGCCATGTTGCACGGGAATGTGTACTGTAATGTGCTTATTCTGGATCCTACTCCTTGGCCATGTTCCGCATAGAACGATATCATGTTCATGAACTCGTATAGGTTATAAAAATTGGTAATCGGCTTGAACACCAGAACTTTGACGTAACGGCCAATGGACTGAAGGCACAATTGCACCCGTAGATGGTCTAACATGTACTGAACAACAACAATGTAATGCGACAACTGTTTAGGTATATATTTTTAGAATAATATGCACAGTTAACAGTATGAGAATCGTTTGTGTCGTTCAATAAAATGTGTATATGTCTGTACGATATTTTTGTATGATTAAATCGGTACTTTCTTTTGTTTTTGTTTCGGAAAATCTATTCATTGTATTTTCTGTACGGATGAATTAATGGGATCGATGAAAATTTAACTCGGTATTCATCTCAAACCTAGTACGTACGAAAAAAAAGTTGCATCTATATAATGAAATCGTTCATTTAATTATGAAGTTATTTGATTTTTAAAGGTACTTGGTTGCTATTAGAAAATGTTGTACCCAGGGGCGGACCCAGGGGGGGGTTTTGGAGGTCAGCTGACCCACAGTTGTTTTCCCAGTTAAATGTGGCCCCTCGAGATGGAAAACTATATAAACATTTTTTTATTTGAAAAAATTATGTACAGTGGTGAATTTAGAGGAGAGGCACGTGCCCCTTGTCAATTTTCTGTCGACAAGTTGTTATGTAACTACGAGTATCATATAAATGAAACATTCAGTTGATAACGATAATACTACCAACTATTAATTATTACTTATTATAATCATTATTGATAGTATGTATGTATTATTATAATTAAAATTAAAATTATACAATTTATATGTGCCCCCCCCCCTCAAAATATCGAAGATCTGCTATTATGATATAGGGGTATATCGTATATACAGCTGTGAAGACTGAGTATTGAAGTAAAATAACGCGTACGAAATCGTGTTTAAGCTTATCAACTTATAATGTAGGTACGTACCTAAAATTCGATAAACACAAGTATAAAAATATGTTGGATATAGATATTATATAAGATTTTATGAAGTTGACGTAGATGAAATTGATATAGAAGTGGAATACCGTTCATTACATCTAGTTTACCAACAAATGGCAAAACTATTGAAACTGGAGTAACTGGACCTTTAAAATTAAATGATGTATTGAAAATTTATGATATCACGAGACATGGTTTCTTCATATCCAAATTTATATACTTTGTATAACATTTTTTATACACTACCAGTCAGCAGTGCAACTGCAGAAAGAAGTTTTAGCGTTCTAAAACTTCTCAAAACATGCCTTAGCTCAACTATGACTGAAGACCGGCTATCAAATTTGGCCATATTGAGCATAGAAAGCAACATAGCTCAAACCATTGATTTTGTTAACGTAATAAGTACATAATTCGCACTAATGAAAAAGCGCAGAAAATGATTGTAATGTTCTAGTTCTTTACTATTATTTTCACGTAGGTATTATTAAATATAAATTTTATTAATGTATTATTTTTGACTTTTCTAATGTATTAGAATTTAGAACTACCTATTCTATATCTCTTGTAAAAATGAAATCAGTCATTGAAAACTAAAATAAAATAAATATACTGCAAATATACTTATACAAATAAAATAATAAATTTGTAAAATTTCTTCTAATGATTTAAATATGTCAGGTAAATTTTTTAATTGAATATACATTTTAATGCAACAAATAATAAAATAAAAATAAATTAAATATAGCTATTAAAGCTTGTAAGTAAATTTTACAATTTACTTAAAAATATGTGATATAGTTATATTGAACGTTGGTATCAAAATGTGATGTAAACAACTAATAAGGTAAATCGCGAGCCCAGAGTGACTTTGTAATACCTAACTATATAGGTAGTTGGTTAACGTTTCTACACAGTGGCCTCTCGTAGTCTCGTAAGTAAGGCAGACCCACAGTTCTAAAATCCTGGGTACGCCACTGGTTGTACCTATCTATAATAATGCCGTCCAATTGTATTATTTCATCTTGATCAACTTATACATAGAAACTGGCACATGAAAATTTCGTTGCTATTAGTAAACATATGGATCCATAACAGTTTAATGAATATTGTATAAACTAGTAAATATATAATTCGTGAAATAAATTAATGTTTTTCATTAAGATAGCACGGCGTTAAAGATAGGTAATTATACATGCACCAACCCACCAAAACCCATTGCCCTGGTACATCCGTTTTTACAATTTTACACTTTACTGCGGATATTTTAATACGTATTAAAATATTATTATAATATTATTACGAGTTACTAGTAGTGTAGTAACTCGTAATATATTTATATACGATTATTACAAAAATTAATGGTAAAATAATTTAATTAAAGGTAAATTCTGGTCATTTACAACTGACAGCGTCAATTTTTGGATTCTGAGTGGATCGAGAAATGTATTGATTTCACAATGATGTGTATTACATTTGAACTACTTAGTACAAAAAGTTTATTTTATCAGTCAAAAAGTTTGAAAATGTAATACGAGTTTTCTCATAGGTTTTTCTTATAGCAATATGCCAATAAATATTAAAAAAAAAAAAATTGAAGACACATTGGTAGTCAGATACTCCTTATACGGTATATTGATAAAAAATAACGATTTAAGTTTTTTTTTTTTGGTAATTCAAAAAATATTAATCGTAGAAACTTGAAATATTCTATTATTATTATTTTCTATATTGTTTACTATGATATTTTTATTTTTTTCTGATGGTATCGCCACATGGGAGTAAGGGGTGAACCATTTTCACAATACTTACCCCCTCTATGACACTTTGAAAATAGTTATTTATATCCAATGATGTGCAAGTAATGATTTTTGTAACTTAGTTAAGTTAAGTTAATATCCATAAGTTACAGTTAATTTAATTTTTGGTTAACTCAGTTAAGTTAAAAGTTAATACAAATTTTTTTTATGTACAATGCTAGCTTACTTTATTTTTACCAAACCAAAACTAAATTATAGACTATAGTGTTTATACTTGTCTTTATACAGTATTTCCAATTTCTATGTAGTATATATTTCATTGAAGTTTTTCGTTTTAAAAAAGAACATAAGTTACCTATCTAATAAGTAATAAGTAATAAGTAAGATTGGAAAAATATAAAATTTTTAATTTTAAACAATTCACGGTAAATATTTTTTGACATAAAAACATATATACTGAAACGGTGAAATATAATAAAATTAAAAACAAAATAAAATAACTTAACTTACTTCTTAAAATTAAAAATAATTTGTTAATTGCAAATCAGTTAAAAAAGAAATTTAGAGTTTTGTTTATACCACAAACTTATTCACACCATTCTATAGTATGTCAGTATTGATTTATGAGTTAGTAATAATAATACAATTTGATGTATTTGAAAACAATTAGTTCAACCTAGCATACAACAGTATTATTAATGGTAATATAAATTAATTATAAAATATCTTTAGTCTAACCATTAGCTGCCCTGACTAAGATTTAGATATAAGCCCCCCTATGGGTTATTTTAAATTAATAGTTTTGTTAAGGGGTATGAATAGTATTGAAAAAATCTATAAAAATGTACTTTTGTATTTCCAATAATATGGTTTATTAAGTGGTTTGAGAGTAAAAACACCTATTATCAATATTGTAGAAGAGAAGTTAATCTGTGCCTGTTTAGAAGTCAAATTTTAATATTTGTAATTACTAAACTCAATAATTCAAATTCAAAAAGTAAAATATCATAAGTTTTAGAGTTAAATATTGAACATTGAAAATAAAATATCGAAAATCGACTCCTATACAAGCCTAGATAAACTCCTTCTCTTCAATTTGTATAATAGGTGTTCATACTGTAATGTCACTCAGTAAGCTATATTATTGGAAATACGAAACTAAGTTTCAGTGTTTCACTAAAATTCACATTTGTAATTAGAGTGTAAAATGTTCCGCTAATGACATGTGCGTGCTCGTGCGGGTGTGCTCCACTATTTATTTTATACACAGTCACCCACACTAATAATCACTTACTACGCACACATTTACACGACCCGCATGCACACCATTAGAAAATTGCCTATATCAAACTCCTTAGAAACGGTCGGTATGCATACCCCTTAAGTAGGCTATAACCCCCAGAATTTTAACCCTATTTGCACCCATGCATACCGCCTCTGCTCAGTATCATTTTTGTATACAGTTATTCATATTTGACTTCAAACTTAATATAGTTATTACAGTGACCTACTCAATGACAAAGTACATTCAAAAGTCAAAACCTACAGCAGTCCTATTTTTTTTTATGCTTCTCAAATAAATTAATAATTAAGAAACGCTATCAGAGTCACAAAGCAAACACAGGAAGGACTAAGTTGTTAGTAACGGGTTGTAGCAATAAATTAAAAATTAAAAAAGTCTAACACAATTTATTATTCTATGTTCATGTTCTAACAGATATGAACTAACTACTTATTGTAGGTATAATATATTATTGTAAATTGATTTTTATTTGTTATCATAATCGTCTTCAATTGTGACAATAATGTAACTATGTAAAAATGTTGAAAAGTTTCCCGTTTAAAGAAATATAACTATCTAGATATTTGGACATGATATATTTACTCTATGATATAGATTTAATTGACTTGTTTAGTATAAATAATATCTTTAAGATATACATATAATAAGTAGCTTAATGTACTGAACAGATACACTTACCTGCCATCCTGAATAATAGTTAAACTTTCTCCGGGTGAGGGTCGTGTCGTCAAAAACAAACGTATGCCATGAATATGGTAAATGAAAAACTGAATTCCACAATCTGCATGTTTTTGAAGCGTTATGTTTAGCTCCAATGTCCAGAAACGAGAAAATATTTTCAAGTAACAAATCTGGTAAATTATTCCAATCCCCTTTGTACTTGAAGGTGGTTCTTCCAGTCCTTAGTAGTTTAACTTCTAAAAAATAATCAAGAACCAATTTTTACACACTTATACAATATTATACATTTATAGCTTATACAAACTTGGATTTTTAATGAGCTTTTTATTATTTTCTTCATTTTGCAAGTCCATCTTCAATGTGTTAATGTATATACATTTTAAACACCGGTAAGTGTACATACACTCAATTGGGGCCAATAAACCATTTTGGCACTAGTTCAACATGTTCTACATGTTCTACAATGCACAGGTTGTCTATATTTAACACAGACCTCCTAAATTTTTTTCCGGTCTTTGCTTTATCATCATTATTCTATTTACATTATTATGTTCAAGCAACTATTATCAGATAAACTAACTGTTATGTAAATAAATAAATAAAACAAAATAAATCAAAGGTATTTTATTTAAAGTAAAAGTTAATAAGTCAATAAAACTTAATATAAATAATATAAACTTAATTGGAATAAAATTAAATCATAGGAACTTATTGCGTATAAAAAAAAGTTTAACTATATATTAACAAACAGTTTGTTTTGACTAAATTTAAATTACCTATTATAATAATATAATATGCTATTTGATAAATTATTTCTGCATTTTAAGGAACGTGTAAATAAAATAAAAAATTTAACCAAAACAACTAGGAATCTAAAAAATGAGTGATGCATGCAATCAATTTATAACAGTTTTACAAATCTGAAGGGGTTTAATACACATAGAATAGTTTTAACATGAATAACACGCAATAAATAGGTAGTCTTAAAAAGTAGTCTCTTTAAATATTTTCTTTCTAATGAGCTTACAGCCAGTATTAATGTATGATTACTTTAACACTTGACAGGTGAAAGTTTGATGACAGCATTATCTGGAGACGGAGTAGCCATTAAACGGCGCAGAATGTAATATGTACCCAACAATACAAAACCGTGAGTAATGAGACTCACACATGGAAAATTATTGGTATCACCCACTGGTACATACATTACAACATCTTTGTTAACTTTTACAAAACTGGCCTAGAACATAAAATAATATATATGTTTATATTATATATTATCAGCTATTATTAATTAATTTTATTGTAATAATTTAATTGTTATTGTTTTGGCTGAATAAAAATAAAAATAAAAAATATAGTATAATAAATAAATACCTATCAAGTACAATAAGGTGTTTTTGTGAACAATTTATATTGTGCTTGTGTTTTATTGATTTTGGATTGATTGAAAAATAAAAACATTAGGAGTGGCGTAACAACCTTAGATCATATACTATGGATGTAGCTCCAGCGTATGATTTTGTTGCCGATATATCGATGAGTCACCGAATTAGGTGGGCGATGTGCGCAAGCGCAATGCAACTCCTCGAATAATTGTCCATAGATACAATAGGTATCTGAGGATAAATATGCGAGAAGTCGCGTGGCACATGCGTATATCGACCACCTTTTTATACACATAATATGAATACAAGAGTTAAAAATGATTTTGAATTATTATTATTTAATCAACCAAAACACAATATTCTGTTGCTGCTAACTTAAAAGAAATTCGGATTGAATTACTTTTTGACTCATTTGCTCAATGTGTATTATTGTATAGATGGTTAAAAAATAATGTACACAATGATTTACCTAAATTTAAAGAATTAATTATTTAAATACTTACAGGAATCCATTCTCCGGAATTGAGTGGAAATTGTTTCCAATTAGAAATTCTTGGTCCTTTACATAAGTATAACATTTGAACATCTGAATAAGCGTCGCCGAATCGTACTTCTTTGTAACGACTATCCTCAGCTGCTTTTTGGTATCTTAAATGAATCGGGAATTCTGTTTCTATCAATTTATTTGCCGTATCTGGAAGTGTGTAATTGACAACATAGAGAACAAATGGATCAGATTTATGAGCAGGGGTTTCCACATCAATAAATTTGTTGTCAACATAAAATTCCACCTAAAGAAACATAAGTAATATTAGTTTACTATCAAGAAAATACACAGCGAATACTGACTTTACGATTCAAGGCAATAGTAGCTAACTCATATTTGTCCACATAAATATCGGATGGAAAATCATAGCGTAATGTAACTGCACAGTCTTTACGATTCGATGTTTCATAGTCGGCTGTGATGGTGGTGTGGAGAACTCTGAAATCAGAAACGGTCAAAGAAAAATGAATTTAAGGACAGTTGCATACTATATAATATATTTCGAATGAAAATTGTAGTTATAAGTTATTAAACTATGGACACCTACCTGTGATAACCTTCATTTTTCACTTGCAGATTAATGTTTCCCGAATGAATTGTCAAGTAATGCACTGAATCTTGACTGCCTTTAAACCCATAATACGACACAACAGACGTGACGAATATCAACGAATAAAGAGCAAAGAGAATAATCTTGGTTTTCATGCTTAAACCCATTGCGTATTATACTTCGTAGGGTGTATAATGTAATGAACTGTTTAACTCTTGAGACCCGATAATAACAATAATGTTATTGTGGTTAGATTTAACAATAACTACACAGGACGTGTGTAAGACAGGTACAAATATTTTGGGAATGCGATTTCTTATAATAATATATTAACAACAATCAACAACTATAATTTAAAGAACTTAGTGCGGAATGCTGCACTAATGGAGAATTGATGAACGTCTATGTTAAAAAATATCTTACAACAATGAAATATTGTAATCATCAGACTGTCCACGGTCATTTGAGCAGGCGCCAGGCGTACGAAATTGCTGCGGTTTTGTTGTTGTTATCTCGTTTTATGATAAGACAAATATTATCATTTTCAAATCTTTATTGACTTTTGGTTAGCGATAATGGGAATTATAAAGAGCAAAACGATTCATTCTTCATAATGGCATAATACCAGCTATTGGCCATTACTCAATCCTCGGTCACTCGGGAGCCTCATATTAACATTCATGTTTACATTTTAAATACGAGGTCGTCTACTTCGACGATTACATACATTAAAATATTAATTCGTCTGCACTCTAAAATTATAGTATTATTATGGTCAATGGATATCTGTTGATTCATTAATTATAATAACAGTTCTACATCAAACCGATGTAGAAGATTTTATTTTTAATTCAAAAAACGGTATCGTGTACATTTCTGCACTATGGCTACGGATGAAAAACATTTCTTTCAAAAGACTATCCAGCATTTGGCCCGATCTTTGGCTTCTCAAAAGGAAATACCATGGGAAAAAGTAAATTCATTGTGTTTTATTATTTCGAAAAAAAATACCGAAAGACTATTGGATATTCTAAAGCCGTCTATTAATCTGTGGAAAAATTTTATTATTTTTGACAGATCCAAACAATATATTCGTTATGTCCGCAAGAAGGTCATCAAGGGGTGTTCAAGATGGATCAAAGAGGCCAAGATTCTATAATAGCATTGGGAATATACCTCCTAGAGTCAAACTTTCAGCATGTCGATCACATACTACCTTACTTATTAAAGTTGTTGAATGGCTTAGGGAAAATGCAGTGGGTGGACGAGATCAAGTACTTTCCTAGAGAGAGTAAGCTTTTTATGGCTAATAAATGATTTCTTTTTTTAATTTGATCCATCTATTCTGTTGTTTATAGGAATACCAGTTGCTGAAAGAATGAGTTTTTGTCTCAATACATTATTAACAGATGTCGCAACTCGTTATCCAGTTTCTAGAGAAAAAATAATTGAAGCACAGATAAAATGCCTCAGTAAACTATCCAATATTATTAGATCGGCTAAATCTGACAAGCTAAATGATATAACTAAAAGTATGTTTTTATTAGATATATAATAATTCATTAATATATACTTGCAGAATGTGTAGAAAGTTTCAAAATGTTTTATCCCTTAACGCATTTAAATTTAAAATTGTCTATAACATCTCCAATGTTAAAGATTTATCATAAATTACTGTGAAGAATTTAATAAATATTAAAACATAATTATAATTTTCAGCTACATTATGCAAAGCTACCATTCCATGTTTTATCGGCTTGGCTAGGTCAATGGGACGAGCAACTTTGAGTGACCCCCCACTTTTATGTCGTTTATTTCCAAAACCTAGTGCTCCAATTCAACAAACTCCAGTCCCTATTCCTGATTTAAACATACAAAAAAAGAAAAGTTTCTCAAATTTTCGGTAATATTTTTGTATAAATCTATTTATTATTTAATATAATTAAGATGTATTATAAAAATGTTTTTATTTCAGCTCTATCATTCCTCGATCGTTATCTCTAAATTTAAATTTAGCTTCACTAGACGTAATGACATTAAGTTCGCTGGATCCGATGAATGATCTCAAGTAAATAATTTCCTATTTAAATGAATCAGATTATTTTTACAGATAAGTTTATAATTTATTTGTTTTTGTATATAGTAATAGAATGATATACAAATCAGAATGTAAACTGGGTTCCCAAGCGCCGACCAATATGTCTAATTACTTTTTCTTTAAATACGGATCAAGTTTTAACCAATTTCCATATACAAGATTCACTGACTCATCTATTGATCACAAATCATCAACGTTAATGTTTCCCTTGGGTCACCTACAAGTGAGTTAATATTAAGAATAAGAAAATGTTAATTGTTTTATTGTTATCTTCATAGTCCAAAATTGTTTGTAGACTGTTTTATCGATTGCAAAAAAAATTCTTACCTCTGATGTTTTGGGGTTTGTGGATAGTTTAGCTCTTGAATTTCACATATCTGGAGAAAGCAAAACATTTTGTTATCGAAGTTTTAGTGAAATATTAAATTTAGTCATTGCTTCATTATTGAGAGAATTACTTCAATATCAACAAGGTAAAAACATATTGACAATTTACTATTTCATTGTAAATTTTTTAACTATATTTTAAATTAATATTTCCTCTAGATTTACCATTACCATTTACTAAAGATGTTCAAGAATTTATAAAAGATTTATTCTTGAATGGTCAAACCGAGTTACAGTCTGGTGTATTACAAGAAGCATCCGAACGTGAAGAAAAAGAATTACATTTAACAACAATAAATAAATTTAAAATAAATGTTTTAGCTAATGCAGCTTGTGTAGATTTATTGGTTTGGGCAACAAGGGATGAAGCTGGTAAGTTTTTTTAAATTAATAACTTATAATTCAATAAATTATAAATATTATTGTCTATTGATAATAAAATAAATATATTAAGTATGTAAAATATTAATAGTTTATCATAATATTATTATCCAAATATTTTCCATAATTTAGAAATCCTATATTTTAAAGAAGTTATGCTTTTTATTTCAAATAATTTTGAAAATGATAATGTCTATTGATTACTTAAATTAGGTATTAAATCAATTACTTATTTTATTTAATTAAATTTTAATGTTCAAAATTGCACTAAAATAACTGAATCTGTTTGGGGCTTATAAAAGTATTTATCACTCATTTCTAGGTGCTGATAATTTATGTGGTCGTTTAATGGAAAAAATTAACTCAAGTAATAATGTAAAACAAGCATTAGCACATATGCCATTGATACTAGTTTGTATGGAGGTATTTACTGATTTTTTATTTGTAATTGAAGCATACTCTTTAATAAGTGTATTAAATTTAATTAAATGTGCAAAACAAAATCATTTCAAATTAACTTTAATAAAATTAATATTGGATATTTATAATTTTGTAAATATATTTTTCACAGGGTTTAGGTAAATTATCTGAAAAATTTCCAAGTATAGCCAGTACTTGTATTCAATGTCTCCGTGATTTTCTTGTTCAACCATCACCAATTTTATCGAAATTAAACAAATTTCACTCTGAAAAACAAACACCTAATGGATTAACAATCACAGGTAAGAAATTAAATACATACTTTGTATACTGATTACCAGTGCCGCTCTAACCACCAATAACGCCCTAGGGCAACAATATTTGACGCCCCTCACCCTCCCACCCAAAAATCTCGACTTCGCATTTTTAGCTTATAATTAACCACATACCTTAAATATGTTTAATACTTATTAATTAAAGGTTCCTACTTATTTTTTTAAATATTATTATTGGGATCATATTTATTTTGTTTATATTTGAACACCGATTTCATTATTCTGGGAACACTCGTACATTACAGAAAGAAAATATATATAACTATTTTCACAAATTAGTACCTAGATTTCATTATAAATCATACATTCTGCGTTTCTGCGTGTGTAATAACAGTATAGTATAAGAATCAACATTGTAAATTGCACAAGTGAATATAAGTGATTATAAAATTCAAAGGTGGACATTAACTAGTTGAAAAGTTAAAGTTCAGTTAAAAAGTTAATTTTTTTAAACTTTTTAACTTAACTAGTTAGTTTATTTTCTAATCAACTTATGAACTTAAATAGTTTAATTTACAATTGAAATAACTTAGCTTTTCTCAGTTGATTTAAAAAAATCCATTAAGTTAAAACATTTTGAAATTGTTCGTTTATACTTAAATATTAAGGATTTCGAACGCTCATAAAAATGTAATTTGACTTTCTTATAGACATTTTTTTTTTTGATAAAGGTAGATAATCTTATAAGGAATCTTGTATTACATTTTCAAATCTTACATTTAAAAAGAAAAATTTTTACGAATTCTTAACTCAAAATAATTTGCTAATTTTCGTGATTTTTCCATATTTTGTCAATTTTTGAACTTTAAATGCTTATAAAAAAAAATTGTGACTTAGGATTTTTAATATTTTTCATCTACCTTTGAAACAATATACTAGGAGCCTTCTATTAAATTTTCAACTTTTCTCAACCAACAAATAAAATTTTATTGATATTTTTAAAAAAAAAACTAAAAAAAAATGGAAAATGAAAATGTCCCTAAACAGTTCAAAATTAATCAAAATATTTTGAAAATGTTATCGTGTATACAAAATGTAAATATAAACAACCAGTGAAAATTTCTTGTATATACGTTCATTTCTTTTAGAGTTACACCAAAAATCAAAATCGATTTTTTGGAAAACAGATTTTGCGTAAAAATTCCCGTTTTTCCTTAATTTTTATGTTGTTTTTCCCGGTGCTTGTGAAAACTACTGGGAAATTTTGACCCCCCCACCCCCAAAGTACCAACTAGATTCACTTTCCTATCAGAAAAGATACTGTTGAAGAAAATCCAAGCACTTTTACTGTCCTAAAACGTGATGACAGACACAAAAATAAAAAAAGGTACTACTAGGTACCAAAGATAATATGAATTAGTTTAGTTTATAAGTATATTACTTAATTATTGTAATGATGTATATACATATTTAAAATATATTTCATGTGCTTAAATAAATTACTATTGTAATCTTAATAATCTTATAAATTATAAGTATTAATATTTTTATTTGTTTTTATGAATATTCAATATATTATTATTGAAGTTATGTCGCATTAAGATTTAACACATTATTTACATAACTGTATACCTACTTTAATAGTATACAATTTGATAGATACTCATCTTTGATATTACAGTATAAACAAAAAAATAATACCTAAAATAAGAACACAAAATTTTTCTTTTTATCATCCATTTCTAGTACGCCCCCTAAATTCATAATACTTTAGACGCCCTAGGGCACTTGCCCCATTTGCCCCCCCCCTTGGGACGGCTATGCTGATTACTGATACCTATGGTGCTGGAATCATTTTCTAATATTATGTTAAGTTATAACTTACTAGTAATTAGTAACTTGAAATTCATAACGAAACTATTTTTAAGTATTTTACCATTTTTACCCAGAATCCTGAATTTTGGCAGTATCTGAAATTAAATAAAAAAACTTGTGACATAGCCCTACTGTACAATAGGTTCCACGTGTACCTCATCATTGATTAGACGGTGTGCTTTTAACTTGAATACAATGATAAATTATCAAAGTTAAAAAAAATTGTAGATTGTATTTCTAATACAGAAAAAAAAAATGGGGAACTCAGCCATGCACACTGCCACTTAGGCCCAAGAGGGAGAGTATCGAGGTTAATATGATAAGATTGTGGTGGCTCACTGTTACACATCTGGCAGTCCAGCGTATGAGTTGCGGGTTCAAATCCTGTTTTGTGCGTATATTTTATTTAATTCTTGATATCTCTCCCAAGTTTATTTCCATAGGTCAATTTACGTCACTGTATATGTTTATTTTTTTATTTTGTGCATACTTCAATTAATCTAATTGATATATTTAAAAAAAAATAAGAAAAGCATAAAGTTTGACATTAAACAAAGTTATAAATTTATACCAATTGTATAAAATCCCACTTTCCCTGGGAAAAATAAACAATTATAAAATATGCACTATGTATGTTTATCTTGATTTTAGCATGATTAAAAGTGTTATTTAATCTGTGGTTTTGGTGTACCTTGATTCACCGAAAAATCAGTGTTGGCGTTTCCCGGTTTGTGAACTCATGTGACCATAATGGGCAAACCGTCTGTGAAACTTGGTATATTTTCAACATGATTTAAACAACTATCTATACTTTCCTGACACATATTTTTAAGAACAATATCTAACATTTTCATAAAAGTCAGTCAAGTAGTTTTTGAGTATGTTACTAACATACATTCATTTTTTAAATACCCAGAATCTAGATTATAATATAAAAGTTGTATTTCTGTAACCAATGGCAACCCTATATAATATAAACAATAAAATATTCGATTTTTGTGAGGTATAACAAAATTGTTTCTGTAAGCAACCTATATTGGTTGTAAAATGAAGCTATAAATACACCCCGAGTCTCATGCAACATGTATGCAAAAATTGGTTCAGTAGTTCCGTTGATTAACGAGTAGAAGGAAAGATGATATGAATATTAAAAATTTTATTGTTATTTCATACATTTTAATCTTGAAGAATTAAATGTTAAATAACTTAGCATACGGTAATGAGTTCCACTTATGTCATTCTGTTTTATATTTTTAGTTAACGGTGTTAATGAGGTAAAACCAATATCGTCAGATCATGTTGAATCACAGTTTGAAAGACTCCGAAATTCATCAATTGAAAATCTTTGTATTGCATTAAGAGCAGCGTATACATTGGATCCTTTTTGTGTACCAGCACTTTTAGCATCTTTATCTAATCGATTGTATACTGCCGAAAAATCTAAAAAGTAATGTTTTTTTATACTTTTTTTATGTAGGTATTAATTATTATTAATTACCATTTTAGTGATTCATCGTTAATACAAGCGAATACTATAGTGATGTTAGGCCATATTGCAGTTAGCTTAAGAGATACTGCAAAGACATCGGATACTATTTTGCAATTTTTCCAGCAACGATTCTGTCGTGTTCCGAGTTCTATTGATGTACTTATTGTTGATCAGCTTGGATGTATGATTATTGCAAAATGTGATGTAAGTATTATATAGTTTAACTGACCAAGTTATTAGATTTGGAACTAAGTGTTAATTTTGAATATTTTAGATGAATGTTTACGAAGAGATAATGCGCATGTTTTCGACAATTACTGTAGAAGCTGGCAATGCTTTATACAGTCATGATCAATCAAATCAATATAGGTATTATAATTCTTAAGCATACTATTCATTTTCAAAATATTAATACTATCAATTGTTTTTTAGACATGTTTCAGGAGCAGTTATTAATGCCTTGGCTAATATTGCTGCTAATATTAAAGGTGAAAATGAAATGAATGAACTTCTTGTTAGATTATTAGAATTATTTGTACAGCTTGGTCTTGAAGGAAAACGAGCTTCAGAAAAAGCACCAGTTGCTAATAAAGTAAATCATTTTTCTAATAACATTAATACAGTTTACTAAAGGTTACATTTTTGATTTGTTAGGCGTCTAGTAGTGCTGGGAATTTAGGAATGCTAATTCCGGTAATTGCAGTACTAATACGTCGCTTACCAGCTATTATACAGCCCAAACCACGATTGCATAAGTTATTTAGGGATTTTTGGTTATACTGTGTAGTTATGGGATTTACAAATGACTCTGGTAAGAACAATTTTAATTATGAAAAATGTTAATAATATTCATTTTCATATTTTTAGGATTGTGGCCTAGTGAATGGTATGATGGTGTAAAAGAAATTGCTATTAAATCACCTTGTCTTGTTACTCAAACTTCAACTAGATCTCAAATGCGAGAGTTGCAGTATACTTCTGCTGTCAGAAATGAAAGTGTTTCTTTGGTAAGTTACTTCTTTTATTTTTGAAAATAAATAAGTTTTAAAGTATATAATACATATACATATATATATTCAGAACCAGCTTCAAGAACTAAAGTCTCAAATACTTCAACATCTTACTCCAGCTCCACCTGAAGTTACTGCAGCTGTGAATAAATTATCATTTGCACAGGCAACCTACCTGTTGTCAGTATATTATTTAGAAACTATGCGCATGCAAAACTCAAATGATCCAAGCCTACAGCCGATTTTTGATTACTTATCAGATTATGCTATTCAGAAAGATAAAACAGGATTATGGCATTGTGTCTCTAGCGTTGGCGATAAAGTATTTTCATTATTTTTAAATGCAATGTCTACACAAGCAAAAGATGAGACTAGAGAAAAAAAATTGGAATACCATGCTCAATTATTATTGGTTAATTTTAATCATGTACATAAATTGATTCAATGTGTGGCAGACAAATGGCTTTCTGGACTTGTTAGCAAGTAGGTGTTTATGTAATATTTAAATATATATACTCAATGTGAAAATGTTTGCAATTTTTATCAAAAAAAAAAAAAATGTTGATAGTCGTAATCAATTTAAAAACTATGAATACAACTTAACTTAATATTATAGGTTCCCACATTTATTATGGAACCAACGTGTACTTTGGACTATGTGTGACATACTTCAAGTCTTATCTTATTCCTTGGAATTGAATCCTAATAATGAGACTCCTTGCATTCAAATACCATCTTCCCCATTTACACTCATATTAATGGATACACTTGAAGCAAGAGAAGTAATTAAAAATTAAGAAATATGATTTTATAATTTATATATATTAAGAAAACTTATTGGGTTCTTTAAATTTATTTCAGAGTACTACTAATGACTTTGCAGCAAGGTCATTAGGATTCATTCAAGAAGCAATGAAATGGGCTCCTAGTGCTACTCGATCACATCTTCAACATTATTTAACTCAAATTCCCAGTTCATCGTATTGGCATCATTCAGGACTATCCTTAGCTACAGAAAGTGTCTTGCAAAGTAGCGGTCTTAATTTTCATGCAGCACCATTATCAGTACAAATTTACATTAATATAATACATGTAATAATAAATATATATGTTTAAAAAAAAAAATGTATTTGTTTTTTTTTTAGAAAATGACACTGGATAAAAGACCACGCTGTGTAAAAACTGATTCTTCCCTATACATCACGACTCTAGGGTTGAGAAGTCATTTTTCAGGTATTGTGGCTGGAATGATATCAGCTTATGAAAATAGTCCTGAACAATTAGTGGACAATGTAATTGCAAAAGTTTGGAGTGCTTGTAAAAATGATATTAATAATATGCATCATAATGCATTATGGACTGCTACAGCTTTACTTATATCAATTTCTGGTAATATATATTTTTTTATTATTATTTTATCTTTAATAAAATAAGTACATTTGTCATTTACAAAATATTAATTTTTATTCGACTACTTAGGATGTACTAGAAAACTGTTGCACGTTGTTGCATGGTCCCAAGTAATGTTATTCACTACTAAAGCAATGAGAACTGCAGTTGAATGTTGGCAATGGTTAACTACTTCCCGACCAGATTTGGAATTACAGTTCTTACAAGAAATGTTTGCTGCTTTTCAGGTATGAATATTATACATCTATCACTTGAGTTACACAATAGGCTTTTAAATGCCAAATGGTTTATTTACATTGAATTTGGATTTTTTTATAATGTAGTATACAATTGATAGTCGCATAGGTTTATTCGCAAAAGATATAGAACAAGTGAGTCCACTAGCAGTGTATGAAGGATGTACTTTGGAACCTAATCCTCATTTTGTTAAACCTCATGATGTTTGGGTTCAAGTAAGATTTAGTTGTTTAAAGTATTAAGTTTTTTTACTTAAATTTATTGGAAATATTTTTAGTATATATGTGAAGTGGTTGATAATGTGAAGTCTTGTAGTCAAGAAAAGGTAGAAATGTTAGCTATGATGTTACACCGATCATTACCTATGAGTGTTGGAACTTCCGATGCATTCATTAGTCGTCATATAGATGCTATTGGAACACGATTTAGGTAAACTTGAGGCAAATAAAATTTAATACTGAATTATTTTATGTTTATAATAATATTGTGTATTTTAATATCTTTAAAATGATAAGGTAATTAAGACTTCACATAAATGGTTAGTAATTAAGCATAATGTCAAAATAGAGTAATGACATATTTATATAAATGAAAAACTACTTAATTCTCTTAATACCTGGGTAAGCCTACAACTATTGCGTTGTTGAATTTTAAGTAGGTCTGGAGAATATTATGACCATACAAGGACTACATCATACTGATTATCAAAGAACATGGGTCTTCGATAGGATTTAAAAAAAAAAATTAATTTTCAAAATTACCAAAGATTTTATCCAATAACTCAACAATTGACATTTAACAAATTACCATACTTATGTTTTAGAAAATTATAAATTAATTATATATTTATATTTTTATATACAATATTGAGACAACTGTTTAACTTTTTATAATGTAATTCACTACTACATTAAAATTATAATTTAAAAAATACTTAAACAATTTTTGAAAACCTATCTATTTTAGATTATTACAATGCGGATTAACATTATTGCAAGGAGACGTGTTACCAAAGTCACTTGGAAAAAATATACTTCGAGAAAGAGTATATTGTGCTTGCTTTGATACATTTACGACACCTGTTCAATGTCCAACTCAACGTGGATCAGAATTACGAGATGACATACTTGCACTTACTAAATTCTGGCAGACAATGCATTCGGATAAGAAATATTTAATGGCCAGTGTTATTGGTGGTATGTATATACTTTATAGGCATTATTGATTTATATTCCTTGTACAGTGACAAAATGTTTTTGTGTATTGTTATAATTCTAGATTTTGACCTTCAGGGAGGTTCTTTGCAAACTCCTAGCAATACAATCTATGATCATCAATTAACAATTTCATCTCTAAATGAACTAACTGTATCCAGTATTGGTGCAGTTTCTGGAAATTCTGGTACATCTCAAGGCTGGATGAACACTGTACCATTATCATCATCTGCTACAAATACACTGAACAAACGTACAGCCAATAATTTAAGAATGAAACGTCAAAATGGCAATGCCAATCAAGATTTATATGTTAAAGATTACATAAAAAAACGAATTCTCATATTAGATCTTTTGGTAAGAATTTATTATAGATTTAGACTAATTTAGAACTAATTTTGACTTAAGGTTTTGTATAAAAATATATTATATTTATATGAAGTAAATAAAAACTAAAGCTTACAAATTATGTAAAAATTTCACATCATATTAGAAGATTAAAAAAATATATAGGATGGGTATATAAGAAAACGGGAAAACACACATGTCCACTATTAGTCATTTATTTTATTTTATAATAAGATAAATATAACACTATTTGTTTATAGGCTGTTCAAATTGAATTTTTGAGCACGTGGCAAAACCCTGCTAATCTGTCAGAACTTAATGTTCCTGGAGAAGAAATGGTAGCTTCTTGGAAGTCCAAAACTGTTCCTGATAAGTCCCTGCGTGAAAATACAAGACTTGCATGGGAAATCAGTCCTGCTCTTTGTGTATTTCTACCAGTTAGATTAAAAAATGCTGACTGTATTGTTAAAGAGGTATGCAGAATGGTTAGGGCAAGTCCAATGGTTGTTTCACATATACCTGAAGCCTTGCAATATTTGGTGACCACTGAGACTCTTTTAAGCGATGCTCCCGAAGTAAGTGAACATAAAAATATTTTTATAAAATATTCATTTTTTAAATTTATTTTATTCTAATATTTCAGCTTGTATACATGTTGACATGGGCAAGGGTTACTCCTGTTCAAGCATTATCATATTTTTCGAGACAGTATCCACCTCATCCAATATCTGCACAATATGCAGTCCGTGTTCTAGCAAGTTATCCAGCTGATGCAGTGTTGTTTTACATTCCACAATTAGTCCAAACTCTTCGTCATGATACAGTATGGAATTAATATATTATAATACTGTAATTTTATACTCATTACAAATTTGTAAATAATAGATGGGTTATGTTTTGGAGTTTATCAAATCGATTTCATTACGGTCCCAAGTAGTTGCTCATCAACTGATCTGGAATATGAAGACAAATATGTACATAGATGAAGAAATGCAGCACAAAGATAGTATGAAATTCAATCAACTAATTTTATCATTTTTTAATTTTTAATTTATTTATTTTTAGCTGCTCTTTATGATACATTAGATACATTAACTAATGCAATAGTTGATTGCTTATCAGGTCCTGCTAAAAAGTTTTATGAACGTGAATTTGACTTTTTTTCCAAGATTACTGATATATCTGGCAAGATCAGACCTTTTCCTAAAGGTGAATTGAAATAATATAATATATATATATATATTAATGAAGGCTAATTAATATTTATTTAATATATTAATAATTTGAAAAACATGAATTCCAGGACCTGAACGTAAACATGCATGTTTAGAAGCTCTAAGCAAAATTGAAGTTCAAGCGGGATGTTATTTGCCTTCAAATCCTGAAGCAATGGTTATTGATATTGACTATAACAGCGGCACTCCAATGCAAAGGTTTATAATCATATTTTATAAATAATTCATACTTCCCTAGTATTTGAGTAATTAACCAAAAACAACTTGAAATATTTTAGTGCTGCCAAAGCTCCATATTTAGCTCGGTTCAGAGTGAGAAAATGTGGTATAAATGAATTAGAACAAACTGCGATGGCTATATCTAATCAACAAACATCTGGTAAAACTGGGCAATTTGTTGATTCGTCTTCTATGATGGGCTTAGATACGTGGCAAGCAGCAATATTCAAAGTAAACTGTTATTATTATTATTATTATTTATGTACTTATTATTCAGTAACTGTTTAATACATGTTTTAATTAACATATTAAATTATTTTAGGTTGGAGATGATGTACGTCAAGACATGTTGGCTCTTCAAGTAATCAGTATTTTTAAGAATGTTTTCCAACAAGTTGGATTAGATTTATTCTTGTTCCCATATCGAGTAGTTGCTACTGCACCTGGTGTGAGTAATATTTAATATTATATTTTAATAGCATGTTGTTTTACACTTTACATGTTTAAACATGAAATGTCGAAATGATCGGAAATATAAAAAAAATACTAAATACTAATTCACAATCTATAAAAAGCCAAAACTTATTAGTCAAAGCTAACATCTTTTTGAAGTTTCTACATTAAATGCCACGCTCTAAGAGAACCCCATTCTGGTTATAATGGAGTTTCAGGGTTTTTTTTTATTAATTCTCTAAAATATAGAAGTAACTCCCATAATATAATATTTCTGTTTAAACTCATTGCTTGAATGATTCCTTGTCGAGCGTCTACAGTTTAAAGTTTCTATAATCAATACTCAAGTTAAAGATTTGTTCTACTTAAATACTAGGTTTAAAAAAATACTAGAAACTTTTCTGATAAACATATTAATGGGAGCAGGTAATACAACTGTTGTTGATTATTTTAGATATGTTTATATTGTTTTAATTACTCAAATCATGTTTAAAGTTAAAAATTTAAAACTTATAATTCATTTTTATTTGTTGTAACATAGGTTATTTATTAATTGTTATATACTGTTATAAATATTATTATTGTAAATGTAGTTGATACCCGTCATAAAGATAATTATTATTAAGTTTATATTTTAATATTACAGTGTGGTGTGATAGAATGTGTTCCAAATGCAAAATCGAGAGATCAATTGGGTCGTCAAACTGACTATGGAATGTATGAATATTTTATCAAAACTTATGGCGACGAAAACACAAAAGAATTCCAGGTATAATTCCAGATTGATATTAGTGGTCAAAACAGTGATACAATGCAAACTATTTTTATTTTTTAATATTCAAACATGTACATTATTTGTTTAAATTTTTCAACTTTTTCTTCATTATTCATTCAAAGCTGAATATATTTATTAATTGTTGACGTTGGCTTTAAGTAACATTGTAATTTACCTAATCGATAATCGACCATAGAAGTAATTTTGACTTTATATCATGCATAATTTTTTACCATAAATTAGCTTAGTTCATTTCTTAATGACGTGAACCCTATGAGTATTTTAAAATTGTAAATTGTTTGTACATTTTAAAGTACTCATAACTCGCTTAAAAATTAAAACATAATAAAAATCTCATGAGGTTGTCTAGATAATAATCTTACCTTTAGATTTTATAAGAGGTCAATCTACTCTAAATTTTGAGCTAACGGAGCTACACGTGTTCTGCATTGTATATAATTTTCTATGTTATGCACTTGTAAGACGGAGACAACACCTGCGGGTATCACATCCTCTTAATTGTTGGTTATTAATGACATTTATATTATGTAAATTATTTAACTCTTCATTTTTTGTTGTCATATTAATTAATTCTGAGATTTGTAGTGCTATTTTTTGTACTTAAACACATTTTATAAAATTTTAATTAATTAACTAATTCAGCTCAATTAATTCAAAATTTAAGTATTTTTTCATTTTTGTCAGTAAAATCAATCATACAATTATTATTTATGCATATCTATATTCTTAATAAAAATGAATTGATATTTTTTATTTTAGAATGCTCGACGCAATTTTGTCAGATCGATGGCCGCTTACAGTGTTATTGGATTCTTATTGCAAATAAAAGACAGGCATAATGGAAATATAATGTTGGATACTGATGGGCATATTATACATATTGGTTAGTCATAATGTTTGTATTCACGTCCATGCTGAAAAAATGATTATAATTTTACTTATGTCATGATAATTTGGTTTTAATTTTTAATTCTAATTGAAAAAAAGATGAGTAAAATATTATATATTATGACTGGATATTAGATATTAATATTTAGTTTATAATATTTTATTGAAATTTATTAGCTTAATATTTTTTTCAGATTTTGGATTCATGTTTGAGTCGTCACCTGGAGGTAATTTAGGTTTTGAACCAGATATTAAACTCACTGATGAAATGGTGATGGTAATGGGTGGAAAAATTGATGCTCCATCCTTTCGATGGTTCACTGAATTATGTGTTCAAGCCTACTTGGCCGTCAGGTAGCTGAGATAATTTAACATAATAAATACCTCATCATTAATTTATTTTCCTTGTGTTGCAACTTGCAGACCTTATAAGGAAGCGATTATATCATTAGTGTCTCTAATGCTTGACACGGGACTGCCTTGTTTCCGTGGTCAAACTATCAAACTGTTACGAGCTAGATTTGCTCCTCAATCAACTGATCGGGAAGCTGCAGTGTACATGATGAGTGTCATTCATAAATCTTTCCTCAATTTTAGAACAATTGCATATGATTACTTACAACTCTATCAAAATCAAATCCCATGCTAAAGTGATTATTATACCAACTACCGTTTGTTATTTTTAGCTTTATTGTGCCACTGTTAATAGTTAATTTAAATTTCATTAGATGCTATGGAATTATTTTATTTTGTATTTTCGTAATCTATTATTATTTTCGTTATAGGTTTTGTGGAATTAGTAAATGGTTTATTTATATCTTGAATGTTTAATAAATATCTACTCTTTTGAGTTGTAGTTACCAGATATTGTGTTTAATATTTTTTGATAAGTATTCAAAATATTCATATTTTGACTTAATTTATTAAAATCTCGAAAAATATCAATTATTGTAATTAAACAATATTATAAAATGTTCAATTTTTATAGCTAAGGATTTAAAGGTTAAAACAAATATTCTCATAATCAGTTGTAACGATTGTTGTCCTCGACATCGTACATTCATTCTTTTAGTAAATTTCATAGGTATTAAAACCAAGAATAACGTTTTTAGTTATTTTGTTGTGATTTAAAAATATTATTTGTTGGTATATGAAACGTTTAGAGTATAATATTATATTTTATAAGTCTACACAATGACATTTTAAAATGTGTGATTTTTTGGCAAAAATGAATTTAACCTACTTTAGTAGATACCTACTAACGTCTAATACTAAATAATTAATCACATAATAATGTCATAAAATATACCTACTTAGTAATATTATAGGCTGAAAGCCGGTCTTCGCTCAGATTCGTTTTTCGTGTACAAATCATTGAATCCAAATTTAACACCATCCGTTACATTAACCCACTCGGGCCACTTGTAACAAACTGTACAGCAGAGCGACAATCCACTAACCCGCTTTCTTACTATTTGTGTCTGTCATCACCTTTTGGAGTAGTAAAAATGCTTTGATATTTTACATCAGCATCTTTTCTGGTATTTGGTAGGAACTAGTTGTTACCTACTTTGTGGGGTCAAGAGTATAAAGTAGGTATCACTATTTTTTTAAATTCCATTGCCTAGGTACAGTAAAATTTATAATAAAACGTTAAAGTCCCCAGTTATTTATGGTTATCTATTAATAACTATACATTCACCTGACCAAAAACACCTATCATTATTATAATATTGTATTGATATATTTGATGCGTGACAAAAACGTTGCTAGTATTTAGTTATTACTTTGCATGGGCCCTCACCGGAACATGTTTAGTGGAAACCATTATTCTGTGGAAATAAATAAAAATATAAAAAAATACACTCTAATACGTAAAAAAAGAAACAATGTTTTGTTTTTGTATAGACAATTTTATTGTGTATTCAACAATTAATGTAATTTTACAATATATTTATTATAGTTTGAGTACAATCAAAAGTTTAGATTGTTTAACGGCTCAACACCAGACAAGAGTACAAGACACAATAAGCAGTGGGGGGGGAGTGGTACTTGATGACGAGGTGTTTGTACCTCAGAGACGCTTGGACCAGTCGAGCAGGGCCACGGACTACAGCAGGCCGAAGACCAAGTGCAGGTACAAAATGAAAAGCCACACACCATTCCATCTGTAGGAGTCGAAGAAAGGGACACGACTATGCTGGACGGAAAGAAGGCACAGGACACAACCATCTCTGCAGTACCGAGCAAAAATTCACGTGGTAGGATAAGGCGGTTATTCGCCGCCACGTGGAAAGGCGCGAAGCGCCTGCTGCTCTGTGGTTGTTGCAGAAGGACGTGAAGCCAGCAGCGTAGTACTCCGCTTCCCCAACAGACAAAGACACTAGACAAGACGGCGGCGACGGGGGAGTGGTACTTGAAAGAGCACTTTATGGTGTCGGGGGGTAAGTCCCACTAAGTACGTTCTCCGGCCACCCGCAGAAAGACGAGACCGCAGTTGCCAGATTCGCAAGCTTGCGGTTGCCGACACTCGAGACCATCAGCTGACGACTCGGCTCGGGCCCAGGCTGCTTCCCCAACAGACCAAGACACCTAGACAAGACGGCGGCGACGGGGTAGTGGTACGTGAAAGAGCACTTTACGGTGTCGGGGGGTAAGTCACCCTATAAGTTCTCGAGGCACATCCCGCAGGCGGACGAGTGCAGTGGCCAGCGCGTTTGTTCGCGGGCGACAACCATCATGACGGCTGGCGAAGTCCCGACCGCGACGGCCACGGGAGCGATGAGACGAGTTGATGGCGAGCCGGTAGTGCGCATTGACGATGCGCAGGTACTGAAGACGACTGACGCGTGACGACGGCGACGTTGACCTAGAAAACACTGAGCGAGCAAAGGCAGCTGTCGGTGCTACGGAATTGACTGATTGCCACTGGGCGAAAACGGGAGAGACGCGTTGGACCACGTCGCAAAGGTCCCGATCCTCTCCTCGAGATTTTCGCCCTGACTCGACCGCGTCACCATTTTCAATAAAAAAATCTACCGGACAGTCAAATTAAATTTTTATGAGCGTTTGAAATTCAAATTTTGGATGTTCACTTGATTTCTCATGTAGCGATTTCCTTATTTTGTTGTTATTCATAAACGAATAACTATAGATACATGAAAATTTCACTGAATGTTTATATTAGCATTTCCTTAACTTATCATTTTGAATAGTTTTTTCTGTTAAGTTTCTGGACATTTTAGTTTGAAGTCTTTAATGTGTGGTCCTATTGTTTAATTTCTAATTTTTTTTTTTTTTAAATTTAAGTATAGTGGAAATATTTGTATAGACATGAACATTGATAACCTGCAGGGGCCCTATGAATAATCTTTCTTTAATGAACTAATCATTTTGAATGTTTTTTTCCTGTTTAAGATTCTGTACATTTTATAGTTTGACTCTTTTATGTGTGGTCCTATTGTTTAATTTCTAATTTTTTTTTTTGTTTTCTAAAACGCACTTGCCTTCGGGCACTAACACCCCCCTTCAATTTTTTTTTTTTTTAGTTATTTAACTCTAGTTTTATATTTTGTTTAGATGTGAACATTGATAACCTGCACTAATTATTTTAAATAGTGTTATCTGTTTAAGAATCTGGACATTTTAGTTTGAATTCTTTAATGTGTGGTAATATTGTTTAATTTCTCCTAATTTTTTTTTGTTATCTAAAAGAATGACTGACACAATTAGTACCCCACAATAGGTACCCTAATTATATTGTACAATTAATCTATTACTACTTAGGACGCGTATTTAATCACAATATCATATATAGGTATGTATAATATAAATATATATTTCATTTATAAATATAGTAATTTAATAATATTTAATTTGATCATATATACCTGAAAAATAACGGTTTCTTCTGAAGATTATAACTGACTCTTATTTAACTACGCGATTACACCCTTCATAGGTCGTCTGGTCCAGATACGGTCATATCGTATACATAGATAGAATAATATAATAAGTATATATTTTCATATCTTAAATCGATCACAGATTGAATCGCAGACACGATGTATCATTAATGGGGATTAATTATTTTATGGCACTTAAATAGGTAAATATTTTCTCCTAGCTCTGCATCACATATTAGCATCTAATTATTATACTAATTTTTAATCTTACGCTATTAAAATATGTGATCGATCAAGTAGGTACAACAATAACTCGTGGTCTTCAGAACAAAATAAATTACAGGTAAGTAACATAGATTTAATATTTTAATATTATCAACCTATATAATTATATTTAACATTTAAATTGTATGACGTCTTTTTTTTTGGGAATGACACGTATATAGATACCTACGTATTATATACCTGTCAAATTATATCGACTTACCGTCGATCGAGATGACTTGGAACGATTTTGACATATTTCTTGTTATTCTGAGCTTAAAAAAAATCGCACTGGACTACAAAAAATATATAAATGTTTGCATACGTCTCATGAATAGGATAAGACCTTTCATTTAGTTTTTTGACCAAAACTGAACTTAAATAAAGACATCTGTAAAATTTACAATATAGACCGAGCTTACACTTTTTTTTAAACTTATTAGTCCAATGAGTAAAAGCCGAAATTTTTTTATTCCAGTCTTAGAATTTTTCAAATGTTTGAAAGTCGAACAATAAAATTTGGGTCTTTAATATTATAATGGTTTTTTCGGGTTTTTATTTTTTTTAAACTTTTACTCCTGATTAACATCTGACCCCGATGAGTGAGATAACCAATGACTAGACACTCTAAATCAACATTTCTTTACAAACTTTTTTTATACTTTTATCATATTGTAATCAAAAACATTAGACACACTCGTAGATAAATACTCCTTCTGCACTTTTTCACCCGATAAGAGTTTTTGTTTAACAATTGCTATTTGTGAATAAGAAAAAAGATCACAATTTTTAGGGGTGTTACCTGGGCTGACCAAAACAATTAACTCAGGTGTCTGATTTATTTGAATGTTACAATGTGTTTCGGTTGTGGTTATTTTAAATTGTAGTTTTATTAAAATAAAAATGGGTTTTTATGACTGGAGCATGTATTTGAATTTGGGTGTCTCTGGCTTGAATGCTTGTTTCTTCTGGTATCGTGAATCTGTCGTCCGTTTATTTATATATGATGCTATAACGTTGATGATGCCAAATATTTGTGAATATTGTATAGGTACTTGAAGTGAGCAATAAATAACTAAGAATAAAAGCCGTCATTATAAATTATAATATATTAATATCGAACAAGTCGTATAGTAATGACCATCGAATAGTTTAATAATGAGTTATCAATCGCAGAACAAAATCATATTAAACTTAGTAGGAAAAAAATCTTGTTGCCTCCTGCACAGTGCACAATCGTCCATGCTATTAGAATATGAATTAGTATTTAGTAATGACTAAAAGTAATATACAGGTATATGTCTGTATAGTACCTAATAATTATAGTAATTAATAGAATATGTAGGTACCTATATAGTATATAGTAGGGCTGGTGGTATTTTCGGTATACCGATAAATACCGGTATTTAAGAAATACGGGTATCCGGTATTTTCGGTATTTCAGAATACCGGTATACCGTGATTCGGTAATTACCGTCATTACCGAAAATACCCTACCCCGGTAATTACCTAAAATACTAGCATATATATTCATAATGACATAATATAATATTGTAATTTTCGTTATCTGTTATCTAACATTATACTAAGATTATAAGAATGGATTGGACACGCCTATACTGGCTTCGCAAGACTAGGTTGCGGTATTTCACCGGGCAGTTTAAGGGTTTAAGTAGGCCTGTGCTAGGGGGAAATACGATTTCTAGCATTTGGGCTTGCTTCACTTTCCTGCATTACCCCCGCTACCAACCCACCCGTTTGTTACCAGAACAGTACAGAATTAGACGTGTATAAATTCTTTATCTCGATGCTCAGGAAAAAAAACTGCTATTTTTAGAATTCCCATTTGACGATGTGGTAATATTGTTTTGATTATTATTAAATGGTCAATATCGTATTTTTCTAGAAACTACCCCTCCCATTTTCACCATATCCCAAAATATTGGGAGTCGTAAAGTCTTAAACAATAATAAATAATTACACATGATTTTTAGGTGTTAAAGGTAAATTTTCTTAGGTTGGAAACTTAGAAACACTTATAAATTTACCGAGATGCGGTATGTATACGGAATACTGTATTTTCGGTAATTACCTCACCTCGTTATTTTCGGTAATTACCGTATAACCGGTAATACCGTAAATACCGGTAGTAAACAAATACCGGATACCGGTATCAACATTTTGAATACCGCCAGCCCTAGTATATAGTACATCTGCAGTATATAACAGGTACTAATGGTACTATATATTTGTATACCCATAAGCGTGCGCAGAATTTCTGGCAGGGTAGTCATATACAATAAGTACATAAAACATTAACACACACACATATTACGTACCTATATATTATAATATTCATATTCACACCTAAGTTACAATAACTAATTTGGACAATGGCGTCCGCAGGATTTTTCAATGGGGGAGGCTTGAAAATTAGTTACAATTTTCTTTTTATTTTGTCCAGTCTAATAATTTCAGACGTTTATTTGAGGTATTTTAAAATGTTTGTAACTTTTCAACTTTTCTGGTAGAAAAAATGCTCTGATCATAAGCTTCGATGATGCCCGGTGTATGTTTTTGGAAGCAAATTGGATCTAGTTGGTACTATTAGGAGGTTGAAATTAAAAATGCTCAGTGCTTTTAAAAATAATTTGAGAAAAAAAAATGAAAATTTATTTAAATGTTTGGTTATACCGTCTTCACTTGGATTGTTTTAGAATAATTAAATTTTTTTTTTTTCTATAAATGTCAATAAAAATTATTTATTCGGTCAAAAAGCTTAAAAATGTAATACGTATGTTTTTTTATTATAGCTAAAATATTAACGATACATAGGCATCATGCTTATTTTTTATAAGCATTTAAAGTTCAAATTGTCAAAACCACAGTTAATTTGTAGTTCAAAACTTATTAAATATTAAATGTGTATAGCTAATGCTAGACAATTTAATACAAGGTCTTTCATACAAATAGTTCATACTTTTACCGAAAAATTACAGATAATTTATGAAAATTGGTATGTTACAAATACTATGTTTTTTCAAAAATGAATTCATTCTGGTAAGACATATTTGAAATTTACGTCTTGCTTACTATAGTTGACAGTTTAACTAAATTAATATTTTTTTGAAAAAGTAATAATAATACGGGTAATGGGGGGGGGGCTTTAGCCCTTAAGCCCCCCCCCCCCCTGCGGACGCCACTGAATTTGGATGGGGTAACCTCATTTAACTACATTTACCATGGTAAAAAAGTATTTTATGATTGACTATCAATTATCATAATAATAATAATATTGATTATTGAGGGGGCCGAGGGGAGTTCACAGAGTAGTCAAGTGCCTACCATGACTACCCCGTGCGCACGCTTATGTGTATACCTAATTATATTATGGATGATCTTTATAAATTATTCGTCCAAAGATAATCTTATATTATGTTATTTACTAACGGACACCATTTCAATTTATTTTAAGTGTGCCAAATTTAAGGCGGGCCACTTCCGAAAATATTTAACACCATCAAGCAACAAGTCCTTATGTTGGTATGTAGTTACTATGTACTAGATAGGTAATAGTCAATAGGTCCCCGTACTAAATTATATAATATATTGATCTATTGAAATAATAATCATCTTGGACGTTTATAATTTAGGTATGTGAATATTATTGATGTACTTACGCTTTGGTTAAACACTGAAAAATATGTGACCATATCGATGGCGTAGCGCACAAGTGTGATAAGTGACATTTTTTTGAAAAATGAGTTAAGTGCATAATCAATTTAATCATACAATTCTGCACATTATGCCCAAACGTTGTAAGTGAATAGTTCATTATTTACTCCGATAGACGTCGTACAGTTCGTTAAATTTTTGAATTTGTTATGACATCTCAAACTTAAAAATCGTTCTCCTGAACAATTACGAAAATGTCACTTATCACACTTGTGCGCTACGCCATCGATATAAGCATAAGGAAATTTGAACGATATAAAATAATAGGTAGGTACCTACTTAATTATATGTTATATAAAAAACCTGCACCGTGTTTGATTTTTCAGAATAAAAAAATATAGGTATTTTCAGCGTTTGACAAAGTTACGATGAATTTTCAAATAAACCGGGTCCCGAATGTTTTGGTGGTTAGGTCTATTCTTCATGCACTGGTCGAATAATTATATAGGTACCTAGGTACCTAAACTATTAAATACTGATATTATATTACTTTGTGTTTTATTTTGTAGCGGCGGAGTTGTGGACACACAAACGTCGTCATCGGTTTGACAGTTCCAAACGAGGTTAAGTTTTAGAAGATTGTACATAGTAAAAATAATAATTACTATTATTATTGCTTGAGTCGTTACACCGGCGACACATCACATGTCGATCAAACAAGAATACAAGATAGGTACATACAGTGGATACCAGATGAAACAGTATTATATTATATGAAAAACGTGACATTTAAACACGCAATAGATATATATAAATACGTATAAATGTACTTTGTTTCTCCTTTGTCAAGTAATATGATGATCAATTTTCACTATAAAAGAGTTCTTTTATTAATTATTAAGAAACAAATATAACTAATAATAAACATACTATTTATAAAAGAAAATCGATTTTTCATAACTAATAACTTTGTACTTTCGAATAATACAAAATATAATAATAATTAATAACAGTAAAAATACATGTAATATCTACTTAATAGTTAATAGATGGTACCTACCAGTGCCGCAATTAGGATTCTTGGGACCCCGGACACATGCAATGTATGGGGCCCTGAGGTCTATGTATAATATAATATTTTTTATATTTTAGGTACCTATACAAAAATAAATAATGATGGTGATTTTATTTTTAAAAAAACAAAATTTTTACAAGCACTTAAAACACCGAAAATCGTTAACTTCGTAAAGCCAGTATATAAGTTCTATGGATTTATCATAGTAAATAATATATTTTATAATAATATCTATGGCTATCGTCAATTATTGTCGACATTCGTCGGCGACGATTAACAATTCTAATAATTTCAGTGAACAAAAAAATAATAAGCGATCAATATATACGGACAGTTTGTTAGCACAAATTCACACATTTCGTTATGGTCAGATTATTTTCATTAAATATTTCGATACTTTCAAGTTTCAGTTCTGAGCAAGATGATGATGTATGAATATAGCCGTTTTTTCGGCGACGGCGGCACTCTAGCTAGATTTCACCGGAAGAGTCGATGTTTACGCGTAAGTTTGTTTTCATATTATTGCTATTTTAGTATTTTACATTTACTTTAAGACTTAAATTAAATATTTATTGCCCCGGACAATCTGTTAACTGGGTGACGTAGAAGCATTTATAAGTTTAATCCTAAAAGCGCCATGTATAAAATATGCGAGACCGAACAGTCCAAAGTCCGTCTTCGTTTCACTACTCCAAGTTTAATAAGTGCCTTTTTGCATAGGTATACTATAAGCCGGGTATCACCTTAGGTTTTGCGTGAAGTATTTAAAACAATATAATATTATCAATCTTTATATTTTATAATTTATATACATAAATACATTATAAGCCTCTTGTATTTTATTAGCATACTTACAATTTTTTTAGTGTAGTTTATACCCTATATGGCTAGATATTAAATGTTTTGCAATTATATATTTTACTATAATTATTATTTTCCATTATCATATAATATAACAATACACTTTAAATTAAATTAGTTGTTATCAAGACAGACAGTCTTAAGACAAACTCTTTTCTGGATGTTATCAAAACGGATTATGCTTAAAAAAATTGTACCTACAGTTGTCGTAGCAGTCGTTGCTAGATCAACCCGTGGGACATTAAATAATTTTTTCGAAAAATATATGTAATATGTATGGCTCATACAATTAAGAATTTATAGTTAATAGAAATGCGGATGTTTATACTTCATAGATATTTTTTTATTGAAATCTTGTAAATAATTGAATTAAACAATCGGGTACAAATCACTAGTATCAACTTTATTATATTACGTGTAAAATCACCGGAACGAAGTGTAGACTGCAGATTATTAAGCATTAGTACAGCAGTAGGTTATAGTCATTTTTGCCCAAAAAATTACATTTAAAAGTGTCATAGTGTATTCGTGTATATAAATTATAATAATATACTCTATTTATAGTATATATTTGTGATGTCTATAAACTTGTGGACTAATTAGTTTGGTTAAATTTAGTATACGATAAATAACTGAAATAGAAAACAAGAATACATTGCAGACCACAAAGATTTCTGTAAAAGAACACACGGTTTATCAATAGACCGTGTATGTGTGTTGAGTGTAGAAGTTCTATGGATTTATCATATTAAATAATATATTTTATATTATCATCTATGGCAATCGCCAATCGTCGACATTCGTCTGCGACGATTAACAATTCTAATAATTTTAGTGAAAAAAAAAATAATAAGCCATCAATATATACAGATAGTTCGTTAAGCAGTATATATTATAATGTAAGTTTTAACATGAATTCGCACATTTCGTTATGTTCAGGTAATTTTCATGAAATATTTCGATAGTTTCAAGTTACAGTTCGGAACGAGATGAAGACGGATGAAGATAGCTGTTTTTTCGGTGACTTCACGTACTAGACGTTTGCATTGTTGATGCACTCTAGCTAGGTTTCACCGGAAGAGTCGATGTTTCAGCGTAAGTTTGTTTTCATATTATTTTGGGATTTTCGTTTACTTTTTAGGCATTTTAATAATTAAAAACATAATATAACGCAATGTTGTAGTAGAAGCTGGAAACTGTAGTGCCTATATTCTAATTTTTGAATTTTTTAAATTTTAATGTAACATTCATTATGCCTACACAAAACACTTTTCTACAAAAATTGAATTAAAAATAAACAATATGATCATTGATTACATACGGAGTACCTATAATATATTAAGCATGGAAAACGAAGGTCGAATTTGACTACCTACTTATCGTGTACACATCAAACACAACAAAGAAATAATGAAAAAAAAATTAAAAATTAAATACACATCATAGTAAAATCAAAATATTCATCGTTCCACTCAGAATCTAAAATACAAATTATAGGTCCCCGATACAATTAAAATTTTCATAATATTGAATAATAATTAATAATTTTGTGATCAGCAGTATTCGTAGAAAATGTTAGATTTGAAATTTTAGAATCTAGTTGGTATATAGCCGATACTGTAAATTTGATGAATTAACTGAGTATACCTTTATGTTACCTAAAATCCAGTAATCACATTTTTATTTAATGATTTATAAAATACAATACGCTTTTATAAAAATATGCTTGTACTTCTGCAGATATCTATTCACCATATTAATAAATAATTAAATTAATAAACGAAAATAAAAATTCAAATAATATATCATATTTGATACCTATTATTATTATTATAATTCAAATTCAAAATTATAAACTATTTTGATTTTTGTCATACAAAATTTCAACGAACAAATATTGTTCCTTAACATGGAACTTTTTGATATAAAAAGTTGCATTACATGATATCCGTGGATTCATCATATGACGTACCTAGTATAATATCTATCATTATTCATTTATATTCCATGGCAAATCTCAAATTCATTGCAGCAGACACAATCGTCATTAAAAATTCCAAAATTTCAACAAGCAAAGCAGATATGAGCAAAAAACTTACTGCGTTCCTTATAATTTTAATTTTCAAAAATCACAATATTTTAAGTTTTGTATTCTCTGGAGCGTTTCATCATCGGCGTCACACACGTCACGGATTTCGCCGAAAGAGTCGATAATTAAACTATTAAAGTAAGTTTTTTTTCATATTCTTTTGGGGCTTAATTTTACTTTCATTTTTTCTAAAATATATGGTAAAAAATAAATCATATTTCGCTATAAAAAATAATAAAACATAAAGTATTTTAAATTTGAGTGGAATAATTTTTTATGATCATAACCACATTGGCTACAGATTATTAAGCATTAGTAAAGCAGTAGTTTATAGTAATTTTTGCCCAAAAAATTACATTTAAAAGTGTCATCGTGTATTCGTGTATATAAATTATAATAATATACTCTGAGGGCCGTTCTTACAATGTCCGGTAAAGTGTCGGTTAACGCTAACCGACTAATAACAGATTTTATTACCTGCAGGATTATACGGGTTATGTGTAGGTTAAATTTAACCGGACATTGTAAGAACGGCCTTAAAAGTTTTATAAATCCACGAACACCTACTATTTTTAAATTACAACAAAATAACTAAAATCGTTATTCTTTGTTTTCATAAGTAATTTCGTCCAAATTTGAAATTATAATGTCTGTGAAAATTAACTGTGTTTTTAATAAATTATTTAGTTTTATTTTGTTAGAGTAGGTGAACACTCACTATGAACTATTTTTGAGAATTCTTGTTTTACATTTTCAATCGTTACCAATAAAAGTTGAACATTTTATAAATTTTACTACTAAATAGTAATTTGTAAACTATCAATTTGATAAATTTTGTTAAAAATTGAACTTTAATTTCTTAAAAAAATGGATCTTATATCTTTATTGTTTCTCAATTGCTATTATAACTACTCATGAATAAACTCTTATTACATTTTCTTATTAGGTAAAGATAAAAAAATAAGAAATTTTTGTATGAATATCTGACTACAAAATATTTTGAAAATTGAAAGATTATGATGAATTTTGTAGAAATTTGAATTTTAAATGCCCGTAAATAAAAACGTGCCTATATATTTCTAATATTTTTTAACTGCTATTATATCAACGTACGATTAACTTTGTATTATTTTAAGCTTTTTGACCCAAAGAATAAAATTCATAGAATACAGAACTAAAAACATTTCATAATTCAAATGTCTATAAATCACTGAAAACGAGTCGAAATATTTTGAACATTATATAATATATTATGATAGTTTAAACATTTGATGGACATTTTAAATACCGACAGTTAATATAGTTGTTGAATAACAACAAAATAAGAAAATCGTTATACGAGAATCATATACAAATCATTGTAAAATCAAAATATTCATTTCTCCAGTAATCCACTCTAAAATACAAGCTAACACACAAGCCCGGATTAAGGGGGGGGCAAGGGTGGCACGATAACGGGGCCCATTGATTTTGGGGGTCCATCTTTTATCCCCAAAATATATTTTTTTAACGCTTCCAAATTGGAAGTTCCAATACATTTAAAAAATATATATATATTGAAGTAGGTATAGGTATAGGTAGTAGATAAATTATTATTACTTAATAAATAATAATTATAAAATAAAATAAAATGGTTCTCAATTTTATATCATGAAAAATTACTATAAATAATGAACTGTGTTGGTAAACACAATTTTCATTATGTTTTTTTTCTGAGTATTTTCGATTACTGATTTAACTATTAACTACCTGTAGTTATAAGAAAAAAATATTTAGCTCTTTTAAATTAGGTACCTATTTCAGTTAAAAGTATTAACGCATATTATACTAAACTTTCGAGGACCATAGTTAATAAGTAATATATTACATATTTCCATATAATATATATATAATGTATTTTAATTTTTATTAAATTGTTGTAAAAAAAGGCTAAAAGGCTGAAATCTAAATTATAATTTGTTTATTTTATTATAATGGTTGACTTTTTATTAGGAATAAATGGAAGTGTTAATTTTAAAATAAAAGTGTTCTCTAAATTAGTGGAAGCATAAATGCAATAAGGGGAAAATATACATTTTGGGTTATCAATTATCACTTTTAAATGGCTTGAAACCGATTGAAAAAAATTTCTGTTTTGGTTTCGATTTATACACTGGTTTCTAATTTATTCGGTTTTGGTTTTGATTTTGTCATCGGTTTCAGTTTTTAAACGGTTTATACCGGTTTCTAAAATCGGTTTCAATACCTGGACTATTTACGTTCATTCTTAGTTTATTAATTTTTTTGAATCGCTGGATCGAGCGTCCGATCGCTCGTGTAAAGTAAACTATCAAAAATGTCAAGATACAAAGATTTTCAAAAAAAAAATACCGTTTTTTAAATTATATTTTCGGTTTTTAATTATTATACAGGTATGCAAATTTTGTCGAGTCGGTATTGAATTTAATACCGGTTAAAGTAAATTTTAAATTAAAGGTGGATTAAAAGTTTTTTGTGATAATGAATAAAAGGAAACTGAGAAAAAAAAGGGGCGCCAAAATCGTAAATACGCCACTGGTACTATGACGTAAGATTCACTCTGTATATTTTTTGCATAGTAAAAAATTATACAATAATATAAAGTCGTTAATATGTAATAATACAATTATTTTGAAGTTAAAGTTGAAAGGGGGCCCACTAAGTGTATGGTGTCTCGGGGCCCAATTGATCTTTAATCTGGGCTTGCTAACACATAATAGTTAGGTAGGTGTAATACAGATTAAACATTATACATATAAAATATAATATCTGTAACGCTTAGGTCATAAGAATATTGTTGAATATTTTACTGCAGGCTGCGTGTTTTTTCAGAAATGGTATTTAATTCGTCAGTGAAGATTTGTCAACTGGGAATAATATATCATAAGCAGACTGAAATGTGTGAACGTTGTAGTATTTCGAAGACTAAGTTTTATAGCAGATTTTGATTCGGACACGAGGTATGTATTTTCTTATTTTTCAGTAGGTTTCTTTTTATTATAGTTAATCGATCAGGGTTGTATTGCCCGAAACTTTTCAATTATTTGTATTGTTACCTACTATACTAATATTGTGATTAAAGAGATTTATTTAACTATTATGCTGTAATAATCTTGGTGCTTGGTACCTAAAATCGTAGTACTAATAGTAGATAAGTGGCTACCAAGTTATTATAGATGCAGGTCGCAGACACTTTATTTGATGTTGAAGTCGAGGATGATGAATAAATAAAAGACAGATGTTATTTATTGTGAATTTTATTTAACGTTCGATAATTTTCTAAGTCCAAATAATGTTGTACAAAGTGGCGTGAAGGTGCTTGCTCTAGTGGATGGTAGTACACGTCTGAAAACAGGCCGTTTCGGGCTCCCTTTTATATGAAGTTCCCCGTACCCCTTGCCTATAGATACTGTATCTCGGCTCACGGATGTGATCTGTGTGACCATCGTTCCAGCCCACGCATTTTATGACTTCCCAGTATTATTCTGCGTATTGGTAAAATGCTAATCTATGTTTCAGTTGAAATAATCATTCTACTGTTTTATATTTTTATATTGAATATCGTCGCGTACAGCGTTGTAATTAAAATAATCACTTTACTATTTTATATTTTATATTTGTACATTGTCGTATACAGGACTTCCTGAGTAATTATATTATCCAGTGAGCCTGTCTTCGTATGTTAAACAGTAGGAAATCCTATTTCCGATTCTAATATCCGATATATGCCGAATTACAGTATAGTATACTAATTATGTACCTGTGGAATTTGTTTTATTTGTTAAGTAGTAACTCGCTTACTACATCTCCCCCTTTAAAAGTTGATTTTTATCGTCTAAAATGAGAAAAATTAACTCAAACTTCCTCCATTAGTTCAAGCACTTTCCTATGGTTACAAATTTTTACATATATCAATTATTTCATTACATTCAATTATTACATGTTTACATGTTATGTTTTTCATTAAATACATCATTATAATTATATGGTACATTCCACCATATTAATTATTATTGACAAAATACAGATTATAAGTCACAATATTACAGTATATATTTTGCTTATTATCTAGGTTAGTATCTTATGTGATTAACAATATATTCTTTTTTGTGTTTTTGTTTTACAACAATAATCTTATTTTAGTGTTAATATAATATGTGTAATAATCTCTTTAATATAACATAAATTCTTAAAATCTATTACAATATATTTTTTTTTTTTTGCAATATATATATAAGATAAAATAGTGGTGTGTACTATATTTGATTTTGCCATTACCATGTTAATTATATTTTAAATAAATTAGATTAATATATTTCTTATTCCATCACCATGTTAATTATGTCCAATATATGCTAATATGTTCCTTTAAGTATTTGTATATTATTTTATAAAAATTTTAATCCTAAAATTCTTTTTTTTTTTCATTTTTTTTTTTTATTTTTTTTCTACGTTTACGTTTGCTACTATATATATATTTTCCAATAACCGTTATATTATTATATTTTATATCTAGTTAATATTACTATTCCTATACTGTATTTAGATTATATCTTTTTACTACAGGCCCAGATCAGCAATAAACTATTGTATTCAAGTTCTATTACATGATCAAGACTAGTATTAAATCGATTCTATTCTATTCTATTTTCGTAATGATTTTATCTTGCTAATTGAACCCGTGACGCAAGAGTGTGCCGCAAATCAAAGCATCTTCCCGCGACACTGGCTAAACTAACAAGATCTTGTCCTTGTAATTTCTTATTGAGATTTATTAAGGCCATTTGGTCTTTTGGTGATCCCGCTAAAAAAATCTGTTATACACACGATTTTCGAACCAACCACCAAACGATCAAATTCCAACATTTTCTTTAAGTTGTCAAACCGTTCAGTACATAATAGTGCACCATTTGTCAGTCTCCAATAATAATAGACAAAATATGCCCCTATTATTTACCGCCCGATTTCTAATCGTATATATTTTTTCCCGTTCTATTCTGAAATTAATTTATTTTAGATTACTATTTTTCATTAGTTCATTATTAGTATCTAGCGTTAATTTTTTTTTTTTTTTTTTTATTTACTTTAGTGTGTTAATTAAGCTATTTGTTATTTGCTATAATAAAAATTAAAATTCGTTAAAATTATATTTCACAACGTGGTTCTATGTACGTGGTATTGTCTATATTGGTTGGAATTGTTTTACCAAATTTTGATACCCATATTCCCTAACCATTTTGTTGAATATGCACTTTGTAAATCTCACATCGGTTTTTGGATCGTGAGCGTACGTTATTTTGTGTTTATGTGTACATATGCCGCTATGTGCTTCCGTTAAATTCAATAGCCTACCATTCTTTTGGATTCTACCTACGTTGAATTCGAAAATTCTTTCAGTTATCTTTCCCCTTAATTTTTCCAATATCATGTAGAAGTCCCCATCGAAATTTAAATCATAGCATCTAATATTTAGTATTTGTATATGTCCTAACCCTAATCTATTTAGGATATTCCTATCGTATGACCCCCCCAAACAATACCACTACATTTATCTTATTTCCATGCAAAATATAATTTCTTATGAACTCTGGTGTTAAGTTATTTAATTGAGAATTCAGACTTTTAGTAAGTTGCGCTAAGCAGGTCCTCTCCACTTCCTTTTTGTTGTGAAAAATCCGCCTTATTGATTTCTCTATTTCATCTATTTTTTTCATCTATTTCATATTTTCATCTTTTACTTAATTTGTGTACTATAAGTATTTCGTATCCTATACTATATCTATATATATTCTACTATGCTTTATAAATACATTTTATCCTATCCTATTATTACTTAATTATTTATAATTAAAATTTCGTCATGTGTTTATTCGACTTCTTCGTTATCCACATTATTGTCTTCGTAATATAGTTTCACATCGTTTTTGTGTACTGTCACTTTCTTGCGATTTCGTGATATAACTACATTTTCCGAATCTAGTACGTCTAGTACTTCGTATGGTCCCTTCCAAAGTGGACTTAATTTATTTCTTTGAGTATGATCTTTAAGTAAAATCATATCATTGATTTTTAACTCTTCCGTATTTGTTTTCTTATCATAATATCGTTTATTTACTTCTTTATTCTTTATTAATCTATTCCGTGCAATTTGGTGAGCTTCCTGGAACTTTTGTTTAACTCTTTGAGGGGTGAAAATTTCCTTTAGAAAAAAGACCCATGTGGGCAATATGTCTCTTTACCATAACATTTAGTACGTATATCAAAATATTGATAATGATAATAAATGTTGAAAAACGCGAGAAATGATATCAGACCAGCGGCAGTGATATTGTTTGATGCATGTATAAGATGATAATAAGGTGATTGGTATGCTGACCATCATCAAAAAAATATTAAAAATAATTTTAAAAGTGGTTAAAATAGTAACCACCGCACCTGAACGGTAAAAAAAAGTGGTTAGCATACTAACCACGGCCCCTCAAAGAGTTAAGATCGTATACGTAATCATCGTAATTGTACCTAGGTTCTGGTTTTGCTTTCAGTTTAACTGGTACCCAGTGGCGCCGAACACATATGGGAAGTGGGGTAAATACCCCAGAACATTTTTAGTTGATGGTGGGGGGGGGGTGGGTGGGTCATGAGTGACTGCTTTTATGTATAATAGGTAGGTAGGTGGGTGCCCTTAAACAAGGTTTACCCCAGTGGTTTAAAAAAGGTTCGGCGCCACTGCTGGTACCTATATTAATATTTTTGACATATAGGTAGTAACGCGTATGGTTGGTACCTCGTGGACGTATGTTCCGTAGAATTGTATACAAACATGGCGTAAGGTAAAAGCTCATCCCAATTGTCTAAACTTTTACTTACGTAGTGTCTTAAATATTCTGCCAATGTCTTATGTGAACGTTCTAGAGCCCCATTGGTCATCGGATGATAACCGGAAGTCTTAATCTTATTGATTTTTAACAATCTACATACGTCTTTGAAACAATTTGACATAAATTCGGTGCCCTGATCGCTCAAAATTTCATCCGGTATCCCGTGTATACAGACAAAATTTATTACGAATGCTTTCGCCACCACGTTAGCGGTGTGACAAGGTATTGCTACCCCCAGGCTGAACTTTGTTAAGTCGCATTGCATCGTGAGTATATAATTGTTACCTAACCCGGTTGTAATCAAAGGCCCTACAATGTCCAAAAATATTTTTTCAAATGGTTTCGTACTAGTTGTAGTAATTACCATTGGATATTGAATATGTTTGTTAGTATTTTTATTCATTTGACATGCTGTACAATTCTTTATATATTCTTTTACGTCCTGCTTTAAGTTCGGCCAGTTAAATTGTTTCTTCATTTTCTTTACGGTTTTGTTGACTCCTAGGTGTCCACCCAATACGGAATTATGTAATTGCTTGAAAATTACTAATTTTTCTTCCCCGCTAAATTCTAATTTGGTACAAATTAATATTTCTATATTTGTATTACGAAAAATGTATCTTATCATTGATCTGACTTTTGCCCAATCTAGTCCGTCTTGTCGTCCTAATTGGTTCATTGCTAATTTGGTTAATTTGTGTTTTTCGCAAAAATACTTAAGATTTAGTAAAGCAACGTGTAAATTTTGGTACGTGGCTAATTGTTTCTTTTTCGTTTTTGTTATTAAAAATATTATGTACCTATCTCCACTTTTGAATTTTACGACGTCACCTAAATCTTTATGAGATTTTAATTGTTTGTCCCTACCAAATCGCATTTTTAATTCGTAATTAATACCTGATCGAAAATTATAATATTTTTCGATTTCTGATACTATGTGGTACTCCGACGGACTGTTTATTAGTTCGCCGTGTACCTCCTTTACGTCCTTATTAGATATTAATGTTGTTTCGAATTTTTGCATAAAATTATCATAACTTTCGTCTTTAATTTCCGTAATATTATACATACGCGATAACGCGTCGACATTGGTGTTTAATTTGCCCATTTTGTATACTATTTCATATTCATATTCTTCCAATTGTAGTCTCCACCTTGCCAATCGGGATAATGGATCTTTTAAATTGAATAGCCATGACAAAGGCCTATGGTCCGTAAGAATTGTAAATTTTCTACCATATAAATACGGTCGAAATGTTTTTACGCCGAATATAATCGCCAAACATTCCAGTTCCGTTGCCGAATAATTACATTCCGCCCTATTTAAAGTTCAGCTAGAACTGTAAGCTATTGGTAAATCCGATCCTATTTTACCTTGAGATAATATTGCACCTAGCGTCTGTCGTAAGTATAAATTGTTTCGTAAAATCTGGATATTGTAGAATTGGTTCTGAACACAATATTTCCTTTAATTTATCGAAAGCTTTTTGACAATTTTCGTCCCAATTAAATTTTACGTCTTTTCTTAATAATTTCACTATTGGATTAGCAATAGCACTATAATTTTCTATGAATTTTCTATAATACCCACTAAGTCCTAAAAAACTTTTTATTTGTTTAACATTTTTAGGAACCGGAAAATCCTTTACAGCTTTAACTTTTGCTTGGTCCGGCTTTATTCCTTCGTCACTAATTATATGACCTAAAAATAAACATTCCCATTGTAAAAAACTACACTTGTCCGGTTCTATTTTTAGATTGTGTATACGTAATCTCTCGAATACGTCTATTAATTTTTCATTGTGGTCTTGCAAATTTTTAGCATACACTATTATGTCATCCAGGTATACTAAACACTTCATTCCTATTAACCCTGATAACACGTTTGTCATCATTTTTTGAAATGTCGCCGGAGCTGAACTTAGACCCATAACTAATCGTTTAAATTGATAATGCCCTTGTCCCGTTGAAAATGCCGTAAGTTCTTTTGATTCTTTAGCCAAAGGTACCTGAAAATATCCTGATTTCAAATCTATCAAACTGAACAGTTGACATTGTCCTAATTGATCTAATATCTCCGTTATGTTTGGTAATGGGTGAAACTCATTTAAGGTTACTTCATTAAGTGCCCTAAAATCGATAACTATTCTGAACTTTTGTTTCCCCGAGGCGTCTTCCTTCTTTTTGACTAATATTAATGGTGCGTTAAACGGACTCATTGATCTTTCTATGATTTCATCTTTCATCATTTGACCTATTTGTTTTTCTATCTCCGGTTGTTGTGAAAACGGTAAACGGTATGGTTTTTTATAAATCGGTTTCAAATCTTTAGGAACTTTTATTACGTGTTCTGCTGCCGTAGTACACGTAAGATTATCCCCTTCTAAATAGAAAATGTCCGCGTAATGTTCACATATTTTTACTATCGAATTATATTCGTGAACTTGAAGATGATCAGTACGTATCAACGCCCTGACCCGACGCGAGCGTTCAGTGTCAACTGTGTTTATACACCGTACGCTATCTGTCGAAACATCCGTGTCGTATGAAATATTACGCGCTTGACCTACATTTATTTCCTGCGTCATTTCAGATATATTTAATATGCTTATAGTAATTTTATTGTTTTTGACTGTATTGTAAATATTCGCGCAATATACGTCCGGTATTAATTCTTGTTTATTTATTAAAATATTTTTATTATTCATTTCTTTATCGGGTATATCGATTTGTACTATGGTTTCTGAGCGCGGTTTTAATGTAAAACAGATATCACTATCGCTTCCTGTTTTATTATTATTTATTGTTAGCGTGTTATTAGCGACGTCTATTACTGCATGATTATCTATTAGAAATGTATTACCAATAATCCCGTCTGCCAAAATTGGAAAATTATTGTTTACAACATAAAATTGTGTTTCGAATGCTTCATTATTAATTATTAATTCTATTTCTACTTTTCCTATTGTAGAAACTATTTTTTCATTGATGCCTTTCAAATAAATTTTTTCGTTTTCGTTAATTTCAGTGTTTCCTTTTAATGCATTAATTTTAATTATATTTAGGTCCACCCCAGTATCGACTAATAATTTAATTTGATTCTTATTAAAACTGGGTGATTTTAAGGTAATGTGGTTGTCTATTAATTGTGCTGTGATGTGGAAAATCCTGTGTGTGGGCCTTGAACTATTTCTTGGACCAATCTGACTCCCACTGGTGATGGTCCGTTGGCGTTTCCCGACGTGTTTCTTTCGTTTTTCTGTTTTGTATAACAATTTGAAATTTCATGACCTATCTTATTGCAGTAACTGCAATGTACACCCTGAATATTGTTATTGTCCCTACGAACATTATTGTTGTTGTTCGCATTACGCGCGCCGTTTACACGATTATTATTATACGTATTTTGTAACTGCGTTATTTGCATTACCACCATTTTGTCGTTTTTCATCGTTATTGACGTCTGCCTGTTTTCCATTACTAATTTGTTTTTGTAATTTATCCATTTCTACTTTTGATTCATATTCGAGCATCTCATCGATTGCCATTTTGAAACATTGTTCCAAAGTACTGGGATTTCGACTTTTCAGTACTGTATATAGGTGATGAGGTAACCCTGTCATAAATATGATCATTGCCTGTTTCTTTGTTTGTTTTTTCACTATATCTGCCTCGGCTTGAGATAGACCTATCGTACTTGCCGCGCAGAGTTTGTAATATAATTCTTCGATTCTACTAGCGAATTTTGCCACACTTTCTCCCTCGGCCATACGCGCCGTGTTTAAAGCTATCGATAGGGCCCTCTCCGATACTTTTTGTTCGAATGCCCCCTCTAATATTGTTTTTATTGCTCCCCATGTTTCTAAATTTCTATATTTCGTTACTTCTAACGCATTTCCCGTTAACTTAGAAGTAATTATTTTCAATAATATCGGTATTTCTGCTTCCGTTGTCTCCTTAACTGCGATTTCACAAATATTTATAAATTCGGCTACGTCCTTTTTGCCCGTGCAAATAGGTATCATAGCAATTGCTTTATCTAAATCCATTTTACTCATTTTTTTCTTAACTACTGATTCTAACTGCACGTGGATTACGCTTGAATCTGACCTAGTACCTAAACGTCCTACGGTTTGTTTTCGTGGCGTGGTACCTATTTGTTCAGTTAAACTATGTGTTCTTACTAATTTTTCCTTAACAGTTTTTTCAGCTTTAATTACTTGTTTCCTAGTTTGTTCTAAAAATTCTTTCTTTACAGCGTCTTTTAAAATTGCCGCCTTTATTTCCTTCCTAGATTTATAATTTTTCAACTTTTATTGAACTGTCCGTAGAACTAGTGTCAATATCTGAACTATCGGATTCTGACATATATTTATCTAGACATTACATATATATAATTTCCAATAAATTATATCTACTAAATTTATTAATTTCCTATCCGCGTAAGTAATTACCAACAGTATTTACTCTACATGTATATAATATTATTAATTTATAAACTAATAATACGTAACTACCGTCACCAAAATTAATAATACGTAAAAATTATTACTTATAAAATAACTATCATGCACAAATAATAAAAATAAATTACGTAAACGCGCGTCGTACGTTGAAATGGATGAGTACCTATCTAATAACACGTAAAACGTTCGACCGCCTATGCTACGCGTGTTAAATTTCGATACGGTGTTCCTCACCCGCTTCCCTCGCCCTGTTCCGCGATGTTTTATACGTACGCGCTCGTACTACGCTCGAATATTATAAAAAACAATGTCCGGTTAATTACGCCGCAATCCCTTTAATAATATTCGACTTCCTATCCCCTTATTTTTCTTTTTACTTATTTTCTCTAAATGCTTTAATTTTTTAATTTACGCGCTTTACCATTTAATTTTCTAAACACTAAAAATTAATTTTTTTTTCATTAATAATTATTCTATCAACTTATTCGTAGTAATGTTATACTAATTCTTATCCTAGGGCCCCTATAATTAATTCTTTTTTCCAAAACTTTTCAAAATTTGACGTAAATTACTTTAACAAGGTCATCTACTGCCTTTTAATTCAAAATCTATTTTCTTCAATATATATCAATTAACTTTTTTTTTCAACAATTATATTCTATATTTCAATTCAAAAATTCAATATTTCACTTTAATCAATTATTCCCATATATAATTCAAAAATGCTACGCGCGTGCATCAATTTCCTAGATCAGCATATCGCCGTCTACTTTTAATTTATTAGATCAGTCTCCGCTGTCTATCATAAAATACCATAAAAATTCTTAGATCAGTCCCCGCTGTCTATCATAAAATACCATAATACCTAGGTTAGTCCCTGCTGCCTATCACAAAAAAATCTTAGATCGGTCCTTGCCGTCTATTTATCATAAAAAACCTAGATCAGTCTACAGCTATCTATCATAAAATACGTATATAGTTCTTCCCATGCTTGTTTCCTATTTTTTTTTTCTTTATTTATTTTTATTCGAATATTTTCCTATTATTTTACACCACCACCAAGTATAAAATAAACGCTGATTTATATGAATCAACGTGAGACGTGCACTTCAAGCTATACAATTTTAATTTAATTATCTATCTTCACTTAATTAATATACTCACAACAACGCTGTTGCCACTGCTGTGTTCATTTTCCCTTGATTGTCTGCTGGCCCGTCTTGAATTGTTCGTTGATTCCGGAGTCGCCTTGGTTGATCAGACCTTAACTGTACCTCCGTGGAGCTGCTGACGTGGTGTAGCCGCTGCGTCGGGACTGGATCTCCGAAGTTGAATGTAGCCGCCTTGACTGCTGGACTCGCCTTTGAAGTTGAAATCCGCTGCCTTGACTGCTCGACTCGCCTTTGGAAATTTAATTCCGCCGCTTTGACTGCTCGCCTCGTCTATGACTCCTTGAACCTTCTTTGTTCGACTGCGCCAGTGTAATAATCTTGGTGCTTGGTACCTACTATCGTAGTACTAATAGTAGATAAGTGGCTACCAAGTTATTATAGATGCAGGTCGCAGACACTTTATTTGATGTTGAAGTCGTGGATGATGAATAAATAAAAGACAGATGTTATTTATTGTGAATTTTATTTAACGTTCGATAATTTTCTAAGTCCAAATAATGTTGTACAGAGTGGCGTGAAGGTGCTTGCACTAGTGGATGGTAGTACACGTCTGAAAACAGGCCGTTTCGGGCTCCCTTTTATATGAAGTTCCCCGTACCCCTTGCCTATAGATACTGTATCTCGGCTCACGGATGTGATCTGTGTGACCATCGTTCCAGCCCACGCATTTTATGACTTCCCAGTATTATTCTGCGTATTGGTAAAATGCTAATCTATGTTTCAGTTGAAATAATCATTCTACTGTTTTATATTTTTATATTTAATATCGTCGCGTACAGCGTTGTAATTAAAATAATCATAATTAATCAAAATTACTATTTTATATTTTATATTTGTACATTGTCGTATACAGGACTTCCTGAGTAATTATATTATCCAGTGAGCCTGTCTTCGTATGTTAAACAGTAGGAAATCCTATTTCCGATTCTAATATCCGATATATGCCGAATTACAGTATAGTATACTAATTATGTACCTGTGGAATTTGTTTTATTTGTTAAGTAGTAACTCGCTTACTACAACGCATTAGTACAACAGTAGGTTAAAGCAATTTTTGCCCAAACAATTACATTTGAAAGTGTCATCGTGTAGGTATATAAATTATAATGATATACTCTAAGAGTTTCATAAATCCACGAATATCTACAATTTTTAAATTGCAACAAAATATCTAAAATCGCTATTCTTTGTTTTAATAAGTAATTTCTTCAAAATTTGAATTTATAATGTCTGTACAATTTAACTGTGTTTTTCATTGATTATTTAGTTTTTTGGATACAGTTTGAACTATTTATGAGAATTATTGTTTTAAATTTTCAATCCTAAGCAATGAAAGTTGAACATTTTATTCATTTTTATTTACAAAATAGTAATTTGTAAATTATGAAATTGATATATTTTGTTAAAAGTTTAATTACCTACTTATAAAAAAAATCGTGTCGATGGATCTTTATTGATTCTCAACTGCTATTATAAATACTTACGAGGAAGCTTTTATTACATTTTCATATTATAGGTAAACAAAGAAGTTTTTGTTTGAATATCTTACAACAAAATATTTTGCAAATAATCAAGATTGTGATAAATTTTGTAGAAATGCCTCCGAAAATAAAACTTGCTTATGTGTTTCTTGTATTTCTAATATTTTATCACTTCTATTATATCAACTCACGAGGAACTTTTATTTGGATATTTTAAATATCGACGGTTAATAGTTGTTGAATAACAACAAAATAAGAAAATGGTTTTGCGAGAATCATATACACATCATTGTAAAATCAAAACATTCATTGCTCCCGTAGTCCGCTCTAATAAACAAACTAACACGTCATAATAGTTAAGTAGGTATAATACAGATTAAAAATTATACATATAAAATATGATAGGTATCCGTAACGCTTAGGTCATAAGAATATTGTTGAACATTTTACTGCAGGCTGCGTGTTTTTTCAGAAATGGTCTTTAACTCGTCAGTGAAGATTTGTCAACTGGGAATAATGTATATCATAAGCAGACTGAAATGTGTGACGTTGCAGAATTTCGAAGACTAAGTTTTATAGCAGATTTTGATTCGGACAGGGGGTATGTATTTTCTTATTATTCAGTAGGTTTCTTTTTATTACAGTTAATCGATCAGGGGATGTACTGACCGAAACTTTTCAATTATTTGTATTTTATTTTATTCATTTATATTTATATATATTTACGGGCAAAGCCCTTTACAACAATAATTTAACACAGGACAATACAAATTTAGATACTATATAAGTTTAAACATGATAATAATTCAATAATAGTAATAATAATAATAATAGGTAATATAAATTAGTAATAGTAAAGTAGAACGAAAAAAAAAAAAAAATTAAAATATATTATAGTAAATGGTACTCTCATTGACCTGCCGCATCATGCGATCAATAGGATTATTTTTGCCATAATTTGTAGTGTGCGTAGAAACTAAGAATGGGATATGTATTGTAACTATTCTGGTATAACACTATTCTGGCTATCAATAGTGTGAAAAAAAATAGGAAATTGGTCAGGTATGATATTTATAATACAATTTTTTTTAAGCATTTAAATCTAGTTTCATTTCTTGTATAGATTTGAATATTGATAAAATACAGGTGCCCTGCCCTCTGTATTGTAATTCTTTAATGAGCTAGTTAATCGTTATATACTGTTTTATCTGTTTATGAATCTGAATATTGTAGTTTGAACTCATTAATCTGTGGTCCTAGAGTTGAATTTTTTGTAAATTTCTTTATTGTTTTCTAAAATGCATATGCTTAGGGCGCCAATACTCCCCTTCAATTTTTTTTTTTAGTAATTTTACTGTAGTTGAGTTTATTTTACAGACTTGCATATTGATAACCAGCAGGTACCCTCTGTATTATCATTCTTTAATGAGCTAATCATTGTCAATTATTTTTTCTGTTAATGAATCTGAAGATTGTAGTATGAAATCATTAATCTGTGTTTAAACTGTATAATTTTTTTTAAATTTCTTTTTTGTTTTTTAAAATGCATATGCCGCGGGTGCCAATACTCCCCTTCAATTTATTTTTAGCATTTAAATCTAGTTTCATTTCCTGTATAGACTTAATTATTGATAAAATAAGGTGCTATCTGTATTGAAATTCTATAACGAGCAAGGTAATCATTGTGAATTGTTTTTTCTGTTTATGAATCTGAAGGTTGTAGTTTGAACTCATTATTCTGTGTTCCTACAGTTGAATATTTTGTAAATTTCTTTATTGTTTATTTTTTCTTTATTTCTTTATCTTCAATTTTTTTTTTAGTAATTTTACTGTAGTTAAGTTTATTTTACAGACTTGCATATTGATAACCAGCAGGTGCCCTCTGTATTATCATACTTTAATGAGCTAATCATTGTCAATTGTTTTTTCTGTTTATGAGTCTGATGATTGTAGTTTGAACACATTAATCTGTGTTCCTACTGTTTAATTTTTTTTTAAATTTCTTTTTTGTTTTTCTAAAATGCATTTGCCTACGGGCGCCAACACTCCCCTTCAATTTTTTTTTAGCATTAAAATCTAGTTTCATTTCTTGTATAGACTTGATTATTGATAAAATACAGAAATAAGATAAAATGCATTTTTTTGCGGGCGCCAACACTCCTCTTCAATTGTTGTTTTAGTTATTTAACTGTAGTTGAGTTTCTTTTACAGACTTGCATATTGATTACCAGCAGTTGCCCTCTGTATTATCATTCTAGAACGAGCTAGGTAATCATTTTAAACTGTTTTTTCTGTTTATGAATCTGAAGATTGTAGTTTGTACTCATTAATCTGTGTTCCTACTGTTTAATTTTTTGTAAATTTCTTTTTGGTTTTTCTAAAATGCATTTGCCTACGGGCGCCAACACTCCCCTTCAATTTTTTTTTAGCATTAAAATCTAGTTTCATTTCTTGTATAGACTTGATTATTGATAAAATACAGAAATAAGATAAAATGCATTTTTTTGCGGGCGCCAACACTCCTCTTCAATTGTTGTTTTAGTTATTTAACTGTAGTTGAGTTTCTTTTACAGACTTGCATATTGATAACCAGCAGGTGCCCTCAGTATTATCACTCTTTAATGAGCTAATCATTGTCAATTGTTTTTTCTGTAGAAGATTCTGTACATTTTAGTTTGAACTCTATTATGTGTGTTCCTACAGTATATTTTTTTTTTAATTTTTTTATTGTTTCTCTAAAATGCATTTGTTGGCGGGTGCCAACACTCCCCTTTAATTTTTTTTTTAGGAATTCGACCCTAGTTAAATTTGTTTGCATATACCTGAATATTAATAACCTTAAGTCAATTTATTTTCAATTTATTTTCAAAATTGTTTTATTTGTTGAATTTTTTTGTAGAGTATTTTTAAACTCTGATAACCATACCTTCTGTATTATAATTCTTTAATGAGCTAGTTAATCGTTATAAACTGTTTTTTCTGTTTATGAATCTGCAGATTGTAGTTTGAACTCATTAATCTGTGTTCCTACTGTTTAATTTTTTGTAAATTTCTTTTTGGTTTTTCTAAAATGCATTTGCCTGCGGGCGCCAACACTCCCCTTCAATTTTTTTTGAGGAATTTGACTCTAGTTGAATTTTTTGTATAGACTTGAATATTGTTAAGAAGCAAGTACCCTCTGTATCATCATTCTTTAATGAGCTAATCATTGACAATATTGTTTTTTCTGTTTTGGATTCTGGACATTTTAGTTTGAACTCTATTATGTCTGTTCCTACTGTTTAATTTTTTGTAAATTTCTTTTTGGTTTTTCTAAAATGCATTTGCCTGCGGGCGCCAACACTCCCCTTAAATTTTTTTTTAGTAATTTAACTGTAGTTGAGTTTCTTTTACAGACTTGCATATTGATAACCAGCAGGTGCCCTTTATATTATCATTCTTTAATGAACTTATCATCGTCAGTTGTTTTTCTGTTTATGAATCTGAAGATTGTAGTTTGAACTCATTGATATGTGTTCTGATTGTATAATTTTTTCTAAATTTTTTTTTGGTTTTCTAAAATGCATTTGCCTGCGGGTGCCAACACTCCCCTTCATATTTTTTTTGAGGAATTTGACTCTAGTAGAATTTTTTGGACAGACATGTTTATTGATTACCTTCAGGTTCCCTTTGTATTATCATTCTTTAATGAGCTAATCATCGTCATTTGTTTTTCTGTTTAAGATTCTGGACATTTAGTGTATGAACCCTTCAAAATGGCTTAATATCGTATAATTTTTTCTAAATTTTTTTTGGTTTTTTAAAATGATTCTGGACGTTTTAGTTTGAACCCTTCAAAATGCCTTAATATCGTAAAATTTATTCTTAATTTTTTTTTGGTTTCCTTAAATGAATTTGCCTGCGGGCGCCAACACTCCCCTTCAATTTTTTTTTTGGAATTTGACTCTAGTTGAATTTTTTGTATAGACTTGAATATTGTTAAAAAGCAAGTACCCTCTGTATCATCATTCTTTAATGAGCTAATTATTGGCAATATTGTTTTTTCTGTTTTGGATTCTGGACATTTTAGTTTGAACTCTTTAATGTGTTTTCCTACTGTATATTTTTTTAAAAATTTTTTTTTGATTTATAAAATACATTTGCCTGCGGGCGCCAACACCCCTTTAATTTTAGATTCTGAGCGGAGCGATGAATGTATTGGTTTTACAATGATGTATGTTTTTATATTTTTATTTATATTTGTTTTTATTTATATTTTTGTGTCTGTCATCACGTTTTAGGACAGTAAAAGTGCTTCGATTTTCTTCAATAGTACCTTTTCTGATAGGAAAGTGAATCTAGTTGGTACTTTGGGGGGTCAAAAGTAAACATTTCCCAGTAGTTTTCACAAGCGCCGGGAAAAACAACATAAAAATTAAATTGTTTAATACCATAGACATGTATATAATATGTCTTATACATAGATTGACATACCGTCTCCGCTCAGAATCGTTTTTCTTATACAATGATATTATATCATTGAATTCAAATTTAATACCATCCATTATACAATGACCCACTTGTAACCTACTGTACAGCAGAGCGACACCCACTTGCCCACCTTTTTTTTTTTGGAATTTGACTGTAGTTGAGTTTCTTTTACAGACTTGCATATTGATAACCTGCAGGTGCCCTGTGTATTGACATTCTTAAACGAGCTAGGTAATCATTGCGGATTATTTTTTCAGTTTATGAATCTGAAGATTGTAGTTTGAACTCATTGATATGTGTTCTGACCGTATAATTTTTTCTAATTTTTTTTTGGTTTCCTAAAATGCAATTGCCTGCGGGCGCCAACACTCCCCTTCAATTTTTTTTTTTGGAATTTGACTCTAGTTGAAATTTTTGCACAAACTTGTTTATTGATTACATGCAGGTGCCCTCTGCATTATCATTCTGAAATGAGCTAATCATTGGCAATATTGTTTTTTCTGTTTATGAATCTGAAGATTGTAGTTTGAACTCATTAATCTGTGTTCCTACTGTTTAATTTCTTCTAAATTTCTTTTTTGTTCCCTAAAATGCATTTTTTTGCGGGCGCCAACACTCCTCTTCAAATGTTGTTTAAGTTATTTAACTGTAGTTGAGTTTCTTTTACAGACTTGCATATTGTTAACCAGCAGGTGCCCTCTGTATTATCATACTTTAATGAGCTAATCATTGTAAATTGTTTTTTCTGTTTATGAATCTGAAGATTGTAGTCTGAACTCATTAATCTGTGTTCCTACTGTTTAATTTTTTGTAAATTTCTTTTTGGTTTTTCTAAAATGCATTTGCCTGCGGGCGCCAACACTCCCCTTAAATTTTTTTTTAGTTATTTAACTGTAGTTGAGTTTCTTTTACAGACTTGCATATTGATAACCAGCAGGTGCCCTCTGTATTATCACTCTTTAATGAGCTAATCATTGTCAATTGTTTTTTCTGTTTAAGATTCTGTACATTTTAGTTTGAACTCTATTATGTGTGTTCCTACAGTATATTTTTTTTTTAATTTTTTTATTGTTTCTCTAAAATGCATTTGTTGGCGGGTGCCAACACTCCCCTTTAATTTTTTTTTTAGGTATTCGACCCTAGTTAAATTTTTTTGCATATACTTGAATATTAATAACCATAAGTCAATTTATTTTCAATTTATTTTCAAAAGTGTTTTATTTGTTGAATTTTTTTGTAGAGTATTTTTAAACTCTGATAACCATACCTTCTGTATTATAATTCTTTAATGAGCTAGTTAATCGTTATAAACTGTTTTTTCTGTTTATGAATCTGAAGATTGTAGTTTAAACTCATTTATCTGTGTTCCTACAGTTAATTTTTTCTTAATTTCTTTTTTGTTTTCTAAAATGCATTTGCCTGCGGGCGCCAACACTCCGCTTCAATTTTTTTTAGAATTTTAAATCGAGTGTCATTTCTTCGATAGACTTGAATATTGATAGGCAGCAGGTGTCCTCTGTATTATCATAGTTAAATGAGCTAATCATTGTCAATTGTATTTTCTGTTTATGAATCTGAAGATTGTAGTTTGAACTCATTGATATGTGTTCTGATTGTATAATTTTTTCTAAATTTTTTTTTGGTTTTCTAAAATGCATTTGCCTGCGGGCGCCAACACTCCCCTTCATATTTTTTTTGAGGTATTTGACTCCAGTAGAATTTTTTGGACAGACATGTTTATTGATTACCTTCAGGTTCCCTTTGTATTATCATTCTTTAATGAACTTATCATCGTCAGTTGTTTTTCTGTTTATGAATCTGAAGATTGTAGTTTGAACTCATTGATATGTGTTCTGATTGTATAATTTTTTCTAAATTTTTTTTTTGGTTTTCTAAAATGCATTTGCTGCGGGCGCCAACACTCCCCTTCATATTTTTTTTGAGATATTTGACTCTAGTAGAATTTTTTGGACAGACATGTTTATTGATTACTTTCAGGTTCCCTTTGTATTATCATTCTTTAATGAGCTAATCATCGTCATTTGTTTTTCTGTTTAAGATTCTGGACATTTAGTGTATGAACCCTTAAAAATGGCTTAATATCGTATAATTTATTCTACATTTTTTTTGGTTTTTTAAAATGCAATTGCTTGCGATTCTGGACGTTTTAGTTTGAACCCTTAAAAATGCCTTAATATCGTAAAATTTATTCTTAATTTTTTTTTGGTTTTCTAAAATGCATTTGCCTGCGGGCGCCAACACTCTACTTCAATTTTTTTTTTATTAATTTGACACTAGTTGAATTTTTTGTATAGACTTGAATATTGTTAAAAAGCAGGTGCCCCCTGTATCATCGTTCTTTAATGAACTAATCATTGTCAGTTGTTATTTCTGTTTAAGATTCTGGACATTTTATTTTGAAATCTTTAAGTTTTTGCCTACTGAACAATTTTTTCTAAATTTTTTTTTTGATTTATAAAATGCATTCGCCTGCGGGCGCCAACACTCCCCTTTAATTTTTTTTTTAGGAAATCGACTTAAGTTGAATTTTGATAACGTGCAGGTGCCCTCTATATTGAAATTCTTTAATGAGTTAAATGATTGAACAGGTAAATTTCCAATCTATGTAGAACAGGTAATTGATGGAACAGGTAAATTTTAAATCTATGTAGAACAGGTAAATGATGGAACAGGTAAATTTTAAATCTATGTAGAACATATAAATTTTAAATCTATGTAGAACATATACATTTTATATTTATGTAGAACAGGTAAATTTTAAATCTATGTAGAACATATAAATTTTAAATCTATGTAGAACATATAAATTTTAAATCTATGTAGAACATATAAATTTTATATCTATGTAGACAGGTAAATTTTAAATCTATGTAGAACATGTAAATTTTAAATCTATGTAGAACATATAAATTTTAAATCTATGTAGAACATATAAATTTTATATCTATGTAGAACAGGTAAATTTTAAATCTATGTAGAACATATAAATTTTAAATCAATGTAGAACATATAAATTTTATATCTATGTAGAACATATAAATTTTAAATCTATGTAGAACATAAATTTTAAATCTATGTAGAACATATAAATTTTAATCTATTAGAACATAATAAATTTTAAATCTATGTAGAACATATAAATTTTATATCTATGTAGAACAGGTAAATTTTAAATCTATGTAGAACATATAAATTTTATATGTATGTAGAACAGGTAAATTTTAAATCTATGTAGAACATATAATTTTAAATCTATGTAGAACATATAATTTTATATCTATGTAGAACAGATGTAGAACATATAAATTTTAAATCTATGTAGAACATATAAATTTTAAATCTATGTAGAACAGGTAAATTTTAAATCTATGTAGAACATATAAATTTTAAATCTATGTAGAACATATAAATTTTAAATCTATGTAGAACATATAAATTTTATATCTATGTAGAACAGGTAAATTTTAAATCTATGTAGAACATATAAATTTTAAATCTATGTAGAACATATAAAATTTATATCTATGTAGAACAGGTAAATTTTAAATCTATGTAGAACATATAAATTTTATATCTATGTAGAACAGGTAAATTTTAAATCTATGTAGAACATATAAATTTTAAATCTATGTAGAACATATAAATTTTATATCTATGTAGAACAGGTAAATTTTAAATCTATGTAGAACATATAAATTTTAAATCTATGTAGTACAGGTAAATGATGGGACAGGTAAATTTTAAATCTATGTAGAACTTTTAAATTTTAAATCTATGTAGAACAGGTAATGTGGAACAGGTAAATTTCCAATCTATGTAGAACAGGTTAATGATGGAACAGGTAAATTTTAAATCTATGTAGAACATATAAATTTTATATCTATGTAGAACAGGTAAATTTTATATCTATGTAGAACAGGTAAATTTTAAATCTATGTAGAACATATAAATTTTAAATCTATGTAGAACATATACATTTTATATCTATGTAAAACAGGTAAATTTTAAATCTATGTAGAACATATAAATTTTAAATCTATGTAGAACATATAAATTTTATATCTATGTAGAACAGGTAAATTTTAAATCTATGTAGAACATATAAATTTTAAATCTATGTAGTACAGGTAAATGATGGAACAGGTAAATTTTAAATCTATGTAGAACAGGTAATGTGGAACAGGTAAATTTCCAATCTATGTAGAACAGGTTAATGATGGAACAGGTAAATTTTAAATCTATGTAGAACATATAAATTTTAAATCTATGTAGAACATATAAATTTTATATCTATGTAGAACAGGTAAATGATGGAACAGGTAAAAAAATTGAAGGGGAGTGTTGGCGCCCGCAGGCGAATGCATTTTAGAAAACCAAACAAAAATTTAGAAAAAATTATACAGTATGAAAACACATTAAAGAGTTCAAAATAAAATGTCCAGAATCTTGAACAGAAAAATCATTATTGCCAATCATTAGCTCATTAAAGAATGATGATACAGAGGGCACCTGCTGCCTATCAATATTCAAGTCTATCGAAGAAATGACACTCGATTTAAAATTCTAAAAAAAAATTGAAGGGGAGTGTTGGCGCCCGCAGGCAAATGCATTTTAGAAAACCAAAAAAAAATTTAGAAAAAATTATACAGTACGAAAACACATTAAAGAGTTCAAAATAAAATGTCCAGAATCTTGAACAGAAAAATCAATATTGCTAATCATTAGCTCATTAAAGAATGGTGATACAGGGGGCACCTGCTTTTTAACAATATTCTAGTCTATACAAAAAATTCAACTAGAGTCAAATTTCTAAAAAAAAGTTGAAGGGCACTCCCTTCAGTCAATCAGAACATATATCAATAAGTTCAAACTACAATCTTCAGATTCATAAACAGAAAGAACAACTGACAATGATTAGCTCATAAAAAAAATTTCAATACAGAGGGCACCTGCACGTTATCAAAATTCAACTAAAGTCGATTTCCTAAAAAAAAATTAAAGGGGAGTGTTGGCGCCCGCAGGCGAATGCATTTTATAAATAAAAAAAAAAAAATTAGAAAAAAATGTACAGTATGCAAAAACTTAAAGATTTCAAAATAAAATGTCCAGAATCTTAAACAGAAATAACAATTGACAATGATTACCTCATTAAAGAATGATGATACAGGGGGCACCTGCTTTTTAACAATATTCTAGTCTATACAAAAAATTCAACTAGAGTCAAATTCCTAAAAAAAAATTGAAGGAGAGTGTTGGCGCCCGCAGGCGAATGCATTTTAGAAAACCAAAAAAAAATTTAGAAAAATATTTACAGTACGAAAACACATTAAAGAGTTCAAAATAAAATGTCCAGAATCTTGAACAGAAAAATCAATATTGCCAATCATTAGCTCATAAAAGAATGATGATACAGGGGGCACCTGCTGCCTTTCAATATTCAAGTCTATCGAAGAAATGACACTCGATTTAAAATTCTAAAAAAAAATTGAAGGGGAGTGTTGGCGCCCGCAGGCAAATGCATTTTAGAAAACAAAAAAGAAATTAAGAAAAAATTAACAGTAGGAACACAGATTAATGAGTTTAAACTACAATCTTCAGACTCATAAACAGAAAAAACAGTTTATAACGATTAACTAGCTCATTAAAGAATTATAATACAGAAGGTATGGTTATCAGAGTTTAAAAATACTCTACAAAAAAATTCAACAAATAAAACAATTTTGAAAATATATTGACTTAAGGTTATTAATATTTAAGTATATGCAAAAAAATTTAACTAGGGTCGAATTCCTAAAAATATTAAAGGGGAGTGTTGGCACCCGCCAACAAATGCATTTTAGAGAAACAATAAAAAAATTTAAAAAAATATATACTGTAGGAACACACATAATAGAGTTCAAACTAAAATGTACAGAATCTTCAACAGAAAAATCAATATTGCCAATCATTAGCTCATTTAAGAATGATGATACAGGGGGCACCTGCTTTTTAACAATATTCAAGTCTATACAAAAAATTCAACTACAGTCAAATTCCTAAAAAAAAATTGAAGGGGATTGTTGGCGCCCGCAGGCAAATGCATTTTATAAATAAAAAAAAAAATTAGAAAAAATTGTACAGTAGGCTAAAACTTAAAGATTTCAAAATAAAATGTACAGAATCTTAAACAAAAATAACAATTGACAATGATTACCTCATTAAAGAATGATGATACAGGGGGCACCTGTTTTTTAACAATATTCTAGTCTATACAAAAAATTCAACTAGAGTCAAATTCCTAAAAAAAAAAGTTGAAGGGCACTCCCCTTCAGTCAATCAGAACATATATCAAAAAGTTCAAACTACAATCTTCAGATTCATAAACAGAAAAAACAACTGACAATGATTAGCTCATTAAAGAATTTCAATACACAGGGCACCTGCACGTTATCAAAATTTAACTAAAGTCGATTTCCTAAAAAAAAATTAAAGGGGAGTGTTGGCGCCCGCAGGCGAATGAATTTTATAAATCAAAAAAAAAAAATAGAAAAAATTGTACAGTAGGCAAAAACTTAAAGATTTCAAAATAAAATGTCCAGAATCTTTAACAGAAATAACAATTGACAATGATTACCTCATTAAAGAATGATGATACAGGGGGCACCTGCTTTTTAACAATATTCAAGTCTATACAAAAAAATAGATTCAAATTCCTAAAAAAAAATTGAAGGGGAGTGTTGGCGCCCGCAGGCGAATGAATTTTATAAATCAAAAAAAAAAAATAGAAAAAATTGTACAGTAGGCAAAAACTTAAAGATTTCAAAATAAAATGTCCAGAATCTTAAACAGAAAAAACAATATTGCCAATGATTAGCTCATTTCAGAATGATAATACAGAGGGCACCTTATTTTATCAATAATCAAGTGTATACAGGAAATGAAACTAGATTTCAATGCTAAAAAAAAAATTGAAGCGGAATGTTGGCGCCCGCAGGCAAATGCATTTTAGAAAACAATAAAGAAATTTACAAAAAATTAAACAGTATAAACACAGATTAATGAGTACAAACTACAATCTTCAGATTCATAAACAGGAAAAACAGTTTATAATGATTACCTAGCTCGTTCTAGAATGATAATACAGAGGGCAACTGCTGGTAATCAATATGCAAGTCTGTAAAAGAAACTCAACTACAGTTAAATAACTAAAACAACATTTGAAGAGGAGTGTTGTGCCCGCAAAAAATGCATTTTAGAGAACAAAAAAGAAACTTAGAAGAAATTAAACAGTAGGAACACACATAAACGAGTTAAAACTAAAGACTCCAGATTATTGAACAGAAAAAACAATTCACAATGATTACCTCGCTCGTTCTAGAATGTCAATATAGAAGCCACCTGTATTTTATCAATAATCTAGTCTATACAATAAATGAAACTAGATTTTAGAGCTAAAAAACAAAAATGAAGGGGAGTATTGGCGGCTGCGGCATATGCATTTTAGAAAACAAAAAAGAAATTTACAAAAAATTAAACAGTTTAAACACAGGTTAATGAGTTCAAACTACAATCTCCAGATTCTTGAACAGAAAAAACAATTCACAATGATTAAGTCGCTCGTTCTAGAATGTCAATACAGAGGGCACCTGTATTTTATCAATAATCAAGTCTATACAAGAAATGAAACTAGATTTTAATGCTAAAAAAAATTGAAGGGGAGTGTTGGCACCCGTATTCAAACAAAGAAAAACAAAAAAGAAATTTATAAAAAAATTAAACAGTTGGAACACAGATTAATGTGTTCAAACTACAACCTTCAGATTCATAAACAGAAAAAACAATAAAATTAATTAATCAAGTTCATTAATCAAGTTCAAAAGGATTCAATAGAAGATAGAATTTATATTACAGAATTACTTACACAGAGCAACTTAAGTGATTCAAGCCCTGAAACGAGTAATAGCGCTATAAATAGACCAAAAACAATTGATAACGACCTTTTAAATAATATATCCAAAAATTTATAAAATAACGCAAACAAATTAATAACTCAAGCAGATAAATTTGTAAACTCTGTTAGTAAATTATATCAAAACGATTTAGTACAAGCCCTTAGTAATAGTTACAATAGTTTAATAAACTTAGATCCTAACGAATCTACAAAAGTAGAACACATATACGAAGATATCATAAGTCCAATAAAAACTGATTTAGATTTAAATACCACCTTCTTTAGCAACTCAAAATTTGTAATAGAAAATACACCTGAAAAATTAAATAAAATAGAAAATCAAAATCCAAAACACAAAATGGAAAAAATGATAGTCAAACCAGATAGTTTTTCCGGACAAGGCGACATCAAAACATTCATCAGACAATACGAAAAAGTAGCACAGATCAACAATTGGGACGACAACGAAAAAATTAAGTTTTTATCAATATTTTTGAAAGAAACTGCTAACATATTTTTACAAAATTTGGAAAACAAAGGAGGAAACTGGTCATGGGAAAATCTAAAAAGCGAGTTCATAAACGAATTTCAACCCATAGGATACTCAATAATATTAAAAAACAAATTAGAAAATAGGAAACAGAACGACTTAGAGTCAATTTCTAGTTTTGTTACGGAAATAGAATACCTGTGTAGCCAAATACAAAAAGATATGAAAGAGGAAGATATTTGCGTGTACATACTAAAAGGTATTAGGGAACCTATATTACATGCAATCTCACTGCATGATAAGAGTACTTTGAAAAAATTGAAAGAAAATTTAAAAAAATATGAACTTATGCAATTTAGAATTAATTCAAGAAATTCAGGACTCAGCGAATACACAGAAATCTTAAATAAACAAGTAATTCAACTAAATAATGAAACTAAAGACAGCAATCAAGAAATAAAACGATTAAATACAAAATTAGAAGGAATAGACAGTTATCATAAAAATAAAATCGATCATCTGTGTACCAAAATCGATCAACTATGTACCGAAATGCATAATTTTAAAAAATACGACAAGACAGTCAATTTTGAAAATAGTTCACGCAAGAGAGACAAAGTCCATATCCAGGAAGAACAGATCACGAAGGCAGGAACAATTATAGGGAAAAAAGTCCTTATCCCGATAGGTTAGAGAAAGTAGTAGAGATAGATACAATAACAATAAATACAGAAATAACAGTAGAGAAATGAGCAATAATAGAGATAGGTCTGATTCAAGAAATAGGGAAAACTCCTACGACAGATCCAGAGATAGAAATAGTTATAAGAACAGAAATCGTGAAAATGAAATAAGTAGGGAAAACAGCAGAGAAAGAAATTCAAGATCCACGACGTCGGAAGGATTTAATGGAAGAGGAAAAATAACATGCTACAAATGCAATGGTAAAGGACACTATGCTAACGATTGCAATTTTTCAAAAAACGAATAGCTCCCGAGCTAAGAAAAGAATCGGAATATCTAACTCGGGGAACAAATAATACTAATACCAAAACCGACACCTCAAAATTTAACAAAGAGAAGCAGATTGAGAAAAATAATTATGTACATTTTGTAGAAAATTGGTACAAATCAACAAATTCAAATAAATTAATAACTAATGAAGTAAACAACGATGACGAAATATCTATAGAAAACATCGTAACAATAAGTAGTTTGAACCCATTAAATGAATTCCAAAAATTCCTACTCAGCAATAACGATAGAACCGATTTCCTATGCGATTACAGTAAACAGACCGTAAATATTTTTTCATTACCAAATGATATCGCAATCGGCCATTGTACAAGCCAATGCCTAACCATGTCGAAGGGGATCGCATTACAATTTAGAAATAAATTTAACAACGTTCAAAATTTAATAGACCAAGAAAAAATACCGACCGAAATTGCTTATTTGAAAAACGGAAGACAATGGATTCTATACCTCATAACAAAAAATAAATATTACGACAAATCACCATACACTAACATTTTTAGCACATTAACTAATACTAGGCAATTTTGTATAGAAAATAATATTACTACCTTAGCATTACCCACAATTTGCACTGGACAAGACAAAAAGGATTGGAACGTTATTTCTACCATGATTAAGTTTATTTTTCAAAACACGCAAATAAAAATTTTAATATGCCTACTGCCGAGCAACGACAATGAAAATAAATATTATAAAAACAATGATTCCCAAACTACTAATATTACGATAGGTAAATTATTAAAATAATAGGATTAAAATTAACATTTAAGCATAATTTTATAGCCAACGACGTGAATAAGCCGAGACAGTAATATAGTGTAAGGGTAGATTAGTATTTAATGTAGTAATAAGACATTTTTATGTAGAAATATCATTAAAAATGAGGGCATTTTTTTCAAAAAACAATGGGGACTGTCGTATATTGTAGACAGTCGTCAAAATATTATTACATATTAAATATTATTAATATTTTTACATACCCACTGAACCACGTATAGTGTTTAATATTATTACACATTAATAAAGAAGTGTTTATCGGAAATCAAGTCGTTGCAAATACGTGAGGTGCACAAACAACAATGAACTCTGTTGTAGCTTAATTGCCTATACAATGCGCCGCGTTACCTTAATTTTGTATTTAATTTTTTTTCAAATATTTTAAACTATATTATTATAATATTATAATTTATAATTTACCGGAAAAATGATCAAAATGGCAGAAATAAAAAACAGTAAAGCCTTAACCGTCTTGAGTGTGCTGAGTCTAAATCAGGTAAACACATTTTAGATAAAAAAAAAAATAATTAAAAAAATGTATACAGTAGGAACACACATTAAAGAGTTCAAACTAAAATGTTCAGATTCTTAAACAAAAAATACAATTTACAATGATTAGCTCATTTAACAATGATAATACAGAGGGCACCTGCTGGTTATCAATATGCAAGTCTGTAAAAGAAACTCAACTACACTTATATTACTAAAAAAAATTGAAGGGGAATATTGGCGCACGCGGTCATATGCATTTTAGAAAACAAAAAAAAAAATTTATAAAAATTATACAATGGTAACACGTCATATTAAAGAGTTCATATGCATTTTAGAAAACAAAAAAGAAATTAAAAAAAATTAAACAGTTTAAACACAGATTAATGAGCTCAAACTACAATCTTCAGATTCATAAACAGAAAAAACATTGACAATGATTAGCTCATTAAAGTATGATAATACAGAGGGCACTTTCTGGTTATCAATATGCAAGTCTGTAAAAGAAACTCAACTACAGTTAAATAACTAAAACAAAACTTGAAGAGGAGTGTTGGCGCCCGCAGGCAAATGCATTTTAGAAAAACCAAAAAGAAATTTAAAAAAAAATTAAACAGTAGGAACACAGATTAATGATTTCATACTACAATCTTCAGATTCATTAACAGAAAAAATAATTGACAATGATTAGCTCATTAAAGAATGATAATACAGAGGGTACCTGCTGGTTATCAATATGCAAGTCTGTAAAATAAACTCAACTACAGTAAAATTACTAAAAAAAAAAATTGAAGGGGAGTATTGGCGCCCTAAGCATATGCATTTTAGAAAACAATAAAGAAATTTACAAAAAATTCAACTCTAGGACCACAGATTAATGAGTTCAAACTACAATATTCAGATTCATAAACAGATAAAACAGTATATAACGATTAACTAGCTCATTAAAGAATTACAATACAGAGGGCAGGGCACCTGTATTTTATCAATATTCAAATCTATACAAGAAATGAAACTAGATTTAAATGCTTAAAAAAAATTGTATTATAAATATCATACCTGACCAATTTCCTAATTTTTTTCACACTATTGATAGCCAGAATAGTGTTATACCAGAATAGTTACAATACATATCCCATTCTTAGTTTCTACGCACACTACAAATTATGGCAAAAATAATCCTATTGATCGCATGATGCGGCAGGTCAATGAGAGTACCATTTACTATAATATATTTTAATTTTTTTTTTTTTTTCGTTCTACTTTACTATTACTAATTTATATTACCTATTATTATTATTATTACTATTATTGAATTATTATCATGTTTAAACTTATATAGTATCTAAATTTGTATTGTCCTGTGTTAAATTATTGTTGTAAAGGGCTTTGCCCGTAAATATATATAAATATAAATGAATAAAATAAAATACAAATAATTGAAAAGTTTCGGTCAATACATCCCCTGATCGATTAACTGTAATAAAAAGAAACCTACTGAATAATAAGAAAATACATACCCCCGTCCGAATCAAAATCTGCTATAAAACTTAGTCTTCGAAATTCTGCAACGTCACACATTTCAGTCTGCTTATGATATACATTATTCCCAGTTGACAAATCTTCACTGACGAGTTAAAGACCATTTCTGAAAAAACACGCAGCCTGCAGTAAAATGTTCAACAATATTCTTATGACCTAAGCGTTACGGATACCTATCATATTTTATATGTATAATTTTTAATCTGTATTATACCTACTTAACTATTATGACGTGTTAGTTTGTTTATTAGAGCGGACTACGGGAGCAATGAATGTTTTGATTTTACAATGATGTGTATATGATTCTCGCAAAACCATTTTCTTATTTTGTTGTTATTCAACAACTATTAACCGTCGATATTTAAAATATCCAAATAAAAGTTCCTCGTGAGTTGATATAATAGAAGTGATAAAATATTAGAAATACAAGAAACACATAAGCAAGTTTTATTTTCGGAGGCATTTCTACAAAATTTATCACAATCTTGATTATTTGCAAAATATTTTGTTGTAAGATATTCAAACAAAAACTTCTTTGTTTACCTATAATATGAAAATGTAATAAAAGCTTCCTCGTAAGTATTTATAATAGCAGTTGAGAATCAATAAAGATCCATCGACACGATTTTTTTTATAAGTAGGTAATTAAACTTTTAACAAAATATATCAATTTCATAATTTACAAATTACTATTTTGTAAATAAAAATGAATAAAATGTTCAACTTTCATTGCTTAGGATTGAAAATTTAAAACAATAATTCTCATAAATAGTTCAAACTGTATCCAAAAAACTAAATAATCAATGAAAAACACAGTTAAATTGTACAGACATTATAAATTCAAATTTTGAAGAAATTACTTATTAAAACAAAGAATAGCGATTTTAGATATTTTGTTGCAATTTAAAAATTGTAGATATTCGTGGATTTATGAAACTCTTAGAGTATATCATTATAATTTATATACCTACACGATGACACTTTCAAATGTAATTGTTTGGGCAAAAATTGCTTTAACCTACTGTTGTACTAATGCGTTGTAGTAAGCGAGTTACTACTTAACAAATAAAACAAATTCCACAGGTACATAATTAGTATACTATACTGTAATTCGGCATATATCGGATATTAGAATCGGAAATAGGATTTCCTACTGTTTAACATACGAAGACAGGCTCACTGGATAATATAATTACTCAGGAAGTCCTGTATACGACAATGTACAAATATAAAATATAAAATAGTAATTTTGATTAATTATGATTATTTTAATTACAACGCTGTACGCGACGATATTCAATATAAAAATATAAAACAGTAGAATGATTATTTCAACTGAAACATAGATTAGCATTTTACCAATACGCAGAATAATACTGGGAAGTCATAAAATGCGTGGGCTGGAACGATGGTCACACAGATCACATCCGTGAGCCGAGATACAGTATCTATAGGCAAGGGGTACGGGGAACTTCATATAAAAGGGAGCCCGAAACGGCCTGTTTTCAGACGTGTACTACCATCCACTAGTGCAAGCACCTTCACGCCACTCTGTACAACATTATTTGGACTTAGAAAATTATCGAACGTTAAATAAAATTCACAATAAATAACATCTGTCTTTTATTTATTCATCATCCACGACTTCAACATCAAATAAAGTGTCTGCGACCTGCATCTATAATAACTTGGTAGCCACTTATCTACTATTAGTACTACGATAGTAGGTACCAAGCACCAAGATTATTACAGCTTAATAGTAAAATAAATCTCTTTAATCACAATATTATTTATAACTGTCTTTGCTCAGAGTCGTTTTTCGTTTGTTCGTTTGTATTTTAATAATTTATAAATGAATTTATTATTATTAATAATTATATTAGTTTATTTTATTTCATCAATTTATTTAATTATATTTACTAATAAATAATATATTGATTAATAATTTTTGAAACATTGTACCTATTCGAGAAAATAAAAATTGATAGCCAGAATAATAGTGTTATACCAGTATAGTAGGTAACAATACAAATAATTGAAAAGTTTCGGGCAATACAACCCTGATCGATTAACTATAATAAAAAGAAACCTACTGAAAAATAAGAAAATACATACCACGTTTCCGAATCAAAATCTGCTATAAAACTTAGTCTTCGAAATACTACAACGTTCACACATTTCAGTCTGCTTATGATATATTATTCCCAGTTGACAAATCTTCACTTACGAATTAAATACCCTTTCTGAAAAAACACGCAGCCTGCAGTAAAATGTTCAACAATATTCTTATGACCCAAGCGTTACAGATATTATATTTTATATGTATAATGTTTAATTTGTATTATACCTACCTAACTATTATGTGTTAGTTTGTTTTTTAGAGCTGACTACGGGAGCAATGAATGTTTGATTTTACAATGATGTGTATATGAATCTCGTAAAATAATGTTCTTATTTTGTTGATATTCAACAACTAAGAGGTAGGTATTCGTGGATTTATGAAACTTTTAGAGTATATCATTATAATTTATATACCTACACGATGACACTTTCAAATGTAATTGTTTGGACAAAAATTACTTTAACCTACTGTTGTACTAATGCATAATAGTAAAATAAATTACTTTAATCACAATATTATTTATAACTGTCTTTGCTCAGAGTCGTTTTTCATTTGTTCGTTTGTATTTTAATAATTTATAAATGAATTTATTATTTTTAATAATTATATTAGTTTATTTTATTTCATCAATTTATTTAATACTATTTACTAATAAATATTATATTGATTAATAATTTTGGAAACATTGTATTCGAGAAAATAAAAAAAAAATGTGATTTTAATTAGTTTTGTAATGTACCCACCTATATGTAAAAAATAAATTAATATAAGAATAAATGTTGTATTATCAGTTAAAACATATATTTCTATAAATTAAACCAAAACATATGTCTTTTTCAAGTAAACAATTTTCATATTCACCTATTAATTACAATTATTCTACGACCGGGGAAACGACTGGAAAAACATTTTATAAAATATAAATATATGCGTCTACAATAACACATTTTTCGTGACATTAAATATTTATCTTAATTCTTAAAAGTAAATTTAAGCCCCAAAAGAATATGAAAACAAATTTACTTTAAACATCGATTCTTTCGGCGGAATCCGTGACGTGTGTTCACTGCGAGGCTGACGAGGAAAATCTCCATAATATACAGAACTCAAAATGTTGTGATTTATGAAAAATAAAATTATACGGAACGCAGTAAGTTTTTTGCTCATATCTGCTTTGCTTATTGAAATTTTGGAATTTTTAATGACGACTGTGTCTTCTGCAATGACTTTAAGATTTGCCATGGAATATAAATGATAGATATTATACTAGGTACGTCAATATGATGAATCCACGGATATCATATAGGTAACGCAACTTTTTATATCAAAGAGTTCCGTGTTAAGTAACAATATTTGTTCGTTGAAATTTTATATTATGACAAAAATCAAAATAGTTTATAATTTTGAATTTCAATTATAAAAAAATTAAATATGATATATTATTTTAATTATTATTTTCGTTTCTTAATTTAATTATTTACTAATATGGTGAATATATATCAGAAGTACAAGCATATTTTTATAAAAGCATAGGTAGTCCCTTCTTTCCACTTTCCTAAACAAAATTAATTTACCTTAGTCATACCAGCGTCATGTCATACTCTTACATCATTTCATTTTTTTTAAAAGCATAGGTAATATTGTATTTTAAAAATCATTAAATGAAAATGTGATTCCTGGATGTCAGAGTTAACATAAAGATGTACAGTGCCTAAGTACATCAAATTTACAGTCGGTACCTACCATAATACCAACTAGATTTGTAAAATTCCAAGTCTAACATTTTCTACGAATACTGCTGATCACAAAATTATTAATTATTATTTAATATTATGTTAATTTAATTGTATCGGGTACCTATGATTTATATTTTAGATTCTGATAGGAGTGATGAATATTTTCATTTTACTATGATGTATATTTAGTTTCTTATTTTTTTGTTATTGTTTCTATTTTGTGTTTGATGCGTACACGATAAGTAGGTAGGTAGTCAAAATAAACCTTCGTGTTCCATGCATAATATATTATAGGTACCTACTCTGTATGTAATCAATGATCATAGTTTTAAGTTTCTTTGTATTTAGTAAATAATAATATAGGAAATTGTATTTTCGAATAATAATTGTATGTTTGTATAGGTACTTTCACCATAATAGGGACCTAAAATTGTCATTTATTATTAAAACAACAAATTTTGTGAAAAATTCAATTTTGGAAGGTAAGCGTGTTTTGTGTAGGCATAATAAATGTTACATTAAAATTAAAAAAATTCTAAGAATTACATTAATTGGATTATAAATTAGAATATAGGTATCTACTACAGTTTCCAGCTTCTACCACAACATTACGTTATATTATGTTTTAAATTATTAAAATGCCTAAAAATAATAATGCTAAAAATAAAGTTATCCCAAAATAATATGAAAACAAACTTACGCTGAAACATCGACTCTTCCGGTGAAACCTAGCTAGAGTGCATCATCAACAATGTAAACGTCGAGTACGTGACGCCACCGAAGAAACAGCTACCTATCTTCATCTCGTTCCGAACTGTAACTTGAAATTATCGAAATATTTTATGAAAATTACCTGAACATAACGAATTGTGCTAATTCGTGTTAAGGGGCCTGCTCGCGATTTTTCAAATTTTCCGCAATTCTATAAAATTTGAAAATTAAATTTTATATTTTAGTTTCCACCTCAATTATAAGACTTTTCCACTAATCTACTACCCAATACCTATTTAGGGGGGGTTGATAGGGTGTATTATATCGGTCAAAACACAGTTTACAGGAAAAACTCTCACACCTCGTAGATTGGTCCGATTTTAGTAATTTTTTTTTTGTTAGATAGAGGAATATTTTTTACAGGGCGCATTGGACTTCGATTTTTGATTACGTCGCTAAAAACAAAAAATAATACAAAAACTAAAAAGTTGTAAAAATTGATTAAATTCAAACTTGTAACATAAGACTTAGAAAAATAATGTTGAAAATCCAAGTCCAATGCGCCCTGTAAGAAGTCTTCCTCTATCTAACAAAAAAAAAATTACGGAAATCGGACCAATCTACGAGGCGTGAGAGTTTTTCCTGTAAGGCATGTTTTTGAGCAAAAAAACAGGTCGCGTGCAGGCCCCTTAAAACTTACATTATAATATATACGGCTTAACGAACTATCTCTCTATATTGATGGCTTGTTATTTTTTTTTCACTATAATTATTAGAATTGTTAATCGTCGCGGACGAATTTCGACAATTGGCGATTGCCATAGATGATATAAAATATATTATTTAATATGATAGGTAAATCCATAGAACTTCTACACTCAGCACATAAACGGTCTATTGATAAATCGTGTGTTCTTTTACAGAAATGATTGTGGATATAAATATTTTTTACTTTATTTGTTACAGGTGAAAAAACTTATGTAGGTAACTTCTTCTATTTAACTTACCCTACCAATAATATCACTATATAAAATAATTAAAAGTGATAATTTGAAGACAATTTCTTATAACAATAGAATATTTTTTTAATTTAGTGTCTAAACCATATAGTTTAGCACCCAAGCAAATTTTTCAATTTTTTTTTTTGGAAACCTATGATTTGCAACCAATTATAAGATTTATGATGCAAAAATTAACTCACGGAAATCATAAGTTGCTATGCGATAGGCCTTACGAAGTTCACGATTTTCGGTGTTTTACGCACCCGTACAACGCTTAAAGTTTACCGAGCTTAAGTGGGTATAACAAATAATAATTTTTTTAACCTAGTTAAATCAACGTCTTCAGAATGATGGTGCAAAAATAATTCATGACAAGTTTTACATAACAAGTCGAGTGATGTTTTTAATTATACTTGTCCGAGTGAGCGCTGTGCTCACGTTGTGTGCAAGTGAATACGCCGGCTAGGTATATATGAGATAACCAAAAATTTCAATTAGCTATAACTTTAAAATAGACTTCCTTATCATTTTCAATTAAAAACTATTGATTTTCGACAATTAATTTTTGCAATATCTTTCTTAATTCGTTTTAGCTTCGTGGGTCTAGAATGAAAAGGTTCTAAATCGTTTTTATGAAATTGTCCAGGAGAGCAATTTTAAGGTTTGAGTTAAAATAACTTATTCCTTGAAATCATTTTGTTTAAATTAAAGTTCTAAGGCATGTAGCAACTTGTATAGTTTAATTCACATCATTATAATAATAATTTGCTGTATTGGTTGGTATTAAAATTAATAAAATACATATTATTATAAATTGATTCTACAATTAGGAACTTTGCAACCTAAAATAAAAAGAAATATATTCATCAATTAGAACTTTTTCATTCTTAACTGTTATTTGTATTATTGTTAGCTGAATATAGTTAGCTGAAGAGTTTTGATTTATAAATTCAGGCATAATTTGAATACAACTTTTTGTATTCTAATTGTTAAAATGTATTTAAAAAAAAATAATAATCCTTTAGAATTAAGTAGGTACTTATTCATATTTTGAATAATTCACTCAGTTACTAGTAAATGTTTTGAACTTAAGAAAAAATGCATTTGTGTGAACGGCTAAAATTGTGTATAAAGCATCGGACAAAGCATCAACATACATTTGTATTACATTTTAGTGTATGATTATGGTAGACAAATGTTGATTAAAGCGTAAATAACAAATTTAAAAAAATGGCATTTGGCTAAAGTTATATAGTTTTGACACTTTATTATAGTCTTTAAACTTATTTAGAGACATCTGTAAGACAATAAAAGGTTTTTTGAGTTAACTTTTAGTAAAGATCTAACAAATGACAATGGTGACCAATTATCTTTTACATGTTTCGTAATCTGTGAATATGCATTATCAACTTCTTGGATGCACGAGTGGCCTGGAACTGAAAACTTCATTGTAACAGATTTTGTTCTGGGATTTTTCAACATAAACCCAATAATGACATTATCTTATTCCAGTTTTGTGGCACACAGCTATCAGACCATGTAACAATGTTTAGTATACCCAAATTATTATCAACAATATCTTGTAATATGTTAATAAACACACTTGAAAGGTCATTTCCCGATCTACCAATAATTGTTTCATTCCAAATAGCACAATATATAGTATTGGAAGTAGACAAATGAGCTGTAAGGTTTTAAACATTTAATTTTTTTTTATAAAACGCTGGGCCGACATTTGTTTTTGGAAGTGTGATTACATTTTGTAATACAAAACAAACAACTACATTTTCTTGATCACATCTATTTTTGATATCAATATTTTTATGAAATTCTACATTTATACAATATACTTTACATGTATTACCAAAGTCTTAGTCTTTTAAAATTTTAGTCAGTTTTGATATTTGATCCCATCCAAAAAGAAACACAAGTATTGCACCATCATCTTTATTGTTACAAATGTAATATATGAGTTCTAAAATCAATTCGTAATCTGTATCTTCAGGCATTGGATTTTCCAACTAATTCAATATTGCAAAAGGATATTTTTTGAATCTCTTCATTTCACTACAAAAGATTTTGTTATTTGATTATTTGTTAACAATATGTACGTAAATATATCTTAATATATCTTTTACATGCATACTTACTATACATAAGGAATTACAAATTCACTGAAGGGATCACCAGGTTTAATTTTGCGAGATCTTTGTGTTGGTTTTTTAGGAAAATATTTAAACCTGTATTCAGCAGAAATAAATAACATTATTAGATATTAGCAATGATAAAAAAATTTAACAAACCTATTTAATGTATAAATGTCTTCAAGGAAAATTTCTTCAACTAGATATGTGAATCCCTGTATATTCAAAGACAGACAGTCATTGTAATACTTGGATAATGCTGCAGCATTTAATGTTGCACTCATTGATATAACTTTAATATGAGGTCTCTGGATTAACAGTACAAAAAAAAAAAATTAGTACAATTTAAATAAAATACCGTGCATAGCAATAAACATAATATGCATGTAATTACAACAGGTACGATGCTCTCGAGAATAGTTAGTGTAAAATCACTAATGGTGTCACGTTCATGTATTTCACCAATGATAATAAGTGAGTAATAATTTAAAGCTGAATCTTTTTGGATATGTTGAAGTAAAATACCAGTAGTACAAAATAATATAGATCCATATTCACGACCCAATTTTCTAAAATATAATACATTATTTTAGATATTAGTTTCTTGTATTTACTTAATATTATTATCATGTACCTTGAAGAATAAATCATTAATATATTTATATTCCCTAGTAGGTATTTCTCAACTTACTGTGAAAATTTAGTTAAAAATAAATGTAATATTAATAAACAATTCATATTAACCTATGCCAATAATTAAGGTGTACAACTTATTAGTTTGTACCTATATGCAATTTTAGATGTTCACACACTTCAATAGAACTTTATTTTGGGTCAGCATTTATTTGTATTTTATTTTTAAAACAAGTTATGAATATTTTAATATAGTAAGATATAATTATTTATTTATAAATTTATTTTAACTAAACGGGCTGAGCCCTTTCGATATACAAATTTATGTCCACGCACACAATTACATATTATACAGTGTGTGTCCTGTGAACAGGTGGGTATGTTAGTTAGTAAAATAGTACAGTAAAATAGCTTTAAAATAAAAACCTATTAACAATATTCTCACCTTTAAGTTTCATAACTCGCTCCAATATGGTATGTATATAATTATCTTCAAGAAAGTCAACGTCTGACATTTGACAACACATTGGCTTGACTTTCTAGTTCCTTGTATGTGGTATATCATATATTTCAGTTTTGAAAACCATAATAAGTATAATCCACTGTATGAACTAAAAATGATAAACCACTAAGTAACTTTTAGCTTTGGCAAACATTTAAAATAGGAACTTGAGTAATATACTTATATAAGTGTGTGTGAATTAGACATTATATTAAGTTTCTAAGGCTTTTCTGAGTGAATTAAAATCATCGACTGTAACGTCTCCAAATCCTTTATTTGTCTGTTTGTTTTCTTCAAACTCATCGTTGGAGAAATATAATTTTCTGAAAATATAAAGTTGTAAAAAATATCTGAATACCTACCTAATTAATATTAAAATATTTTACCTCTTAAATGATTTACTAGTCGTGCTCAGTGAGTGGTACCAGTGTTGCTGTAAATTATTAAAATTTATTTTATATTGTTTATTTTACTCCTCTAAACAGACATGCAGTTTGGATTATGTTTTGTGACAGCCTCTGGCCATACTAATATCTACTATATACTGAGCCTAGATGAATTTAAATGAATCAATTAAAGTCGGCGAACATTAAAATTTAAAATCATGGCTAAATAATTTAGCCATGATTAAAATGATATTATGTTGTTGTTATTCATTTGATAACAAATAACAATTATTACTATCTTAGTGATAAGCACGGTATTTATCATAGAGTATACTCTGTGGTATTTATAGACGTAATAAATTTGAATATTATTTTGTTTTAATGTTTTTGTTGATGGGATAATGTGATATTACTTATTACTTTAGTTATTACTTATTAGCGTAATAGCGTGGTTACTGGTTATTACTTCAGTTATTTAGACAGTCTGTAATTAAAAATATATTTACAACAATACTTCCAACTTCCACAGTCTTAGTCAAGTATGTAATGATCATATTTTATATTGATACATATTTCTATTAATCTAATATATCCAAGTCAATGTTACGTCGTTTGTTTTATTGTTGTTCAAGGATTATTGTTTTGGTTAATTGCTATGGAGGCCCGGCATAGAAGAAACCAGTCAGCGAAGTTGATCAATTTATCTAAAAAATATAATACATTAGGGTACTGTTTAAAGCAGTACAAGTAATTAACGAAAGGATTCATCTTCTTTGCCATTACGTCCCTATGGCATGCAGCCTGACTGAATAGAGTCAAACTCTAAAGTAATACAATGGTTGCATCATGTAAATAAACACAAGGTAGTATACCATCCACACACATTTTCTTGTTCGCAAAGGTGGGTACCATAAGCTATATTTCATAATATGTTTATAATTGTTTACTTATTATAGTATTTTATTATTATAATTTTATTTTTTTGTAGTTTTTTTTGAGGTACAACATGATGAAGAGCAAAAGAATGAGATTTCTAGCAGTGGTATAAGTGATGACAATTTTATTATGTAAAATAAAGGTGTTCAGAATAATTCTGATAATATATGAACGACAGATTTTATGAAGTAAGTAAGCAGTTTTTTTATCATATTATCTTATATAGTACAATGTTGTCATATATTCACTTGGGTGAAGGATGCAGATATATCTCCACCCATTGTATCTTTATTTTTTCAAGTATTAGGACCATTTCTTGTGATGGTTATACAATTTGTGTGTATTATAGAATTTATGCTTTGATTGTAGGTAAATAAATTATGAAATTGATTTAAGGTTAAACATCAAATTTCAATCAATACTGTTCTAGTTCATTATATTTCAAAAGATCGGCTCGCATCAAGGTAATAAAATTTCATATACCACTGCTTTACAGTACTCTGACTGGCTTTGTATTTCTTCCCCTCCCTTTAATCAAAAAATAACTTGAACTAATTTAAGTTTATTTTTTGATAATTAATTTTTAATTTTGTATTGAATAATTTTAATGTAACATAACTGTATACAACTTTTTATTAGCAATTGATTATATAGTTACCATGTTTTATTAATAAACTAATTATTATTTTTTTTAGAAATTATGACGATAAATATTTATTTGAAAATGAAGATATCACTTAGTCATCCGTTGAATGTATTTCTACATATCCTGTTGAGATATCAAATTGAAATAGTGATGTTTAATTTATTGGAAATGAAAATATTTTTGATACCAAAAGTATATCAATCTTAATAAAGTAAGTGTTGCTTATTTAACAATAAAATTATGTTATAGTTTTATTTACTTTTTTGTTATGTCATGTTAATTTACATACATTTAATAGGTTCAATATTGGTAATATTTAAATAGTATATTTTATAGTGCTAATGTTGATTATGTATTTGAAAATAGGGAAAGTATTGAGGATCTACTCAATTATTGCAATCCTCCATTTTCACCTATTAGTGTTACAATTTTTGGTATATTTTTATTTAACAGTCTATACCAGTGATATACGTATTGATGGAATCAAAAACTGAGACAGCATACACTCAAGTTTTGATGAAGTGTAAAGTTCTATTTCCAGAAATTAAGCCAATATGTATAATGACTGACTTTGAAATTGCATTACAGAATGCTTTTAAAATTGTATATCCAGATGCAATTCAACATGCATGTTTTTTTTACTATGTCCAGGTATTTGTTTGTTAATTTTTATTTACAATTAATTTGTACTTAACATTTTATTTAGTCCAATTAATCAATTAGTTATCACCCTTATGATTAACTTAAATATTTTGTATGTTTAATAGTGTTTGGTTAAAAATATTAGGAGTCAAGGATTAATACCCTATGTTAAAAACAACGAAATGGCTCAAATATGCATTAAAATGACAGCTGCTTTAGCTTTATTACCATCTAACAAAATAGAAGAAGGTTTCCAAATAATTCGACGATACAGCAGGGACAGCAATATAAATCTGACTTCCTTTTTTACTTATTTCTCTAAGTAAGTTGAAAAATATTTACAAATTAAATACCTACTTTGGTGACCGTTCTGTAGTCATTAATATAACTCATAGTCTGTAGTCATTACTAAAATTCCAAACAAATTAATAGTAGTTAGTATATTAAAAACTATTTTTGAATTAATTTATTATAAACAAATTAAGAAAAAATTATTTTTGTTTTCTAATAATAATAATAAATTATTCAACACAGGTAGAATACAAAAAAAAAAAAACATAAGTAATTACATGAACTGAGCTGATTACCCCTCTCTTTAAGCATGCTTGTGGTGAGAGGGAGAGACTTCAGATATTAGTTATACAAATAATATAATATTAACAAGATTTTTTTAAATTTATGAAAGTGAAAAATTATTACAAGAGTAAACTAAAAATAAATAAATTAAAACAGAAGAGTCATAATTAATTGTTTTATACCTAGTGGTTGGGTAAGCCGATCCCCATAAAACTATACCGTAGGATAAGACAGACTGCACCAAAGCAAAATAAAAACTAAGCAAAGAAAATAGATCTAGAATAGCATTTAATTCTTTAAATAATATAAAGAAAAACTTTCTTTATTTTTTTGTATTTAAATTGATTTGTATTTATTTTATATCCTCATCAAAGTAAATACCTAGATATTTAACATTGTTTACACGAGTTAATTTAACAAAATTCAATTTCTATTCAATAAATTATATGAACAAAGTTATTGATACTTCACCAGTTTATAATTTTTTTTTGTATACATATACAACACCTATGTACCGATTTAAATTGATAAAATTTACACTTAACATTATAATATTATGGTTTCAAGTTATTGGATACAGACAAGAGGACCAGAAGTGTTTTCGGTTCACGGTGTTCCTCGAAGAACCAATAATAATATTGAGTCATTCCATAGCCAGCTTAAAGAAAAATTCCAAACTGTTCATCCTAATCTATGGACATTTTTAGGTGATTGATTTAAATTTAATTGGATGTACTAGATTTATTACAATTTATATTATTAATCAATTATGTTTTTTTTGTCTTTGTTATTATAAAATTAGAACATCTAAACAATTTAAGTAAAAAAAACCATATTATTATTCAACAACTGGAAAGAGGTCAGAGAGTTACACGTCCCATAAAAATGAAGTATCTGGCAAACTCTGAGCGAATTATGACTTCTACAAGACAGCTAACTCTTGGTATTATTACTGTTAAGGAGTTTCTTTTGCAATGCTCACATAGCACAGAAACTTATCTGAGACAAGAAATTAATTGGCACAATAATATCGAACAAGGTATAGTAAAACCATAATAGTATAGTAGGTATATAGAAAAGTTTTTTTTGTGAAAATGTTACTCATGTGATTTTAATTTAATCTCTATAGAATATAACATTCCTTGTAATTCTTTCACTGACTTCACTGATTTATTTTCATTGCAATGTAAAATAAATATTGTTTGATGCAACTAGATGGCATGTATCTCTGTCATCACTCAGCCTAATTATGTCACTGTATAGTACTTTTTATATATTACTACTTTTATTAACATAATATATTTATGCTCAATATTTTATTAGATGAAAACATGCAAGCTAGTGACCAAGAAGATGAAAACATGCAGGCCAATGATCTTCAAGATGATGAAAACATGCAGGCCAATGTTCATCAAGATGATGAAAACCAACAGGACAATGATAATAATGAATCAAGTAATGGTATTTTAATATAAATATTAAATTTACATTTTATATACCTAAAACAGATATAGAATAAACATTAAGATATATCTTACTTATATACATATTTTTTTTTCAAAAAAATTACTATAGATGTGATAGTTTATGACCAAATCGAACCTTTACAATACGTGATCAATGTAATTTAGAACGACAGTAATTCTGATGACAGTGTTTATTTTCCATTTTTAAGACCTGGAGTAAGGAGAATAGAAAGAAATGATTCTGATGAATCTGTGGCGAATGACGGTAACATATAATATATAATATGTAATAATACCTAGTTAGTAATTTATTATGGACCTTCCATAACATTAATTATTTGTTACTTAACTTATGTAATCCAACTTTACTTTTTAGCTTGTTTATGCCAGGTTGCTCATATTGAAAATTATAACTATTTTTCAGGTATAAATTAACCTCTGAATAATGAAAATGGATCTCCTTCACATCAAGAAATTCACTGTAAGTTGATTTACTGTGCTTTTGATTTTGATTTTTTTTATCATGATGAGCATACTTTAATTTAACCTAATTTGTCTTATTTTTAACCATTAATAACATTAAACAACTATCTAGCCTTTAAAAAGGATATGTCCTACTTCATACAACTTCCTTCGCCCTAAGTTTAACCACAGAATTGTAATTGTGAAAAAAAATGTTGGCAAGTTAACAATTTTTTTTTTTTATATTTTTTTAATACATCTAAGTACCAACTAGCTATCAAAAAACCTACTTGTCTAAAATAAATCCCGAAATTCTGAACTCATACTTGACTCCCTATTACCCGAAAAAAGTACCTATACTAAAAACCTCATTCAAAATTTTCATTATTCTTCGGACAGAAATTAACTTAATTTAGATACCTACTTTTGAATAAAATTAACTTAAGTTAATACGTTAATCTGAAAAAAAGTAACTTTAATAAAGTTAAAAGTTAATTTGAAAAAAAAACTAACGAGTTAAGTAACTTAATTTTAACTTTTAACTCGTTAATACCCCCAGCCTTGTGTGAAAGTACAGAATACCTTTGTTGCTATGATATTATGAAATTTCAAGTCATGGGAAAACAAATTTTGTTATTGGCCCTATTAATCTATAATTATATTTATAATAAATGGTTACCTAGTCTGAGTTTCTTGATAATGTACAACAGTTAGTTGGAGACTATTTCAAAAATTAAATATGATTTCTTCTTTTTTTAATCTGCATATTTTTAGTAAATATAAATGCATAATTCTGAACTTTTCAAGACAAATTTCAATGTATATTTTGCTAGTTTTTAGTGCAAAAGTTGATGCTTATTTAGGAATTTTTTAGGGCATGAACTTACGACCCCGGGTCATAATAATATTAATATTGATATTAATTATAGGGAACGAGGAAGATTTCATTATACCTGAAGAGTTAGATCCAGACATTATTTATATGATGGAAATTGAAGAAAATAGGAGAATTTTGGAAATGCAAAATTTACCTTACGTCCAAGTCCAAGTACCTGAAGTTCTTCCTGCCGTTGAAACAAAAAACCAAGCAAATATGTGTGTTGCTTGTCTTGATGCGGAAAGTACTCACGCCTTGTCTCCATGTGGACATAAATCTTTATGTTTAATGTGTTTAGAATCATTAGTTTCAGAACGCTGTCCAATATGTAACAGTATATTCATTTCAAATTTACGCATTTGGTAGTGTAAATATTATTTTTCATAAAATAATGTTATTTGTTGATAATTATTATTATTATGTACACAAGTAGTACAAATATTAAAAGATATTTTGTAAAAATAATGATTATTGCATATTTGTTTCTGAGTTTGAGCTTGAAGCGTTTAATGTATCATAGTTATCCTCACTATGGACCCTATTTGTCTGTACCAATATAATCCTGTCAAAGCATAGTAAAAGCATAGCTTTACTACAAAGGTAATATATTTATTTATTCAGTGGCCGTCGGCTAGGACCGACTAAGGGCCCGGGATGTGCTCTATGTAACTTTTTTAGGTCACTTGCTCCAGTTCTCCACAACTATTATTTAAATAATATTTTATTTTATCTTGTGTTTGAAAATACTGATTTAGGTGTACTGTTTGACTCAACTTTTAATAGGCATTATAAAATATTTCAAAAAAATCATCATCCATTCTTGGATTTATTACTAGGACACGTAAGGATTTTTCAAATCTCATTTCATTAAAAACTTTATATTTCTCTTCGGTACGTTCTACTCTTGAATATAATTCTATTATCTGGTAACCTTCTGCAAATATTCATAATACAATGCAATCCAAAATCGTTTCTTTCGTTTTATATCCTAAAAATTTAGTATTCCACAGCAACCACATTCACCATATAAGCTGTTAATAGACACACTAAAATATATGAGCAATCTTGTCCGAAAAAACATACTTGATTTTAAATAATCGTCTCGAAGATCTCATGCTCATATCATGTGAAACGGATATAGTTGTGGAACAAATCTACTTTACCAACAGCCTCACGATTTTCAAAATTTTTTTTTTCAAAAGACTTGTTTTTTTATGCTTAAAACGATGGTGTAATTTTTTTTCCCCGGAAACTATTATTTTAGAAGTTATAGCCTTCCAAAGTTTGCGATTTGACGTTTATGCGCATGCGCGCAACACTACTATAATGAAACGCGGTGGACTATTTTTGTTTTTTTTTTGTACTTACGTATTCTAACCTGTTTAAAACGATGGTACTGTTAGCGACGAATGTTTTTTTGTTTAAAATGTATCATAATCAAATCAAGTTATAATGTATACTAGCTCTAAGTATAACTCGGGGCCCGTTGGAATCGCTGAGAGTGGGTACCGATTTTGGAGACAATGAATTATAAAAGTCGCAAAGGTTGTAAGACGAAAATTTAGGATTTGTGATAAGGATTAGTGATATGGATTGGAGATAAGGCTAGACGCTTTGGCGGGAATGTTAAAAGTTTGAGTGTCTAGCAATCCGCCACAAACGTTGTAAATGGATAGGCTGGATACGATCTCCAGGATCACCTATATAGAGTATACCTGCACATAGAGTGGTATGTGCCGTAGCATGACTGGTGCTTTATCTTATGTAAAAAGTGTAAAGTCGAAAACCGTGTTGGAGTTTCTAGCAAGTCAGTCATCTCAAGTCAAAATCTATTAACTTTCAAGTTAGCCACTTAGGTAGGCAATCCGACTTCGTCGGATCGCGGACTATGTGCTACAGCAAATCAGGTAGGCAATCCACCTGCGGTGGATTGCAGACCCGACATCAAGCGTGAAGCGGCTATAAGTGAAAACCCTATCACACAACTTACGAAATAATTTACGAAAAATTCAAACTATATTATACATACAAACAAATATGATATGTATTTATTGTGTGATATAATATAACAATGAACATTTTGAGAAATGTGCAATTATAATTCCTAAAAAATATTAACATATTGGTAGATAGTTAGATACATACTATTATATTAACCAATACATATAAACATGTACCTATAGGCTATAGTGTATATATATTAATTTAAAAAAAAATTGCAAAAACCTGCATGTTATTTGTTAAAGTGTCTATCAAGTCAATCATCACCGTTTAAGACGAAACTAAAATGAGCAACCCGTCTATCACCTATATATAGTAGGTATATCACATAGAGTGGTATGTGCCTTCGCATGTCCGGTGCCTTTTCTTATGTAAAAAGTGTAAAGTCAAAAACCGTGTTGGAGTGTCTAGCAAGTCAGTCATCTCAACTCTCAAGTCAAAATCAAGATTAACTTTCAAGTTAGCCACATAGGTAGGCAAACCGAAATAAAATACAAACTATATTTATATAACAATCATGGACATTTTAAAAAATATGCAATTTTAATAATTCCTAATAAAACAAATATAATATGTACCTATTTATTGTGTGATATAAAATGATAATGACTTTAAATAATAATAATGTACGATATGTTCCTGTATTATTATATTATTATTTAATTTATATGAAAAATAACGTGAAAAAAAAATGCAAAAAAAGTCGGGATTCAGGCGGCCGTGTAAACCATATGCCATTAACGGTATCAATGCCCAGACGGCGTACGACGGATTTGAACCCGGGACCTACGTGTTTCCTACCTAACGCCTAACCTACTCGGACACAGTTTGAGATATGAAGGACTGTGAAAACATCAACAATTAAGCCGTGCGTCTACGGAGCGACGTAAACCGATATATTCGATGTACATCGATGTAATCGCATATAATTCGCTTGTAATACGCGCATCTCCCATATATATATTTAACGGGGCGTGTGAAAAGCGTTTTCCGTTAATAATTATTACATCATAGGGAAAAATTAAATTATACACTTATGTATATGTATATATCCGCGTACGGTAGGTCGGTCGCCGGCGTAATTTCTAAACGCGATTGCGAGGCGAACGAACCGATTTCGGGGGAAAAGCCCATATAAACGGCTTTAAAAAGACGTGGACTACACGATTCGGGCACAAACGGCGTGCGAATAGACGAAACGGTGGGAGAAAAGGAAAAAATCGGCAAAAAAGTCCGGTCGGGAGTGTATTTTTCGATCGACATTGCGACCGCTTCGAACGGCGCACGAATATAAACCGCACACCGGCGGCTTCGAATTAAGTATACAAAAGGACGGAAAGGGTCGAAATCGTGTAAAAACAGCTAATTTTCCGAAAATTTCAAAAATCGGCGAAATGATAGGAAAAGAGGTGATAACGAAAAACGTTTTAAAACCGACCGCCGCCACTGCGAAGGTACGCGATTGGTCGCGCTATAAGGAATCGACGGGACATGGCCGGCGGGCTGGGGAAACGGAGCAGTGCTTCATTTTTTACGCCATGGGTTCGCTATAGCCGGCGTTTTCCTTTCCATTGGTACACTATAGACAGCTGATTTCCTTGTCATTTTATATATTAGGATTGTAAGGGCCGAGGCACTGTGTGCCCTGAACTGGTCACACTGCGCCTCGCGCCCAACCGAGACACGGACAACCGCGACGGCGGCACGTCCGGCGACAGTCTTGCACTCTTGCTCTAGTTTTCGTAGCGACCGGGTACACCGCTTCTCCCGCGTCCCCGACGACCGTTAATCTAAGTTGTTAAGTTAGAAACTGTAATATTATGTTCTTCCAGTTTACCGTTTGTAAGAATAAACGCCGAATACCACACACTTCGTTCTAAATATTTACTTAGTTTCCAGAATCCTGACCCGAGTCTTACCTTAAACTGCTACCGATCGTTAGTTGTTTAAAGTTTGCTAACATTTCAGAAGTGGGATAAGCTCGAAGGCCCCTCACACGTGTTTCCGAGTGCGTCGACGGACCCGAAACTCCGAAATCGTGACCCGTTTGTCACGAGGTTTCTGTTCGGTCACGTTGTATTTCCGTGTGCGACTTCGGGAAAACCCATCACGTAACGTACGTAACGTTATCTCGCCTGCTGTTTTCGATCGCGATCGTGCGAGTGCGCCCGTCCGCCGCTCCGACGCCCGATCTTGCGAGTGCGCCCGTCCGCCGCTCCGACGCCCGATCGTGCGAGTGCGCCCGTCTGCCGCTCCGACGCCCGATCTTGCGAGTGCGCCCGTCCGCCGCTCCGACGCCCGATCTTGCGAGTGCGCCCGTCCGCCGCTCCGACGCCCGATCTTGCGAGTGCGCCCGTCCGCCGCTCCGACGCCCGATCTTGCGAGTGCGCCCGTCCGCCGCTCCGACGCCCGATCGTGCGAGTGCGCCCGTCCGCCGTTTCGACACCGACAGGGTTGGACTAGCCCACCGGGATACCGGGAAATTTCCCGGTGGGCCGCAGCAAAAAGGGGCCGTACTGGCGTACCGCCGTAACTATTAATAAATTATATTGGACCGCGAGTATGATGGTGGTTATCTTAATTTGATAAAAAAAAATTTATTTCAATCGTTATTTTATGGAATTTAATATTTAAATCAATTTAAATTGATAAAAGGACAGAAATAATTATTGTATTATTATGAACAAAATTAAACTACCTAGTAGATGAAATTAATAATTTGATCCCGGATAATTTGCCAAATGTGCGGATACGTTAGAAAAAAACATTGTATGGTGAGAACCAAAATGAAACTGTTACTGAAACTGCTATTGACTTGTTTAAATTTAATGTTCATAACACAGCGATGGATACAGTGATTTGTAAACTAGAACAACGTTTTGCTAAACACGCTGAAATATGTTCAGATTTTACATGCTTAGATCCTCGTCAATTTTCAAAACCATTGCCCACAACTGCTCTTTTCAAACTTAGTAAAGTTCTTGGATTAGAAAATACTTCTATTTTAAGGGAAGAATTTCTAGATTTTACCAAAAAATGGGATAAGCTTAAATTAAATTTACCTGAAGTATATGCAAGTTATAGAAGTGATGAGGAAAATGAACTTCCAGAATTAGATTTAGAATGTTTGCAAGAAAATGAGTTTGAACAAAACCTATGCAAAACAAATATACGGTGTTTAAAATGTTTTCTTTGCTGTTTTAATGTATTGTTTAAATATAGATTATATGTTAAAGCATATAGCAATTTATTTTTAGCCTATATGTATATTTCAACACTATCATGCACTCAGGTAGGCTGTGAAAAGAGTTTTTCTACCTTAAGTTTTATTAAAAACCTACTTAAAAACCGTCTATCGATGGAAAATCTGGATGCATGAATGTTAATGCATTTAAATAAAGATATTTTGGAAACATTAACATATGAAAACATTATTGAGGAAGTGATAAAACATAGCTCAGTATTCAAAAAAATGTTGGTTGTTTAAAAATATATATTACCTACCTACCTTTACAAAGAATTATTATTATTTTTATTAAATAATTTATGTATTCTGCTTTGATGAAATTTTTCATATTTTGTTTGACAATGCATTTATATTAATTGTTTTTTTATTATATTATATTTAAAAAAAAAATAACTCATGACAAAGGCTAGTCATACACCTAACACAATATATTTTTTTTCTTGAAGGGGGGAGCTTATATTTATTTCCTTCTTATAAATTATATTTTTAGATAATTCACTATTAACTAACATTTTTTTTTATAATAGAGCTTGTCCCCTTAGGTTCAACTACGTGGCTGGTCAAAAGAAGCAGGGCCGCCAAAAAATAGAATTTCCCGGTACACATTTTGGGGCTAGTCCAACCCTGGACACCGATCTTAATATGGGTGACCATACCCCACCAACGAACATTCAGCACATCCAAGCTCCCACGTACAACGAGCTTTTCAATCTGGCCCAGTCGCTGAAGTCGCGGTTGGAGTTGCTGGAAAAGAATGCGGGAAATCCTGTCACGACGCAGCCCCCGACACAGCAAACCGAAAACTCCGTGCCACACACTTACAGCGATTACCGAATGTTGCCGGATCTGAACCGAACTGTGCCTGAATTCACCGGCCACGAATCGAGCTGCGCCGCCGAAGATTGGTTGAGCACTGTCGATGCTCTGGCTGGTATAAACAATTGGCCAACGCCATACCGACTGCAATTCGTGAAATCAAACATGACGAACGCGGCCCGTAGCTGGTACCACACGGAGGTATTCACGGATTGGTCCGATTTTAAGGTGAAGTTCCGTTCCGCCTTTGTCCGTACACTACGTATGACGGACCGATGGAAGGCGCTGAGTGAACGTCTGCAAGGGGAAACTGAGCACATAGCTGACTATTTCTACGACAAGCTCCGTCTGTGCCAAGCTTTGCATCTCACCTTCACTGAAACGCGGGACCACATCGTCATGGGTATTCGTTCTCAAGAATTGGCAGTTTACGCCATGAGCAGGGACCACAGCACTACCGCAACACTGCTGGCCGACCTGCAAGAATGGCAACGTTTGTACGAACTGCGACGGACGCAGTTTCCGACGACGGCTAGGCCACACGTAGTGCCTGCCGCGAAGACAACGAAGTACGAACAACGAAACACCGATACCCGTCGTACCGCCGATGAGACGCCGTCGACGTCGGCAACGCCAAGTGAAGGTCCAACGACCTCATCCGACTTACCGAAAACGTCCACGGTACGATGTTACAACTGTGGTGGTACCGGACATATATCACGTGATTGTCCGAAACCACGGAAACCATGTTCGGGCTGTCAGTCGACGACGCATTCGCGAGGTCAGTGCACCGTGAATCCACGCAAGGTTGCGCCTCCCGCCGAAACATATTGCGTTGAACTGACATCAAGATACCCGAAGGAGAACTGTTTTATGAAGGATATACTGTTCAACGACATACGCGCTACCTGCCTGATCGACACGGGTTCGTCAGATGTTTTGGTACGCATCAGCCTCGCCGAACGATCCACGTCGGAAATCCGCAAGGTCTGTCGTCCATTGGTCACGGTCGGAGACACGAACTCTCCAGGTGCGGTGACGTTGGGTGAGACCACTGCAGACATAGCCGTCGATAACGCGAGCGCTGCCGATCACCCGGTGCTTGTCGTCAGTGACGACTCTATCCCTGTGGACGTAATTGTAGGCCGGACGTGGCTAAATCTACCACACATCAGTTATTACAAGCGCCAAGATGAGCTGGTCATCGAGACACTCAATGGTATTAACTCTACAGCGCTGTCCGAAAATGTGTCTGAGGAAAGTACGAATGTATATGCAGCCCTAGTCAGTGCTGACAAGCCCACGATGACGCCGCTACTGCATACCGACGTCAAGATTGACCCGGGTGTCACTGAAGCCGAACGCGGCAGTTTGATGACGCTCATAAACGAGGACCGTGATGTGTTCGCCAAGACGTTGGCTGAACTCAATTGCACAGACGTTATGAAAATGAACATTGACGAGGTGCAGGGTAGTGACCTTGTGTGTCAAAAACCGTATCGCACGTCACCAACCGACCGTCGCATCACTGCACAGATTTTGAACGACTGGAAGTCCGCCGGTGTTGTTTCGGACTCTACGTTACCATACGCTAGCCCGGTGCTCCTTGTAAATAAGGGCACAGGTGAAAAACGATTGTGTGTTGATTACCGAAGGCTTAATCAACGAACACAGAACCAACCATATCCGATGCCGGATATCGACGACCTATTATCGCGGCTCGCGGAGAGCCGGATATTCTCCACGATGGACCTCTCCAATGGATTATTGCAAATTCCACGGAGCGAAGAGGCCAAGGAGAAAACTGCATTTGTCACGGAGGAGACCACCGCGAGGTTCGAACGAATGCCGTTTGGGTTGAAAGGGGCCCCCGGTACGTTTCAAAGAAGTATGAACACCGTTTCTCGAGGTGTGATACAACCAGGACAGAAAGTACACGCAATCAAGACATTCCCGCAGCCCCGGGATGCACACGAGCTCACAGGGAAGGATGTGGCGTACGAGCGAGGTCGAAGCAGAAGACGAAGATGGCGATGTCCGACATGAGGTCGATGATGAAGACCCCGTGGTGCGGAGCGCAACCCGACCATCACCGGGCCCAGCCGGATCAGACGTCCACCTGCGTACCTGTCCGACTACAAGCTGGACTAATTCCTATCTACCTACTGCATCATGATATGCACCTGTTTGTAAAGTTATTTATTTAATTGTGAGAAATTATTTAATCACCCGTTGTAAGTTATTTATTTAATTGTGAGAAATTATTTAATCACCCGTTGTAAGTTTTTTATTTAATTGTGAAAAATTATTTAATCACCCGTTGTAAGTTATTTATTTAATTGTTTAAAATTATTTAATCATCCGTTGTAAGTTATTTATTGTAATGTCGCCTAACGTTTCTGGCTTGGCTCTCCTCAGAGCGAGGACACTCTGACTGGCCAGGAAAGGCCGAATGTTAGCGACGAATGTTTTTTTGTTTAAAATGTATCATAATCAAATCAAGTTATAATGTATATTGTAAGGGCCGAGGCACTGTGTGCCCTGAACTGGTCACACTGCGCCTCGCGCCCAACCGAGACACGGACAACCGCGACGGCGGCACGTCCGGCGACAGTCTTGCTCTAGTTTTCGTAGCGACCGGGTACACCGCTTCTCCCGCGTCCCCGACGACCGTTAATCTAAGTTGTTAAGTTAGAAACTGTAATATTATGTTCTTCCAGTTTACCGTTTGTAAGAATAAACGCCGAATACCACACACTTCGTTCTAAATATTTACTTAGTTTCCAGAATCCTGACCCGAGTCTTACCTTAAACTGCTACCGATCGTTAGTTGTTTAAAGTTTGCTAACAGTACAATAATAATTTATCCCCCGACTTGCTGTGCAACACCTCCCCAAGTGGGTCACAGGGTTGAGAAAATATCATTTTTGTTGCACCGAGGCACCAATTTGAAAAAACATCGTACAGTGATGCGGTGCTAGCGGCACTCGTCTCTACGCTCCTCGGCGCCGTCGCTCCGCTCCGCAAATCGAAAATATCCCCCGACTTGCTGTGCAACACCTCCCCAAGTTGGTCACAGGGTTAAGAAAATTGCATATATTTGCATATAATTACTATAAATTTAAAATTAGTATCAAATATATTTAACATTTTTACAGTATTTATTTATTATTTATTTTAATTGGGCTAATATACCTAGTATATAATTAGGTACTCAACTATAGTTTATATTTCACCATAATAATGACGTGATTCACAATATTACTTACCCAAGACTGACTATGTCCCAAAACTTGTTAAAATACGTAAAAAAAAAAATTTGTTATAGGCGCGAGTGGCAGTCAAGTAGCGTTGCGCGCATGCGCATAAACGTAAAATCGTAAACTTTGGAAGGCTATAACTTCTAAAACAATAGTTTCCGGGAAAAAAAAATTACACCATCGTTTTAAGCATAAAAAAACAAGTCTTTTGAAAAAAAAAATTTTGAAAATCGTGAGGGGGTTGGTAAAGTAGATTTTAGCCATAGTTGTTAACACAGAAAAAGTAATTGACAATTTTGCGAGTAGTTCACCAGCTTTAACTGAAACCTTAACTTTTAATTATTATAATATATTGCAAATTGTAGCTACCGTTGTAAAATAATAAATAAAAAATATAATAATAAAGATTTGTAATTATTAAACTTATTATAATAAATTATCAGATAGAAGAAGTACGAATATGAATAGTTTTTTTTTATTATAGTGGGCAATGCTCATAGGCGTGCGCACGGGTAGGGCTGATTGGGCTTTAGCCCTACCTGAGATTTTTCTATACGTGGGTGGGTTGGTACCTTATGAAGACATGACGAAAGGTATAGCCCTTTTATAGTTTCGTTAACGTTTGTGTTTACCCGACAGACTATACGGCTGAGCGATTTATTTAAAATTGAACACTCATTATTTCAAAAAGTGTAATTGTTTTTGAAAATATTTTTTACATAGTTTCGAGTCGCTTACAAAACAAATTTGTTATTAAAAAATTATCCTTCTAATTTTTTTATTTTATTTTTGACGACATAGAGTTGAAATTTCATATTCCAAAGTAGAATATTTTTCCAAGTATTTCGATACATAAAAATCGAATTTAGTGTGAGACGTGAGTAGTCTATGCGTTATAACTTATAAATAAGTCACTTATAAGTATTTACAATTAAGTGGTACTGGGTTATCCTGCAAAATGTATGTCCACTACTCCGCTCATCTAAATTTTAATATTTATATCTCATAAACTAATAGCCCTAAAGTCGATTTACCATGAATAATTAATAATAATAAATAAATAAATAAATATTAATGTTAATTGACAAATTTTAATATTATATATAATACTTTGAACGTTTTTGAATAAATTGTTTTATTAGATTATATTTGGTTAAAATTTAATTAAATATTGATGAATTTTGTGTGTGTGAAATATCAAATAATGAAAAATGATTGTTTACATTTTCCAGTAACCAACAAAAGAGTCACTTAAAAGTTTGTAGAGTGTAGTGAAAATGTCTATAATTTTTTTCTTGTGTGAGTGTGTGACCATGACAAGGAGGTGGGTGATCAGATTGAATTTAGCCGTACCTGACTCAGAGGTCTGCGCACGCCTATGGCAATGCTGTGAATATATTGTGAATGAAATATTGTGAATGAAACGGGGTAGTGGTCTTGTAACATTTTTGAGTGTTGACCAGACTATGAAAAATGTCAGTCGGCGCCACTTACCTACGGGCTACGAAACATAAAAATAAAAAAAAACAATCTATGTTAAAAGCACCTAGTTATTGAATACAATTTAACTTACTTTTATATTTATCATATATTCAAATAATAATAAATTAGCCATGATATTTATATTATAATTTTCAAACATTTAATAATAATATTTTGTTTTATATTATATACCTATTATCCCGGAAATAAAATATTACGTTTCCTAATAATATTTTGACGATAATGTAAATATTAATAATTTTAATTATTATTAGGAGTCGTTACTCGTTTTCACAAGTTTTACACATAGATACAATATTTGAAAATTATAAAATATTTCGAATGATCGATACGTTAAATAATACAAATAGAATGTAGCTGGTACCAAATCTTTTAAATGAACCATTAACATAATGTTGTAACAAATCTTGATATGAAACACAATAATAATATTTATAATGCTTGGAAATTATTCATTAGGTACCTATATTATAAGTATATATTTGTAATCAAAATATCAAATATTAATGTAGTAATTCCACTAATTAGCTTTTAAAAAATATTTGATCTTGATACGTAATATTCGTTGTCAGTAATATTGTAGTCTGATTGTTATTTTTTCTAGGGTCGGGGATGTATTTCAGTGATGGTTCGTCGGGGGTTTTCTTAATTCTGTTGCAAATCATGAAACTAGACTATTGAATCATCCTCTTGTAGAATTCTCAAATATGTATAGACTATAGAGTACTGAGCACGACTAAATAGATCTATTTAGTCATTGTACTGAGTACCTATTGAGTTTGTAGGGTAAGTGAGTTATAGTGATCCAAGTTTTCGCGTACATACGGTATATAATAATATGAAAACAATGGTTTCAATAAAAATATTTTTATATAAAATATACCTTTTGATTTGTAATTAAATATTTTTGTGTTGACAGTTGACACCCGGCACACCACGTACCTCTATTTACGTAAGGGTGCTGAATTTTTATTAGCCCCGTGCGTCAAATTTCTGAGATATAGCACTGGGTAAACAGCTAATGATAATTTTATCATATTTAGCATAGACAATAATATAAAATAATTATAAAGTTTAAATAAAAATTAAATAATATTACATTTAAAAAAAAAAATTTAAATAGAGTTGAATTTTTAAAGATTTATTTATATTTTAGGAAACCATTGAATAATATTTTTATCTTTTTTTGGTGGGGGGGGGCTATTACAAATTGCGCTTATGCCCCCCCCCCCCCACCAATGGGCGCCCATGTCTACCTATCTATTTTTTAATGGTTTTATTTGGCAATTTGTACATAAAATGCCTATTTCTAGCCCCTTAACTATTTTATTCCTGTAAAGTATTTTTCCCATGTTATATTTTCCTATGAGATACTTTCCTGTATAATATTTTCCTGTGTAATAATTTCCTAGGTTTTAAATTCTTCGTTATTATTTGTCCGAAATATTAATTCCCTGTTAAATATTATTCTTGGGTAATATTTTCCTATTAAATATATTCCTAAGTATAACATTCCTGTATAATACTTTCCTGGATAATGTTTTCCTAATTTTATTTTTCCTGTGTTAAACTTTCCCGATAGCACTATGTCTGTGTAATGTTTTCCTAATTTTTTTTTTCCTATGATATACTTTCCCGATTACACTATTCCAATTTAATATTTTCCCCAACAATGCTTTCCTGGGATAAAAATATTCCTAGTAAATATTTTCCTGAATATTATTCTTCCTCAGCAATAATTTCCCGAGTTGTGTGCGCCCCCGAATATAGTTGTAGTAATTAATAATGAAATTGCAAACAGTTTTGTTTGTATATAAAATGTTTAGGCACCGGTCCAATGTGCGACCTACTCATACATTTTCGGCCCAGTGTGTGACCTACATATAGGTATTGACCTATACTGCATTTTTAATAGTTATTAATTAATTAATTATTTTATCCTTTAAATTTATAAATATTAATAGTTATTATAGTTATTAATTCATTTAAAATTATTATTTTATAATTAATTAATAATTATCCTTCTTGTTTGATAAAAATTCATCGTAATTTTATGTATAATATATGTCATAAAAACATCTTTCATGTCTGATACAAATTTGTCAAATATAGTTTGCTTGTTTGGGTGAAGAGATCTCCACCACTCCTCCATAGGCGCAATTTCAACTTTTGACTTGGGGGGGCTGAATATATTAAGGGCAAGCAGACCCGTGGGGGGCTATGCCCCCCACCGTCACCATTCATATTATCTTACCTAATACCTTATAATATTACTTCATAATCCAATTAAATTTTTTTTCTTCATTATTATACGGTCGACCTACCTCAATTTTCAAGTGGGGGTGTGACTTATAATAACATGATTTTAACAACATAGTAGGTAATACATTTATTAATTAATTTCAATATACCTATATATCAAACAATATAAACAAACAACAAATTATAATTGTAACCTTTTAAGTTAAGTTTTGTTAAGTTTTTAAAAACGTTGAAATATGTTTGAATGCACTGATCAGTGATCATGTAAAATGAACGATAGAGTATAGACTGACGTAAACGCGGATTGTTAACTGTTGTAATGAAAACGACAAGCGGATAATATGATGTACCTAACCATAATATGTAACCAAAATATAAATGCATTCAGAATTCAGATAGGCGCACTAAATGGTCGCAGGAAAAGACCTAGTTTGCCGAATTTAAAACAATAAAAATAAACATTTAATATAATATAGAATAAACTATATATAAACACGTCATGTCAAATATTATGCGGGCTTATCGCCTGTTACTAGCATCGTGGGTTTAGTAAAGAGTATCTTATATAATTATTTATTATGAAGTAGGTAGGTACCTAAATATACATTTAGTATAATATACAATCGCGATCATGACGTGATAACAATAATAACACAATGTAATAATAATTCCAAATAATATAGGATAAAAATAATATTATACATTCATTTCTACAAGATCGGTGATAATTTTTATTTTATAAATAACATAAATAATATATAATATTATTTAAATATGTAAGAGATTAACTAATGGCCTTTGCTGCCGAGTTATATATAAAGATCAAAAAAAAAAAAATTATTTAAACATAAAAAAAAAAAACTGTACACATTTATAATATTATAGCATTATAAACTTGTAGATTTTTGGGGGGGCTACGGCTAAGTTTGGGGGTGCTAAGCCCTCCAAGCCCCCCTCAATTTGCGCCTATGCACTCCTCTTTAAGTTGTCTCGGTAATAATGGAGATGCACCGTTTACTCTTATTTCATATCGCTTTTTCACTATTTTCCACAAACATTCTATGGTTTGGGTATTGGCATTTGTTTCAGGATCAATAAACCATTTTTGATGATTCACAGTACTGTGTATGTACCCTTCATTGTTTAATGACGAATAAGCTCTCCATTCATCACTATGGATTATACTTCCTAGTTCTACTTCATTTTTAATTATAGGCATTAATGCAAATACACAAATTGGCCGTAGGTCGCACATTAGCCCGGAAAAAATAAGGATAGGTCAATTATCAGTTGTAGGTCGCAAATTGGACCGGTGCCAATGTTTACTATACATATTATTATGTGTGTGTAATATAGTTTAGGTGTAAAAAAGAAGAAATGCGGGTTTTTAGGCCTACAGGGGATCTTTTTACCGCTTTAAAAATCTTAAAAGAAACGAATCTAAATGCAATACCTCATGGGTGGATTTGGATATTTGCATTAATAATATATTGTTGGCACAAATAAGTAGGGGGGGGGGGTTGAATATGTTAATAGGTATTTATATTTATTTAACATTGTGATGATTAAATGTTAAATGATAAATATTTTAAACATATAAACCCATTGAACATTGAATCACAATGTTACTTATGATGAATTAATAAATAAAAATGAATTATATCATTACATGCTTT